>OY992876.1:282598063-282615563 GCA_963921405.1 Cepaea hortensis
GATTCAATGACAAGGTTGAAGGTATACGATTCAATGACCAGTTTGAAGGTATATGATTCAATGACCAGGTTGAAGGTATACGATTCAATGACCAGGTTGAAGGCATATGATTCAATGACAAGGTTGACGGTATACGAATCAATGACCAGGTTGAAGGTACATGATTCAATGACCAGGTTGAAGGTATACGATTCAATGACCAGGTTGAAGGCATATGATTCAATGACAAGGTTGAAGGTATACGATTCAATGACCAGGTTGAAGGTATACGATTCAATGACCAGGTTGAAGGCATATGATTCAATGACAAGGTTGACGGTATACGAATCAATGACCAGGCTCAAAGACCCCTCTGCCATACACCGCAAGGTACTATATTGGCAGTAAATGACAGTGACAGTTGACCAGGTTGAAGGTACATGATTCAATGACCAGGTTGAAGGTATACGATTCAATGACCAGGTTGAAGGCATATGATTCAATGACAAGGTTGAAGGTATACGATTCAATGACCAGGTTGAAGGCATATGATTCAATGACAAGGTTGACGGTATACGAATCAATGACCAGGTTGAAGGTACATGATTCAATGACCAGGTTGAAGGTATACGATTCAATGACCAGGTTGAAGGCATATGATTCAATGACAAGGTTGAAGGTATACGATTCAATGACCAGGTTGAAGGTATACGATTCAATGACCAGGTTGAAGGCATATGATTCAATGACAAGGTTGACGGTATACGAATCAATGACCAGGTTGAAGGTACATGATTCAATGACCAGGTTGAAGGTATACGATTCAATGACCAGGTTGAAGGCATATGATTCAATGACAAGGTTGAAGGTATACGATTCAATGACCAGGTTGAAGGTATACGATTCAATGACCAGGTTGAAGGTATACGATTCAATGACCAGGTTGAAGGCATATGATTCAATGACAAGGTTGACGGTATACGAATCAATGACCAGGTTGAAGGTACATGATTCAATGACCAGGTTGAAGGTATACGATTCAATGACCAGGTTGAAGGCATATGATTCAATGACAAGGTTGACGGTATACGAATCAATGACCAGGTTGAAGGTACATGATTTAATGACCAGGTTGAAGGTACATGATTCAATGACCAGGTTGAAGGTATACGAATCAATGACCAGGTTGAAGGTACATGATTTAATGACCAGGTTGAAGGTATATGATTCAATGCCCAGGTTGAAGGTATACGAATCAATGACCAGGTTGAAGGTATACGAATCAATGACCAGGTTGAAGGTACATGATTTAATGACCAGGTTGAAGGTACATGATTCAATGACCAGGTTGAAGGTATACGAATCAATGACCAGGTTGAAGGTATATGATTCAATGACCAGGTTGAAGGTATATGATTAAATGACCAGATTGAAGGTATATAATTGTATTGACACACATACATGGACAACTATAGTATTGACACACATATATGGACACACATAGCACTTACACACATACATGGACACACATAGCACTGACACACATACATGGACACACATAGCACTGACACACATACATGGACACACATAGCACTGACACACGTACATGGACAACTATAGTATTGACACACATATATGGACACACATAGCACTGACACACATACATGGACACACATAGCACTGACACACATACATGGGCAACTATAGTATTGACACACATACATGGACAACTACTGTATTGACACACATACATGGACAACTATAGTATTGACACACATACATGGACACCTACAGTATTGACACACATACATGGACAACTACAGTATTGACACACATACATGGACAACTACAGTATTGACACACATAAATGGACAACTATAGTATTGACACACATACATGGACAACTACAGTATTGACACACATACATGGACATCTATAGTATTGACACACATACATGGACAACTACAGTATTGAAACATACATGGACAACTACAGTATTGACACACATACATGGACAACTATAGTATTGACACACATACATGGACAACTATAGTATTGACACACATACATGGACACCTACAGTATTGACACACATACATGGACACCTACAGTATTGACACACATACATGGACAACTATAGTATTGACACACATACATGGACAACTATAGTATTGACACACATACATGGACAACTACAGTATTGATACTCATACATAGACAAACACTCACACACACACACATGGACACACATAGCACTGACACACATACGTGGACACACATAGCACTGACACACGTACATGGACAACTATAGTATTGACACACATATATGGACACACATAGCACAGACACACATACATGGACAACTATAGTATTGACACACATACATGAGCACCTACAGTATTGACACACATACATGGACACCTACAGTATTGTCACACATACATGGACAACTACAGTATTGACACACATACATGGACAACTATAGTATTGACACACATGCATGGACATCTAGAGTATTGACACACATACATGGACAACTACAGTATTGACACACATACATGGACAACTATAGTATTGACACACATACATGGACAACTACAGTATTGACACACATACATGGACAACTATAGTATTGACACACATACATGGACAACTATAGTATTGACACACATACATGGGCACCTACAGTATTGACACACATACATGGACAACTACAGTATTGACACACATACATGGACAACTGTAGTATTGACACACATACATGGACAACTACAGTATTGACACACATACATGGACAACTACAGTATTGACACACATATATGGACAACACCTACAGTATTGAAACACATACATGGACACCTACAGTATTGACACACATACATGGACAACTATAGTATTGACACACATACATGGACAACTACAGTATTGACACACATACATGGACAACTATAGTATTGACACACATACATGGACAACTACAGTATTGACACACATACATGGACAACAACAGTATTGACACACATACATGGTTTAATAGTATTGACACTCATACATAGGCAAACACTCACACACACACACACATGGACACACATAGCACTGACACACATACATGGACACACATAGCACTGGCACACGTACATGGACAACTATAGTATTGACACACATACATGGACAACTATAGTATTGACACACATACATGGACAACTACAGTATTGACACACATACATGGACAACTACAGTATTGACTCACATTATATGGACACCTACAGTATTGACACACATACATGGACAACTATAGTATTGACACACATACATGGACAACTACAGTATTGACACACATACATGGACAACTACAGTATTGACACACATACATGGACAACACCTACAGTATTGACACACATACATGGACAACTACAGTATTGACACACATACATGGACAACACCTACAGTATTGACACACATACATGGACAACTACAGTATTGACACACATACATGGACAACTACAGTATTGATACACATACATGGACAACTACAGTATTGACACACATACATGGACAACACCTACAGTATTGACACACATACATGAACACCTACAGTATTGACACACATACATGGACATCTATAGTATTGACACACATACATGGACAACTATAGTATTGACACACATATATGGACACCTACAGTATTGACACACATACATGGGCACCTACAGTATTGACACACATACATGGACACCTACAGTATTGACACACATACATGGGCACCTACAGTATTGACACACATACATGGACAACTACAGTATTGACACACATACATGGACACCTACAGTATTGACACACATACATGGACAACTATAGTATTGACACACATACATGGACACCTACAGTATTGACACACATACATGGACAACTACAGTATTGACACACATACATGGACAACTATAGTATTGACACACATACATGGACAACACCTACTGTATTGACACACATACATGGACAACTACAGTATTGACACACATACATGGACACCTACAGTATTGACACACATATATGGACACCTACAGTATTGACACACATACATGGACACCTACAGTATTGACACACATACATGGACAACTACAGTATTGACACACATACATGGACACCTACAGTATTGACACACATACATGGACAACTACAGTATTGACACACATACATGGTTTAATAGTATTGACACTCATACATAGACAAACACTCACACACACACACATGGACACGCATAGCATTGACACACATACATGGACACAGATATCATTGACAAACATACACGAACACACATAGCATTGATACACATACTGAACACACATAATAATGTCATTTGTAGCACTGACACACATACATGGACACACATAGCACTGACACACATACATGGACATACAGAGCACTGACATAAATACATGGACACACATAGGTCTTGTTAAAATTACAATAGATAGCACACTTGGAATGGTTGAAGCAAGATGACTGTCATGTAGTTAATAGCACGGCCCTTTCTCCTGTAGAATAAAGTCGGTAGACGGAATCTAATACATAGTGAGTCAGAGTCAGTTGTGTAATCAATCAGACCAGAGAGAAAGACATGCATTCACAAACAGCAGATTGGTACATGGAAAGATAGAAGACAGATTGATTGTTGAACAGACAACCAGCCATCCAGCCAGGCGGGCAGATGGGCGGACAGGCAGCCATCTAGCTAGCTAGACAGACAGACAGACAGACAGCTAGCTAGCTAGCTAGCTAGATAGATAGATAGATATATAGATAGATAGATAGATAGATAGATAGATAGATAGACAGATAGACAGATAGATAGATAGATAGATAGATAGATAGATAGATAGATAGTTAAATAAATAGATAGATAGATAGATAGACAGATAGATAGATAGATAGATAGATAGATAGATAGATAGATAGATAGATAGATAGATAGATAAGTAGGTAGGTAGCTGGAAAGACAGACAGACAGACAGACAGACAGACAGACAGACAGACAGACAGACAGATAGATAGATAGATAGATAGATAGATAGATAGATAGATAGATAGATAGATAGATAAATAGATAGATAGATAGATAGATAGATAGATAGACATAAAATAGACAGACAGACAGACTGGCATAAAAACATTTTTTTTTGGGTTCGTATATCCTTTACAGGACATCGCTGTGAACATCAGCATCTTTCAGCTGATTGTTGATTTCTTGCCATTGCTTTCTGAGCGAGCGGCTCACATACCCCGTAAGTTACTCACGCGGAGAGAACCGCTGCTGATTCTCGTGCAACATCACGTTATCCACGAGAGTATACGGGAATACGGAGAATGTCGTGTAACTCCTAGGCCAGAGAGACCAGACCGGCTAAAAGCAGATAGACAGACATAAAAACAGACATAAAAACAGGCAGACATAAAAAGAGACATACAGACAGATTGACAGACATAAAACAGAAAGACAGACAGACAAACAGACAGACAGACAGACGTAAAACAGACAGATCGAGCGGCTGGCCGAGTTGCTAGAACGCCGGATCTCCTTCGGGAGACCCGGGTTCGAATCCTTGGTAAGGTGTGTGATTTTTTTTTTTTTGTCGGGGGCAAAAAGAAAATCCTAACCTGCACAGTTCGCGGAGACTGCACTAACCAGGCGGCCTTAATTCCTCAGGCTCAAAGACCCGCCCCCACCACCCCTCCCCCCACCCGCCCTCTCCTCCTCCCTGCCATACACCACAAGGTACTTACTATACTATATGCTAATATATTGGCAGCAAATGACAGTTTTATATCAGGCAGATATAAAACAGACAGACATACAAAAAGATAGACAGGCAGACATAAAACAGACAGACATGCAGTCATAAATAATAGACAGACAAATGCCCAGACATAGAACAGACAGACAAGCAGACATAAAAAGAGACAGGCAGACAAACAGACAGACTGACAAGGACGGATGACGACAAGCAGAAATGAGAAAAACGAGATTTCTAGCGCTGTCCAGAAGCCAGAGAGAATCAAACGTGACCGAGTCAAGTACAGTGTAATCAATACTTCATGGGCTTGATTTATTTGCCCCGTGTTCGTTTCCTGGCGTCCATTTGTGGCATTTGGCATCGACTCCACAAGGTCGGTCTCTCCGTGTCTGCTCGCTGTTTCAGGAGATGTGTCCATATCAGCTGAGAGTATTGTGTGGCTGGGATATCCTCCTGGGTACAATACAATTCACTTCAGTCTTTCTTCAAAATATTGTATATGATTCTACCCTCGGCTCGGATTTGTTTCTTTGTCATATTGTATACGACCTTATTCTCAGTTCGGATTTGTATCTTTGTCATGTTGTATATGACCTTATATTGAGTTGGATTTGTATCTTTGTCATGTTGTATATGACCTTATATTGAGTTCGGATTTGTATCTTTGTCATGTTGTATATGACCATATTCGAGCTCGGATTAGTTTCTATGTCATGTTGTATATGACCTTATTCTCAGTTCGGATTTGTTTCTATGCCATGTTGTGTATGACCTTATTCTCAGTTCGGTCTGTATTTTTATCTTGTTGTATATGAACCTGGAGTACAACGAAAGGAGACGAAGCCTTGTTACAAACCTTTGAGAACAAAATTTTAAGACGCATCTTTGGACCCATTAGGGATATACAAAGTGGAGAGTGGAAAAGAAGAAGTAACAAAGACATTTATGATCTGTTTAAGTCCCCGCTAATCACTGGTATCATGAAGGCTAATAGACTACAATGACTGGGGCATATAGAAAGAATGGAAGATAATAGGGAAACAAAACTCGCTTACACTCAGGAAATAAATGACCGTAGACCCCGAGGTAGACCAAGAAGGCGGTGGAGAGATAATACATATACAGACCTACAAGCACTTGGAATCAACGACTGGCAAGAGAAGGTCAACCAGAGAGACGAATGGAGACGGATTGTATCTGCAGCAAAGAACCTCAATGGCTCGGAACACTGAAGAAGAGGAAGAAGAATATGACCTACCTTAGCAGTGATGTAGACAAAGATCGGGCAACATAAAATATGAATACAACAGCTGATATGAGCTTTCATAGCACTAGAAACTTTGTGGAGATCAAGAGAAATTAAACTTAGCACCAAACTTAGAATTGTTAACTTCCCCTCACAACAATATGTCACGCCACTGTAGAGCTACTCCTCTCACAATATATCTCATTATTGTAGAGTTACTTCCCATCACAACAATATATCCCATCACTGCAGAGTTACTCCCCTCTCAACAATATAACACATTAGTGTAAAGTTACTTCCCCTCACAACAATATATCACATAACTGTGGAGTTACACACCTCACAGCAATACATTACATAATTATGAAGTTATTCTCTTCACAACTATAAATCGTATCACAGAAGAGTACCCTCCTTTCAACATTATACCACATCAATGTAGAGTTACTCCCCTTCACAACAATATGTCACATCGCTGAAGAGTTACTTCCCCACACACCAATATATCACTTCACTGTAGAGCTTCACAACAATATACCACATTACAGTAGAGTTACTTCCCTCACAACAATATACCACATCACTGTAGGCTTACTTTACCTCACACCAATATACCACATCTGTAAAGTTACTCCCCTTTTAACACTACATCACATCATTATAGAATTATTACTCCTCACAACAATATATCACATCACTGTCGAATTTCACAAAAAATATATCACATTACTGTAGAGTTACACTCCTCACAGCAATAGGTATATTGTTACATGGATGGATATCGGGGTAGAATTGATTGAGAACGTGGCATGGATGTATATCGTGGATAGAATTGATTCAGAATGTGGCATGGGTGAATATCGTGGATATACTTGATTCAGAACGTGGCATGAATAGATTTCGTGGATAGATTTGATTCAGTGCGTGGCATGGATATATATATATATATATATATATATATATATATATATATATATATATATATATATATATATATATATATATCGTGGATAGAATTGATTCAAAAAAACGTGGCATGGATAGATATCGTGGATAGAATTGATTCAGAACGTGGCATGGATAGATATCGTGGATATAATTGATTCAGTGCTTGGCATTGATGGATACTGTGGATAGGATTGATTAAGAACGTAGTATTGATGGATATTGTGGATAGGATTGATTCACAACACTAATTTCTGAGATCTTGGGAGAGACACGAACACCTGCTACTGTCAGTAAGGAACGAGATGGGGATGTTTCAGTCGAATTGTCTCCAGCCCGTGTGAACTTGTTGTAGACCTGCTTGTTGTGACCGCTGTCACATGGTGTAGTGTGTCTTCCATTCCTGCAGCTAGTACCAATACACTCATATCAATTGGCAGGTCGACGGATGAACGGTAGGACAGACAGACAGACAGTCAGACAGACGGTCGGACAGACAGACAGACAGATAGACGGTCGGACAGACAGACAGACAGACAGACAGACAGACAGATAGATAGATAGATAGATAGATAGATAGATAGATAGATAGATAGATAGATAGATAGATAGATAGATAGATAGATAGATAGATAGATAGATAGATAGATAGATAGATAGATAGATAGATAGATAGATAGATAGATAGATAGATAGATAGATAGATAGATAGATAGATAGATAGATAGATAGATAGATAGATAGATAGATAGATAGATAGATAGATAGATAGATAGATAGATAGATAGATAGATAGATAGATAGATAGATAGATAGATAGATAGATAGATAGATAGATAGATAGATAGATAGATAGATAGATAGATAGATAGATAGATAGATAGATAGATAGATAGATAGATAGATAGATAGATAGATAGATAGATAGATAGATAGATAGATAGATAGATAGATAGATAGATAGATAGATTTGACGTAACACCCCTCCAATCACCAGGTAACAACACTATCAACTCTAGTGATAAACAACTTTCCCTAGTTACCGATGGTAACCTGGGAGCCATTGTTCATGATAAACTATTACGTCTTCTCACGTGACATGTCCACTCACATTTACATCACATATACACAATACCTCACTTATACGACCGGCAATAAAGCGCGCCAGAAACGATCTAAATTTCAAAGCGAGAAGATCGAGCTGGCTTCCGGGCGTCCCGATGAGCTGACCCACAAATGGAAATCTGGCAAGGGAAGCCAATTTGTTGCAGTCTATATTCACATGACGGAAACCCTAGCGGTTGCTATTTACATTGTACTGAATGTTTATTGTGGGTTTTGGTGAATTTAAATACCATTTGATATGCTCAGGAGGAACGGGGCGGTTGTGGGCTGGAGTGTGGACGGGAAGATCAGAGAGACCGACAGACAGTCAGATAGACACCTAGACAGACATAGAGAACGACAAACAGTTAGACAGACAGACAGTCAGAAAGGTAGACAAATAGACAGACACATGGATATACAGAAAGACGGATGGACGTAATGGCGGGTGGACGGAAGGGCAGGCGGACGGACGGACAGACGGCCCGCCCAGCCGCCCGCTAACCCGACGAACCGCCCGCCCGCCAGACCTACCTACCGACCGATCGATAGATAGATATTTAGATGGATGGATGGATGGATGGATGGATGGATAGATAGATAGATAGATAGATAGATAGATAGATAGATAGATAGATATTGCTACACGTCGGCTGCAACGCTATATATTGGCTCGTGTTGACTGGCTGCAGAAATAGTTTAGTATATGCACATCATCAAGTAATATAGCCGTTAATGATCTCCATGAATACCACACCATCTCACCATGAACTCTGCTGTTTATAGACGTTAATTCTCTCCATGGATACCTCACCATCAACTTTGCTGTTGTTAGACGCCACGTCATCAGAGACCCGCAAAGCCTGGTCGTCAGCGGGAAAGCTGCACCCCGGGCCAGTCCGACACTTATTAGTATGATACAATCAAACACCTTCAATCACGCGATATTAAACCGGACAGTCTGCAAATGAACATCATACTCAATATTCCGAAAGCAACTATCTGTGTGCGCGCCATTGGCCAACAGATGACATACTGCAGACGTGATTATTTCATGTATGGGGAATATGGTGTACGGTATTCTTAATTATCATAGTTGATCACGTGTACCAGGGGAAAATAACCTAACAATGTATGCGGCTCCACTGACTGAAAGGCTGGGAGTAGTACGCCCCTGGCGCGCCAGACGACCGACTAGCGACTATCGAGTGCCTCAATGTCTAGACGGCTTCAACCCTAAACTTGTTTAATACGACGACAAACCGCTCACCCTGCCATCTTTCCCCAATCTTCCTATGCCGTCAATCCTGCACTATTGGATTATGTTAAAAAAAAAAAACAAGCACTCTCCCCTCACATAACGAATATTGCAAATGCAGAACCACAAATCAAGATGTAAACAAGAGCTGAGAGTTTAGTTCCGGCCATCTGGGCCAGCCCACGGCCGGCTAGGGCATCAGTTGCGGTCGTTGTTTGGTTAGATCATGTAGTTAGTGCTGCTCCAGTGGTCCAGCTAACCATTGTCTAGCGTTATCTCCCCGCGTTTGCCACGGATCTACCTTGTCTGTTGAGAAAGTTGCTGACTTTCAAATTTTTCCTGGCAGTCGCCATAGCTTAATGGCTTGAACACTTGCCGACTAGTCCAAAGGTGATTTGTTCGAATCCACTCGATGGTGCATTTTTATTTGTTTAAAAGGCAAGGTTGACAATCAAATCAATTAAACGGATACCAGAGAAAGTTCTGGGAAGTAAAGGTGTGATTTTGATCTCATTACCTATCAAGTGCGAGTGTTGCCATTACTACTGGGGCTGCCAGGTAGCATCCGCCTCAAGGAGCCAGAACATCCACTGAAAAGTGAAGGTGTGATATTGATCTCATGACCCATCAAGTGCCAATGTTGCCACTACTACCGGGGCTGCCAGGTAGCATCCGCCTCAAGGAGCCAGAACATCCACTGGGTGCAAATCCAGTGCAAATTGGTTTACAGAAATTGGGAGTTAACACCGTGTACTAAATACGTCATTCACACCATGTACTAATACGTCATTCAAAGCATGTGATGTACACATTCATCAATCAAAGCAAGTACAAATAACTCATTTACACCGTGTACAAATTCTCCTCCAGTACTTACGTTACTATTACGTGTTTTTCACCATTTAAATAATTTCTATTAATCAATATGAATACCCGGTAATCTCCTTAATTCGTTTCCGTCACCTTCTGTCTGTCTGATTCCCCTCCGTGGATCGTTCGTTTCCGTCGCCTTCTGTCTTGTCTGTCTGATTCCCCTCTGTGGATCGTTGGTTTCCTTCACTTTGTGTCTATTTGTCAGGTTCCCCTCTGTAGATTGGTAGTTTCCGTCGCTCTGTCTGTCTGTCTGTCTGTCTGTCTGTCTGTCTGTCTAATTCCCCTCTGTTGATGACTCGTTTACGCCGCCTTCTATCTGTCTGATGGTCTAGACAGATTTTTGGACAACTGTTGTGGAAACAGATCTGTGTCGCAGCTACTGACTTGTGCATAATTCAAATGTGGCTAGAAAACAGAGCCTAAGAGTTGTTGGACTGGAGTAATCTGTTTATTGCCGACAGTAAACTAATATATTACTTTACCGTAAACACAATATGCCAGGAAGGTTAAGAAACTATGTACTTGTACCGTGTCTTGTACAAGCTATAGTTCATTTACCGAACAAACTATACTTCATTTACAGCACAAACTATACTTCATTTACAGGACAAACGGCACTTCATTTTACAGGACGAACTATATTTTAATTACAGGACAAACAATCTATCGCACAAACTATACCCCATTGACAGCACAAACTATAAACAATGTACGACACAAACTATACATCACTGCAGGACAAACAATTTCCCACACAAACTATACCTTACTGACAGGACAAGATATAAACAATTTACGACACAAAATATACCCCACTGACAGGACAAACTATAATTAATTTACCACACAAACTATACCTTACTGACAGGACAAACTATAAACAATTTGCCACACAAACTATACCTCACTGACAGCACAAACTATAAACAATCTAACGCACAAACGATACCCCACTGGCGGGACAAACTATACCTCGCTGACAGGACAAACTATAAATAATTTACAACAGAAACTATACATTTCTGACAGCACAAACTAGACAGCAGATAAGAGACACAGATAACTGTCACTAGCCTGCAATAACGCACATTGGCTCAGGTACTAAAACAAAGCCAGTTCTACCTGATGAAACTAAAAGCTAACGGACCATGTCACTGATGTCACGTGGGGGAAAACTAGCTGTAAGGGTAATAAAGACATGTCTTCACAGGTTTATTAAGTGTGCATAAATGCTGCGCCGTGGAAAGCCGTACAGTTGCCACCGTTATGGCTTGCTACAGTGAGACCTGCGCTGTGGTTCAGAGAGTGGTGAAACTGCATGCCGCACTTCCCCGACACACGAAGTCACGTGGAGGACAGGGATAGAATAGTGGCTAGACTGGAGGTCGTGTGTTCTGTTCGCACCGGGACGTATTTTAAACCTTGACCTGAGCTCCCAGGTCGACCTCGCCTAAAATGGGTACCCGGAAATGTCTCGGGAAGCACAGGCGGCATACACTATTGACTTACGTACAGGCCTGTGAGAGGGATTGTAGTAAAGGACCCCGAATAAACACGACGGACATATAAATAAAGAACATGATTTACAACCGGATGAAACACTTCTACGTTACTTGAACAATGGAGACACAAAGTGACGCTGTCTCTTCTCTGCAGCTTGTAGAAGAAGTCTGACCACATGGCTCTCTCAGCAGGTTGTAGATGTCTGACCACGCGGCTCGCTCAGCAGGTTGTAGAAGAAGTCTGACCTCGCGGCCCTCTCAGCAGGTTGTAGAAGAAGTCTGACCCCGCGGCCCTCTCAGCAGGTTGGAAATCTAACCCCGCGGTTCTCTCAGCAGGTTGTAGAAGAAGTCTGACCCCGCGACCCTCTCAGCAGGTTGGAGATCTAACCCCGCGGTTCTCTCAGCAGGTTGTAGAAGAAGTCTGACCCCGTGGCCCTCTCAGCAGGTTGGAGATCTAACCCCGCGGTTTTCTCAGCAGGTTGTAGAAAAAGTCTGACCGGGCGGCTCTCTCAGCAGGTTGGAAATGTCTAACCCCGCGGTTCTCTCAGCAGGTTGTAGATCTAATCCCGCGGTCCTCTCAGCAGGTTGTAGATCTAACCCCGCGGTTCTCTCAGCAGGTTGTAGATCTAATCCCGCGGTTCTCTCAGCAGGTTGTAGATCTAACCCCGCGGTTCTCTCAGCAGGTTGTAGAAAAAGTCTGACCGGGCGGCTCTCTCAGCAGGTTGGAAATGTTTAACCCCGCGGTTCTCTCAGCAGGCTATAGATCTAATCCCGCGGTTCTCTCAGCAGGTTGTAGATCTAACCCCGCGGTTCTCTCAGCAGGTTGTAGAAAAAGTCTAACGGGGCGGCTCGTCACTCAACTACACCTTTTCTTTGGCGAAGAAGTTAAGGGCACATTTCGTAACCTGCATACCATGCTCGAAACACAGCTGCGGGTGATTTGGAAGCAGACCGTCTAACTTTGGTTTTCATACAATGGTATGTGTGCCGATCGTTCAGAAAGCAATAGCCAACGACTGCATGTCAATTTGCCAAGAAATCACAATACAAAAAAAAAAAAATATGCTGAGGTTGACACCTGTGAAGGATATATCCTCCCACACTCCCCATTATCTACATATACGATGAAGCAAACCAAGTTCCAGCTGAGAATACATAGTGTGTGTGGGGGTGTGTGTGTCGGTGAGTGTGTGTGTGTTCTTGTGCGAGTGTTTGTGTGTTTAAACGCGTGGTCGTGTCGCTGATTGGCTAATCCGTCTTGTCTTGACAGCCTGGTTGATTGATGACATTCTGGTACCGTATTTATGACACTAAACACGATTCTCTTCAACTGTGGGAGCTCTAGCCTGCAGTCTGTCTCCGGCTCAAGTGAGGCAGGGACGAGCATTTTGTCCTCAATCTAAATTCCGGCCGCAATGTTGCAAGAGGCAGAGACCTTTTATATTGTACCCAGGAAGTGAACGTCAATGAGGAATGGAACTGTTATCCTATCTCGTACAACAGCAGCCTACTGTGACATGTTTCTGATCCCTGTACACGTAGGATATTAGTAACTGCCTGTAGATAATTGCATTGTACTCATTGCATTGTAGCAAGAGGTTACTCATTTATTCACAGTCCACCTCTTTCTGGCCAGACTGCATACTGTAATTCTATGCATGTATATCTGTTTAGTCAATGGGCAAGTTGCACACTGATGAAAGCCGTGTATATCTCACTCGTCATTGGCCAGACTGCAACATGATTTAATCTCTGTATATCCAGCTCGTTCTTGCCAGACTGTACAACTTGATACTATATGTGTGCATCTCCATGGTCAAACCGCATACATCTGCCCGCCAAGTTACGTCTGTGTTTCCCCCACGTTACGTCTGTGTTACCGCCACGTTACGTCTGTGTTACCGCCACGTCACGTATGTGTTACCGCCACCTTGAGTCTGTATTACCATCACCTTAAGTCTGTGTTACCGCCACGTTACATGTGTGTATGTGTTGTCTATCCTGTCTATATGTGAAGCCTTGTGCTCTTAAAACATGCAAAACAATTTCTCCTTTGACAATATTGACACATTTGCTTGGCGGATATGTATCTATCTGTCTGTCTATCGAAATATCTGTCTGCCTGCCTACCTAGCTGCCTGCCTGTGTGTGTGTGTGTGTGTGTGTGTGTGTGTGTGTGTGTGTGTGTGTGTGTCTGTACGTACTTACATACATACCATACGTAGGTAGGTAGGTAGGTAGATATGTAGGCAGGCAGGCAGGCAGGTAGGTCTGTGTCTGTCTGTCTGTCTGTCTGTCTGCACGCATGCATGATGTATGCATGTATGTATGTATGTACGTACGATACATACATGCATAAATCATGCATGCGTGCAGACAGACAGACAGACAGACAGACACACCTACCTACCTACCTGCCTGCCTACATACGTACGTATGGACGCACTCACGCACGCACGCACGCACGTATGTATGTATGTATGTATGGATGGATGGACGGACGGACGGACGGACGGACGGACGGACGGACGGGCGGGCGGGCTTGCGGGCGGGCGGGCGGGCGTACGTACGTACGTATGTATGTATGTATGTATGTATGTATGCATGTATGTATGTATGCATGTATGTATGTATGTATGTATGTATGTATGTATGTATGTATGTATGTATGTATGTATGTATGTATGTATGTTTGTATGTATGTATGTATATGTGATGTGTGCGCGTGCGTACTTTCATGTGCGTATATACGTATCTAAGCACGCACAAGTGCAATGAGTTACTAACAGTGCTTACCGCACAGACAAAACAGTTTTAAGGAATAAAAGTATCGCTAGACAATAGCCGGCCTAGGTCGTCAATTAAATGCAAGCGCGCGCGCGCACACACACACATACACTCTCAGTCACACTTATAGCAGCGACTAGAAACAAATCTCTAGTCCATTAGAATCCCTGCGGGCGGTATCGGACACGTTCGCCCCATCCCCTTCCCCGGCCAGCTGTACACGCCTCAGAACCTTCTCCGTCCCCGTCCCTGGAGACAAGCAACTGACAAGACAATTAATATGAATTCTGGAGCGGTGACCCCAGGGAGCGACTCCACAGGTTATGTGGAAATATATATCTACCATTGGTTGTCATTTGGCTTCATTGAACGCTGTTCTGCGCATGCACATTGATGTTTGTTCATTGTTTATGCAACTCAATTATCTTTTATTTCGTTTTGGTGGCAAAATTAACAGCGATTAAATGAATATCAAATGCAAATATATAGTGATAAAAGTACATACACGTTGTCATACATTTAACAAACATGGATACACATGTCATGGATTTAAATTATCACGAAAACCGAGACTGGAACACTGTTTGTGGCAAACACAGACATTAATTTAGCAAACACACACGATGCCGATATTAGGTTTGGCGTATGGGCACAGGCATTACGTGTGGCAAACAGATGGGGACATTACATGTGTTAAACACATAAACATATATTACGTGTGGTATATTGTGTGGTAAACAGAGATAAACATATATTACGTGTGATATATAGTGTGGGGAAACAGAGATAAATATATATTACGTGTAATATATTGTGTGGGAAACACTGATAAACATTCTCTAGAAGGGAGCCGACACCGGCATTAAGTGTAATCAAACAGCAATGGATGTAACGTGTAATCAAACAGCAATGAATGTAACGTGCAATCAAACAGCAATGGATGTAACGTGTAATCAAACAGCAATGGATGTAACGTGTAATCAAACAGCAATGTATGTAAAGTGTAATCAAACAGCAATGGATGTAACGTGTAATCAAACATCATTAGATGTAACGTGTAATCAAACAGCAATGTATGTAACGTGTAATCAAACAGCAATGGATGTAACGTATCATAAACACAGACATTTTGTTTGGTAATGACATATATTTTGTATTTTGTGTGCCAAACAATGTGGCATTAAGAACTAGCGAACACACATGCCATTGTATAAACGTAGACATTACCAATTAGCAAACGGTGACATTATCCATTAGCAAACACTGAAATTTTTTGTTGTTGCATATCCCTTACAGAACTTTGCAGTCGACATCAGTATTTTTGAACTGCTGTTGATGTACTAGGCAATATTACGCTTAGTAGTTTGCCATTGTTTCTGAGCGACCGGCTCACATACCCCGTAAGTTACCAACGCGACTGACATTATGTGCGCAATTATTGATAATTATTGTTGGTAAACTCAAACATCACATGTGTAAATACAGGCATACGTTTTGGAAAATACAAACATTACGCATGCAAACACAGACATTACGTGTGCAAACAGAGACATACGTTTTGGCAAACACAGACATTACATGTGAAAACATAGACATTACATGTGCAAACACAGACATTACGTGTCTCAATACATACATGTTGGCAACCACAGATATTGCGAGTGGTAAACTCAGGCACAGACAATACAAAAGCAGACAGACACAGACTTTGCCGCTGGCAGACACAGACGAGAAGACTGCTAAATATAGACATGTATCAGTCTGCAAATTGGTTAACAATATCAAGGGGGCTACAATCAAAGAAGTTCAGATCCCTGGCACATATCAAGCAAAGGGGAGTGAACAGACAGAAAATCTATATCAATTAGATTATCGAATAAGATGCAGGCAAAAGTTGATAGAAAAGACACACACGAAAGAGATGAAAATAGATTAGTGGAATTTTCATGAAAGGGAATGGGGGAGTAAAGAAGAAGCGTGTTTGCATAACCTGAAGAGCTTTTAACATAACAAG
>OY992876.1:282618063-282642072 GCA_963921405.1 Cepaea hortensis
CTTCTTCTTCTTCTTCTTCTTCTTCTTCTTCTTCTTCTTCTTCTTCTTCTACTCTCTCTCCCCCCCTCTCTCTCCCCCCCCCTCTCTCTCTCTCTCTCTCTCTCTCTCTCTCTCTCTCTCTCCTCTTGTTGTTATTGTTGAAAGAATAAAAATGAAAAACAAAGATACTAAAAGTAAATGAAGCAAATTATAACAAGATCTCCCTTGGTGAAACTTTCAGTCAAAAGGTGGAACATTTACATACGCAAGTGTCAATGCAGACAACAATGGGAGAACAATTACGAGAACAGAAATACAGGCAGACATCAAACACACTGAGACGTGAATCAGACAGAAGTGACTTCAATGGGGAGGACATGGCTATAGCTGTGGGAGATAGTCAAAGACAGGAGACTTGGCATCAGCTGCCTGGGGTTCATTGCTCTATTTGGGGTATAGGAGGAGAAGAATAAGAATAAGAAGAAGAAGAAGAAGCGCACAATGTGAGATAACTTAGTAAGTACTTGATCTGTATCTACCCGTTGCCTGCCCGTGGGACCATTGCCCTGTCTGTTGTTTCCATTTGATGCAATCAATAAGTTAGACACCAACACACAAGTACTCACTTCATTCTTCAGCCTCAGCCGTCTCTCTGGCACCATTCTGCATTCAATAATATGTTCATTCGTCGTTCTTCCCCACTTTCCAATTTTCTCTGCTTAAAATGACATGATGCCCAGTAGTTCAGTACAGTCTGGTGCTGATTCAAAAGTGCTGTTTGTCAATGCCGCACGGGTAAGTGTGGGTATACAACTTGTTCAACAGTGCCGCACCGGTAAGTGTGGGTATACAACTTGCTCAACAGTGAAACTTAAGGCACAAATAAATATAACTCATCCAACAACCAGATATAGCTACTTGTCTATATATAACTTATCCAATATATATATTTAGCTTTAGAAGATTATGGACTAGATCAAGTCACCAGACTGCTGAACACATTATATGATACTGGAGATATAAATTCTGAATTATGTAACTCTGTATTTATTGCAATCCCAAAGAAATCAGGAGCCTTGGAATGTGATCAACATGGAACAATTAGTATAATGAGTCACATCACAAAGATTTTGCTACGAATTAACTAACTTGTATCGAGATAACACAATACAGGTTATATAAAAGAGACAAAACAGCATTCTTTGGTCATGTGATAAGGAGAGAGGAGGCATTGGAGAATATCGCTGCAACTGGAAAGATCAATGAGAATAGAGGCAGAGGCAGACCAAGATAAATGATGCTGGATGCACTGAGACGATCGCATGGCGCGACATCATCAGTGGAGATGATCCACAGCACCAAGGTCTGAGATCTGTGGAAATACATGAACGCCTACGCCAGTGGCATGGCACATGATGATGATGACAAGAAAATGGAATAAAGTAACCCTGTATCTACTATACATGTTCGTAAAATACTAGGCTCAGCATTACGGCTCAATGAGTTTATGAGTTTGTTGTTCGATCTATGCTTGATTAATATACATTTCTGAGACATATGGTGCTCACTATATATGTACAGGTTCTTACCATATTAAACAGTTGTGGGTTCAGGTGATAGATATACCTGGCTATTGAAAACACCTGTGCAGGGGTGTCCAGCTGGAGGAGTACGAAGTACACTTGGTCTTTCAGCTCGGTGATGTCATTTGATGACGGCAAGTTTGTTTCCCGGTCACTCAAGCGTTGAATTGTTATATTGTTTAGTGTGTTGCAATCACTCAAGATTTTAATAGTTATATTGTTTAGTGTGTTGCAATCAGTCAAGCTTTGAAATGTTATATTGTTTAGTGTGTTGCAATCACTCAAGCTTGTAATAGTTATATTATTTAGTGTGTTGCAATCAATTCAAGCTTTTAGAAGTTATATTGTTTAGTGTGTTGCAATCACTCAAGCTTTGAACTGTTATATTGTTAAGTGTGTTTCAATCACTCAAGCTTTGAATTGTTACAGTTTAGTGTTTTGCAATCACTCAAGCTTTTAGTAGTTATATTGTTTAGTGTGTTGCAATCATTCAAGCTTTTAATAGTTATATTGTTTAGTGTGTTGCATTCACTCAAGCTATGAATTGATATATTGTTTAGTGTGTTGCATTCACTCAAGCTTTGAATTGATATATTGTTTAGTGAACGTCTCGGAAACTGAAATTTGTTTGTCACATTAAATGTGGCTTGGAGAGAATAGTGATGACAGACAAGGTTCCAGGAAGACGAGGGCGGGGTTGAGCAGCATGAAGGACACATGACACTGCGAGCACAGCGGAGATGTTGGTGCAAGAGACAGGACCAGAGATGTTGATGCAAGAGACAGGACCAGAGATGTTGGTGCAAGAGACAGGATACAGGGTCAGAGATGTTGATGCAAGGGACAGGATACAGGGCGAAAGATGTTGGTGCAAGGGACAGGATACAGGGTCAGAGATGTGGGTGCAAGAGACAGGAGACAGGACCAGAGATGTTGGTGCAAAAGACAGGAGACAGGACCCGAGATGTTGGTACAAGAGACAGGGGACTGGACCAGAGATGTGGGTGCAAGAGACAGGAAACATGACCAGAGATGTGGGTGCAAGGGACAGGATACAGGGCCAGAGATGTGGGTGCAAGAGACAGGTGACAGGAACGGAGATGTTGGTGCAAGAGACAGGAGACAGGACCAGAGATGTGGTTGCAAGAGACAAGGAACAGGACCAGAGATGTTGGTGCAAAAGACAGGATCAAACCTCCAAGAGCAGGAGGTGAATCTCACCTCCAAGAGCAGGGTGAATGGTGGCCAGGCCTTCACATCCGTGGGATTTGACTTAGAGGCGTTCAGCCATATCCCGCAGCTGAGAGCCTCAAATCGAGTGTCCGGACCTATATGAGCGTGTACACCTGTCGGACATTAAGTGTCTGGACCAATGTAAGCATGTCCTACCGTCAGACTCCCCGCCTGACCCTCGTGATAAGTAAAGAAAAGATAAAGGCCATTTAATAGACAACAGATAACTGATTATCCCCAACGGCCAGGTAACTAATAGGCAACAGAGAATAGATTATCCCCAAAGACCAAGCAATAGACAACACAGAATTCATGATCCCCGAAGACCAGGTAATAGACAACATTTGTCTTATTGAATAATACTTTTGTCGGCACTGTGTTTCTTAATGAAAAATTACAGTTGACTAGAATATGACCGGCATGTTTGGCGCTTGATGTTAGCACCATAGAGCCACGCCACCCCGATACAAGGACAAGGGCATCGTTTCGTGATAGCGCTGTGACAAATCAACCCGGTGTGGTGAAAGTCTCGCCCCCCCCCCCCCCCAAGAGACACATCTTTGTGGCTGTGGTTGTCAGCGAATCAGCACAACTTGTGTGTGTGTGTGCGCGCGCGCGCGCGTGTGTGTGTGTGTTTGTGTGTGTACCAATAAGGGACTAAGAGGGTATCACTACATACATGAGTGGCGGGACAGAGATCGAGCGTGGGCAGCAAGTGTGTGTGTGTTTCCGTGTGTGTGTCTGTGTGTGTATGTGTGTCCGTGTGTGTGTATGTGTGTGTTTCAGTGTGTGTGTGTGTGTGTGAGTATGTGTGTGTGAATGTATGTGTGTGTATGTGCATGTGTGTTCGTGTGTGCGTCTGTGTGTATGTGTGTCCGGGTGTGTGTGTGTGTGTTTTTTTTTCACGCAGAGGGTTGGGTTCCGATAACTTGCTGGTTCCAAATGTTGCTGTATGTAGCGGGGACGCAGTGTTGGGGTGAGCGCCCAACATTGCTTAAATACCCCAATGGCTCGTGAATACATAACCTCTGCAGTAAAAGTCCGACTCCTGGCCTTCGCGTGGTGGAACTGTTTTTACTAACAGGAGAAGGGGCGACGGCGAGTTTCTGGCGCCGAAAAATAACCAGTATGCTCTAGATGTGTATGCACGTACATGCATGCGCAGACACGTGTGTGCGCGCGTACACATCTAAACTCGAGTGAGACCACAGTCTGCTCTAGCAAAGGAAAGGTGCTGAAGGTGGAGGCAACCAGCCAGGAGGCGCACCACAGAAATCAGGATGCCACGCAATTACGCAACATGGAATATGTCCACTACTGCTAAATGTTATGGTGCTCGCCCTGCTCTGGACCCCCAGGCAGGTGCAGTGCCGGGCCCTGTGTCTCGAAAGGGTCTAACCCCAACAACTGGAGGCCCTTCTCAGATGTCCTGTGGAGCCAGGGAACATGCGAATAGAACGGCTGGCTATACTAAACAAAGACTTAAAATTATGCACTGGATTGCAGAGGAAGTCAGCAACAACAAAAAACATAGAATTTGAAAACATCCTGGACCAAGAAAAAGTAAGCGTATGTTGCTTGCAAGAGACTCACCTCAACGAAAATATAGCCTTCAAAATCAGAGGCTACCAGTGTTACCGATCTGACCGAAAGGACAGGCGAAAAGGTGGGATTCTGACCCTTGTAAAAAATAACATCACTGCTTCCCAAATCGAAGTCTACATGGAAGGGGATGAGTACATCTGACCTACATCTGATCAATTACTACTGTCCGTGTGACCGCCCACAGGCACTGGACACACTTCCATTAACAGAAAATATTATTGTGTGTGGCGATTTCAACAGCCACTCGCAGAGCTGGGGCTATGATCACATGGACCAGAAAGGAGAGAGACTGGAAGACTGGCAGGATGAGAATAGATTCATCTTGATTAACAAGCCGTCCGACCCACATACTTTCTACTCGAGATCATTGCACACTACAACTACACCTGGCCTGGCTTTTCATTCACCAGACCTGGAGTGGAACATTACACGAATTGTTGGGAAACAACTTGGTGGCAGTGACCATCGGTCAGTCTTTCTAACTGTAGAAAATGAAAGCAGTACCCTCTCGAGGTGGAACTACAAGAAAGCAGACTGGGCAATGTACAATCATCGCACAAGCACACTGGTTAGAAACCTGAACACTGAGAAAGACATAAACAAAGTAGTTGAAGAGTTTGGGAAATTCATACTACAGGCAGCGCGAGAAACAGTACCAAGAGGAGCTCGTAAACAATATAAACCCTACTGGAGTAGTGAAACTGGAACAGTTGCATAATGATGTGGAAGTGTGTAGAAAGCAAGCAGAGGCCACACCCAGCCAAGAGCACCACAATAAATTCCAGCGCGCAAAAGCCAAATTTCAAAGGGCCAAGCTGCAGGCTAGACGGAAAAGCTGGCAGGAGAAAACGGAGTCTCTGAACTTTGAAAGAGACACAAGGAAATTGTGGAAGCTAATAAAACAGCTTAACGATGAGGGCACATGGAGAAACTCAAAAATTGCACTACATAAAGATGGAGACATCTTAACAAGAAAGCAAGCAGCTGACCTTTTTGCGGACTCATTCGCACAAGATAACAATATCAAAATTAGTCAAGAGAAACAACAAGAGATTCCAGAGAAACTGCAAAATACAGGACAGAAGGAAATAGTACATGAGGTTCTGGAAGCACCCATCACAATCAGCGAACTGGAGCTAGCCATATCAAAATTGAAAATGAGAAAGTCACCAGAAGCTGATGGTATCTCGAATGAAATGACCAGGAACCTAGGAACAGAGACCAAAACAAAGCTGTTGCAGATCTTCAATAACAGTTGGACCTTAGGCAGTGTTCCACAAGCCTGGAGAGAAGCAATCATGATACCCCTCCTAAAATCAGGGAAAGATAGTTCCATTGCCTCTAGCTACAGACCAATTAGCCTCACCAGCTGTCTCTGCAAAACACTGGAGCGCATCATCAATCACAGACTGCAGTGGTACATTGAAAGTAAAAACATCCTTGTGCCACAGCAAGCTGGCTTTAGGCAGTGCTACTCTACAAAACAACAGACAACCTACCTCTCTCAAAAAATTGAAGAGGCATTCCAAGAGAAGAAGCTGGTGCTTGCGGCATGAATAGATCTGAAGAAAGCCTTTGACAGAGTCTGGAAAGAAGGTCTGATGAAGAAACTGAGAAACTGCAAAGTCAATGGAAGAATGTACAAATGGGTGAAAGCATACTTGCACAACAGAAGATCCTGAATACAGATAGACGGACTCAAGAGCAAGAAAGTACTACTGCGTCACGGTGTTCCCCAGGATGGAGTCTTGTCCCTCACACTTTTTCTAATCTTCATCAATGATCTCGTTGCTAATCTACCGCATGGAATTAAAGCGGCAATGTACGCCGATGACCTGGTTCTATGGAGCACAAATGAACATGCATCAGTGGCCACCAGATTGCTACAAAGAGCTGTAGATACATTTGTTGCATGGGAAAATAGATGGTGTGTCAGCATAAACACTGACAAGTGCAGCACCACCCTATTTACCCTCTCTCCAAAACAAAAGGCAGGGATCATCCAGATAAATGGAACATCCCTAAGAGAAGATTTAGAACCAACATACCTTGGAGTAACATTTGATGGCAGGCTGACACGGAGAAAGCACATCAACAAAGCAGTAGCAAAAGCCAGAAGGAAAATAGCCATCCTGAGAAAGCTAAGTGGAACAACATGGGGAGCCAGTGGGACAATACTTAGCAAAGTTTATCAACAGAACATACGCCCACACCTGGAATACGGGTTAACTGCGTGGTGTTCGGCATCAAAAACCACACTACAAGAGCTGGACAAGGTGCAAAATCAAGCACTTAGAGTTACCAGAGGAGGGATGAAATCAACCCTTATAGTGGAAATGGAGAAGATGGGGAGGACACAAGCACTGAGAGAGCGCAGAGATACGAAAACACTAATAAAAGCAGAAAAGTTCCTCAGCTTGCCAGGCCACACTATGAAGAACAGATTTGAAAACCTAGCTATGGGGCGGTTGAAAAGAAGTAGTTTTATCCACCAGGCCAAATGACTCTGCAGAGAAACCACTGATCTGTCCAAAGTCAGTATCCCCCTAACAACTAATCCAGAGCGAACTCCATGGAAAGATGAACATAGACTATCATTATAAATCCAGACAAAAGTGAGAGGAATATTTGACAAGGAAGGACAGAACAGTGTGCAGCGCAGAACAGCCACTCTCAGCTTCCTTGATGAAGAATACCCACAGGACCTCTGTATCTGAGTCTACACAGATGGGTCAGCACAAAATGCTGTTCGAAATGGAGGAGCGGGAGTGTACATAGAATACCCAAATAATACTAGGGACAAAGCCAGAGTACCGACAGGAAAGTACTGCCATAACTATGATGCTGAAATTGAGGCAATAAAGATAGCAACAGAGAAATTACTAAATACCAGCAATGGTACACAGCCTGTGGTTCTATTGACAGATGCAAAATCAGTACTCGAGGCTCTGCTGTCTGGGAAATTGCCAGTACTAAGGACACTACTTTCTGAACTTAGCGGACAGCATAAGGTCACCATACAGTGGATACCATCCCACTGTGGAGTACCTGGAAACAACAGAGCTGATCAATTGGCTAAGGGAAGAGCCAAAGAAGAACAACCCGATGTGCCCGTTACATACCACTAAAAGAAAAGAATGATCAAATCAGTCAGAAAGCCACAAAAACCTGCTCAAGATGACTACCACGTTATGGACAGACCTCAGAACAGGACACAATAGATTACGCAACCACGTGTATACAAAATTCAAGATTGGTGAAACAGCCATGTGCACATGTGGATTGGCGTCGCAGACAGCAGAGCACATACTCGAAGACTGCCCAAAATATAACATATCTAGGCAAACCTTCTGGCCTAGAGAGACGACAGTGGAAGATAAACTCTATGGACCGCTGTGTGAACTAAAACAGACAGTTAAATTCATACAAGATACAACATTGCAGTTATAGACATATTTCAAGCGAACGAAAGAAGAAGAAGAAGATAACTTGCTATCGTGTTTGTCTGTAGATGTATATCTGTAACATTTCAAACTGAAAGGCAGATAAACAGACAGACAAACGGATGGATGGACGGACTGGCAGATATATAGATACACAGACAGATAAATACACGTATAAACAAACATGCAGACAGATAGACATATAGACAGATAAGTAGACTGACAGACAGATAGATAGATAGATAGATAGATAGATAGATAGATATGTATTATGTAGATAGATAGATAGATAGATAGATAGATAGATAGATAGATAGATAGATAGACAGACAGACAGGTAGATAGATAGATAGGTAGATAGATAGATAGATAGATAGATAGATAGATAGATAGATAGATAGATAGATAGATAGATAGATAGATAGATAGATAGATATCTTTTCTATAATGTGAATCGCATTGTTCCCGCTGCACAACTACATGAACTAAAGGAGCAATATCTCCCCCTGTTCAAATGTTACCCGGAATTCCCCCCCCCCTCCCCTTCCCTGTAACTATATAGAGTATGGGAAATATAGGTCACTTCTGATCTTTGTTTTCTTTTTTAAATCAATTTTCCAGGAAGCCGGTTGAGAATGACAGATGGTTAGCACATCGATTCAACATAAATGATGGAGTCCTTAACAAGGCTTTGGCTGGCCGGCCAGCGCAACAGTTTAATAAGCTGTCTCAATATTTCTGGGAGATTTCTTCATAATGGCCGCGCCCATGACTGTTGTCAAATTGCATACGATAAACGAACACATCCGGCCCTGCACGATTTAGCTATTAAAATGAATCCCAAACCATCCGCGTTGCTACGCGACGGTGGCTTCCGGTGCCGTTTTGTGTGCGTGGAATATGTGTGTAGAATTCCTTCCCGTTCGATAATGATGGAACTGGCGACTGCTTTTGTTGTAGAGTGTCGTGATACTTAAGCCAGGAATTGTTCGTCTCTAATTGTCACAGTGCCATAATGTCACAGAGAAATCCAGTACTAAAATGAAATAGACAAAGAGAAGGATGAAGGGACGGAAGGATGGAGAGAGAGAGAGAGAGAGAGAGAGAGAGAGAGAGAGAGAGAGAGAGAGAGGGGGGGAGAGAGAGAAGCAGAAGAAGAAGAAGATCGGAAGGAAGAGAAAGAAGAAGATGAAAGGAAGGAGGAAGACGGGGAGGAGGAGAAAGAGGAGGAGAGGAAGTAACAAGATAAAAAGAAGAACAAGAAAGAAAAGAAGAAGACAGTGAGTCTCGTCATGTGTGAGATGTAGACAAGTAATGTTCAACTACCACCTACAGATTGTCATGTGTGAGATGTAGACAGGTAATGTTCAACTACCACCTACAGATTGTCATGTGTGAGATGTAGACAGGTAATGTTCAACTACCACCTACAGATTGTCATGTGCGAGATGTAGACAGGTAATATTCAACTACCACCTACAGATTGTCATGTGCGAGATGTAGACAGGTAATGTTCAACTACCACCAACAGATTGTCATGTGTGAGATGTAGACAAGTAATGTTCAACTACCACCTACAGATTGTCATGTGCGAGATGTAGACAGGTAATATTCAACCACCACCTACAGATTGTCATGTGTGAGATGTAGACAAATCCACGCCGTGTTCAACCACCACACACTGATTGTCATGTGTGAGATGTAGACAGGTAATGTTCAACCACCACCTACAGATTGTCATGTGTGAGATGTAGACAGGTAATGTTCAACCACCACCTACAGATTGTCATGTGTGAGATGTAGACAAATCCACGCCGTGTTCAACCACCACACACAGATTGTCATGTGTGAGATGTAGACAGGTAATGTTCAACTAACACCTACAGATTGTCATGTGTGAGATGTAGACAAATCCACGCCGTGTTGAACCACCACACACAGATTGTCATGTGTGAGATGTAGACAGGTAATGTTCAACTAACACCTACAGATTGTCATGTGTGAGATGTAGACAAATCCACGCCGTGTTCAACCACCACACACAGATTGTCATGTGTGAGATGTAGACAGGTAATGTTCAACTAACACCTACAGATTGTCATGTGTGAGATGTAGACAAATCCACGCCGTGTTCAACCACCACACACAGACTGCTATTTTCTAGACTTTGGTCAATTTGAGGACTCGGTAACCCAGTGGCCAATACGCCTGGAGGCCCGCTGGTCATGGATTCGATTAATGGGTTCCTAATTTCTAGAACATTCTATAGGAATAGATCTATAGTATGCCCAACTGCTTGGATCTGCTTGGAACAGCTAGGAACCGATAGGATGTCAAATTTAACTCATACTCTCAGTTCGTTCTCTACCGAGGGATGTATCATACTGTGAGCTAAGGCCTAAAGTTTGTCTCATACTGTGGACTTATTTTGTGGAAAAGAACTTCTCTTCCCCCCCCCCCCCCCTTTCCGCCCCAGAAGTGGCCACAATGAAACACAGTCACTTTTTATAAAGGTTGGAAAAGAGAACCAAAATGAATTTAGAAAATGTTTTTTTCGTATATCAGAGCATATCAACACCTGAAAGAACGTCTAAACAAAGAAGAAGAAGTAATAGTAGTAGTAGTAGTAAGTAGTAGTAGTAGTAGTAGTAGTAGTAGTAGTAGTAGTAGTAGTAGTAGTAGTAGTAATAGTAGTAGTAGTAGTAGTAGTAGTAGTAGTAGTAGTAGTAGTAGTAGTAGTAGTAGTAGTAGTAGTAGTAGTAGTAGTAAAAGTAGAAGATGAAGAAGGAGAAGGAGAAGGAGGAGGGGAAGAAGAAGAAGAAGAAGAAGAAGAAGAAGAAGAAGAAGAAGAAGAAGAAGAAGAAGAAGAAGAAGAAGAAGAAGAAGAAGAAGAAGAAGAAGAAGAAGAAGAAGAAGAAGAAGAAGAAGAAGAAGAAGAAGAAGAAGAAGAAGAAGAAGAAGAAGAAGAAGAAGAAGAAGAAGAAGAAGAAGAAGAAGAAGAAGAAGAAGAAGAAGAAGAAGAAGAAGAAGAAGAAGAAGAAGAAGAAGAAGAAGAAGAAGAAGAAGAAGAAGAAGAAGAAGAAGAAGAAGAAGAAGAAGAAGAAGAAGAAGAAGAAGAAGAAGAAGAAGAAGAAGAAGAAGAAGAAGAAGAAGAAGAAGAAGAAGAAGAAGAAGAAGAAGAAGAAGAAGAAGAAGAAGAAGAAGAAGAAGAAGAAGAAGAAGAAGAAGAAGAAGAAGAAGAAGAAGAAGAAGAAGAAGAAGAAATATGTTTCGAAACAGTGTTGACCACATAATTCAATCTAACTACACATCTGTTCACAATCGTTTCCAAAAGTGAAGAAATAAAGCGCAAACGGAACGACGTTTTTTGTTGTTGATAGTTTTACAGCCAGCGACAATCGTGACGATCACTACTGATCGTCAGTGGTCGTACAAAGTTTCCACTTGAAATAAATATAGCGTACTTTCAGTTGGATAAGCACGAACAATGAACGATATTATTCGTATTTGCATATGAGTATGGAGGAAGAGTAGATCAATTTGCTTGTGAAGTCGCTAATTTTGGGTTTATTTCAGTGTGATTGTAGAAAAGAGCATCGGCTCAAAAAACAAAACATAAAAAAAAAGACACACACACACACAGTTAGAGAGACAGAGAGAGCGAGAGAGAGAGAGAGAGAGAGAGAGAGAGAGAGAGAGAGAGAGACAGAGACAGAGACAGAGACAGAGAGAGACAGAGAGAGAGAGACAGACAGACAGGGAAAGAGACAGAGAGAGACAGAGGGTGACAGAGCAAAAGAAGAAGTGGCGAACAGAAGACGTAACGACATGTTGATTTATTCCTATCACGCGGGATGTTGATTTCGGCTGATTGACAATGTGTCCTAGTGGCTGCAGCTCTGGTGTTTGATAATGAAGTCATAACTGCATGTTGATGAAAGTCTTGCTGAGAGCAATCCATCGCCTCCTCCACAGTGCTGACAGCCATTTGTGGCCAGGGCCCTTCTTTGTGTGTGCGAGTATCTTGATGTATGTTGTCAATCCAACGTGGCTGAGTGGCAGGGGGGTAGGTCGTTGTCCTCTAGCTTTAGTAGAGCCGGGTACGAGCCCTGTTCTGGTGATTATTCTGACAAAATAAACATGCTGAGGCTGTTATATTGTCCCTTTACATAAACATGCTGAGGCTGTTATATTGTCCCTTTACATAAACATGCTGAGGCTGTTATATTGTCCCTTTACATAAACATGCTGAGGCTGTTATATTGTCCCTTTACATCGGTGCTGGAGCAGGCTGTTTACGAGGGAGTTGTCTTTGATGCCCAGATCGTTTGTCGCGAAAGTACTTCATTACCCCAAACACGATGCTGTTGTGAGGCAGTTTTCTTGAATGTGTAGCATTGCTCTGACCATATTATGATCTTATAGCATTGTTGTGACCAGATTATGATCTTGTAGCATTGCTTTGACCAGATTATGATCTTGCAGCATTGCTTTGACCAGATTATGATCACTGTTTTGGTATCATCAGGATCTTTCTAAGTTCTTTTGAAAGTTATAAACACTTGCAAAATTTTCAATTTCTTCATTGTTGATTGCATTTTTTACATTAACATGTTCTTGTATCCTTGGCTTTATCTTTATTATTTCAATATTCAAACAAACGTTTTGATCTTGACGGTGTTTGTTTTAAAAAATACACGGAAACAGATGTTATGTTCCCTGGGCACTGTTTGAGAGGAGAAACATATCATATGTATATCTCTATACATATGTCTATTGTGAATGGATCAACACTGTCACAGATGTTCTCATGTTCAACATTTCTCATGATATGCCTGCGTAGATGTTGAACAATATATGGGGGACAGTGGCGGACTGGGTCTATAAACAACCGATGCCAGGAGACAACGCTGCGGAAAACACTTCATGTTGAACATATTGTCTCATGTGTAAGAGGACCCACTTTAATAGGGCTCACAGGCCCACATCATCAGGGCTCAAAGACCCATTTCATCAGGGCTCACAGGCCCCACTGGTCCTCAGGAAAGTTGGCACCCTGGCCAGTCCGCCACTGAGATTGGGCGGGGAAAACTAGATGAATATTTATACATACATTATAAAGTCCAATAAACACACACTCACACATGAAACTACAGCTGACACTAGAACCGCGAGGCTCTGGACATCACCGAGAGCCGGCCCAGCTGCCTGGTCGGTAGATTCTAGCTTCAGTAGGCTAATCTGGACAGCTGTGGTCGGTATCTGCTACCTTCAGTATGCTAATCTGGACAGCTGTGACAGAGACACGAACTTATTGGTAGGGCTGTACCAGTTTAATATGTGCGCCTGGAAACCACGGGGAAAAAGTATTGATTATCCACGTCGTCCCCTCCTCTTCGGCCATCACATTTTCCCAATAACCAGTTCAAGAGCAGACAATTTGACTGGGGAGACAGACTTCAGTGGAGCTGGGTGATATGACTGTACTAAGAGTTACCCGCCTTGGTTGATTCAAAAACTGCTAGGGGGAGATTTGAGAAGGAAATTCTGAACCTAAGGGTAATATAGAAACAATCACACAAGGACACGCGTACAAGCAGGATACAGGCGGCCGAGCACTGATTTATTTCACCGGTGGCAAAGTTGTTGAGTACAAACTATCACTAGTAAACCATCACTCAATGGGTGACTCAATCCGACTGGCTTCAACAACAGGATCACACGTGTCTAGCTTCAAGGTACGATGGTTGGCCACATTAACACTAGAGATGTCATCCCAACACAGATTATATTTAAGTTAGTTAGTTGCCTATCCTTTACAGGACGGCGCAGTCAACACCAGCATTTTTACTGTTGTGATCTCTTGGCAAGTTTACGTTCAGTAGTTTGCCATTGCTTTCTGAGCGACCGGCTCCACACCATTTCGTAAAATCCAACGCGGAGCTTTTGTTTAGCACGGTGAGGACATGATTGGTTGGATTTTTATAGCACGGCGAGGCCATGATTGGCTGGATTTTATAGCACGATAAGACCATCATTGGTTGGATTCATAGCACGGTGAGACCATGCCTGGTTGGATTTTATAGCACGGTCAGGCCAAGATTGGTTGAATTTTTTAGCACGGCGAAGCCATGAATGATTGGATTTGCAGCTACAGATATCGATGGAATGGGTAAACTAGTTCCATGCCCAAACACTTTTCGCGCCTCTCACGACCTGTATGGTAGGTTACAGTGTGATACTATCACGACCTGTATGGTAGGTTACAGTGTGATACTATCACGGCATGTAATGGTAGGTTACAATGTGATACTATCACGTCATGTATTGTAGGTTACAGTGTGATACTATCACGGCATGTAATGGTAGGTTACAGTGTGATACTATCACGGCATGTATTGGTAGGTTACAGTGTGATACTATCACGTCATGTATTGTAGGTTACAGTGTGATACTATCACGGCATGTAATGGTAGGTTACAGTGTGATACTATCACGGCATGTAATGGTAGGTTACAGTGTGATACTATCACGGCATGTATTGTAGGTTACAGTGTGATACTATCACGGCATGTATTGTAGGTTACAGTGTGATACTATCACGTCATGTATTGTAGGTTACAGTGTGATACTATCACGGCATGTATGGTAGGTTACTGTGTGATACTATCACGGCATGGATGGGTGGTTACAGTGTGATACTATCACGTCATGTATTGTAGGTTACAGTGTGATACTATCACGGCATGTATTGTAGGTTACAGTGTGATACTGTTACGACATGCATGGTAGGTTACAGTGTGATACTATTACGACATGCATGGTAGGTTACAGTGTGATACTATCACGGCATATATGGTAGGTTACAGTGCGATACTATCACAGCCTATTTAGTAGGTTACAGTGTGATACTATCACTTGCATGGTAGGTTACAGTGTGATACTATCACATGTACGGTAGGTTACAATGTGATACTATCACAGCATGCATGGTAGGTTACAATGCGATACTATTACAGCATGCATGGTAGATTACAGTGTGATATTACTACGACATGTATGGTATGTCACAGTGTGATACTATCACGACATGCATTATAAGTTACAGTGTGATACTATCACGGCCTATATAATAGGTTACAGTGTGATACTACCGCGACATGTATGGTAGGTTACAGTGTGATACTATCACGGCATGTAATGGTAGGTTACAGTGTGATACTACCACGAATTGTATGGTAGGTTACATTGTGATAATACCACGAATTGTATGGCAGGTTACAGTTTGATACTGTCATGACCTGTATGGTAGTTTGTTTTTTTCGTATATCCTATTTACAGGGCATCACTATTAACACCAGCAATTTACCGCTGTTGTTGATTTCTTGGCAAGATTACGATCAGTAGTTTGCCATTGTTTTCTGAGCGACCGATCACATAGCCCTGTAAGTAACCAACGCGATGCGATCCGCTACCGAATCTTGCGCAGCTGCGTCACCCTACGTGGATATCTGGGATGAAGGAGAAAGTCAATAACCCCTTCGACAGTGTGATAATATCATTACCTTTATGGTAGGTTACAGTGTGATACTATCACAACCTGTTAATAGTCCCCTGTATGTGTCATATCCTATCCTGTGTTCTCCGTCAAGTCGGTAGATCCTTGCCTCCTCAGCCAGCAACAATGTCCCCCGTCAAGTCGGTAGATCCTTGCCTCCTCAGCCAGCAACAATGTCCCCCGTCAAGTCGGTAGATCCTTGCCTCCTCAGCCAGCAACAATGTCCCCCGTCAAGTCGGTAGATCCTTGCCTCCTCAGCCAGCAACAATGTCCCCCGTCAAGTCGGTAGATCCTTGCCTCCTCAGCCAGCAACAATGTCCCCCGTCAAGTCGGTAGATCCTTGCCTCCTCAGCCAGCAACAATGTCCCCCGTCAAGTCGGTAGATCCTTGCCTCCTCAGCCAGCAACAATGTCCCCCGTCAAGTCGGTAGATCCTTGCCTCCTCAGCCAGCAACAATGTCCCCCGTCAAGTCGGTAGATCCTTGCCTCCTCAGCCAGCAACAATGTCCCCCGTCAAGTCGGTAGATCCTTGCCTCCTCAGCCAGCAACAATGTCCCCCGCCAAGTCGGTAGATCCTTGCCTCCTCAGCCAGCAACAATGTCCCTCGTCAAGTCGGTAGATCCTTGCCTCCTCAGCCAGCAACAATGTCCCCCGTCAAGTCGGTAGATCCTTGCCTCCTCAGCCAGCAACAATGCCTCCCGTTATTACTCTGTTTAAACTACCGACAATCATTTCATTGGGCCGTGCTAATAGCAACGTTCTGCGAGAGGACCTTCTAAATGGTCACGGTGATGCTGATGATTATGACGATACATTAAAACAGATAGAAAGCCGACTAGGCATCATTCCTGGAGCAAAATCTGTAAGCAAAAACAAGATGCATAGATAACCAGTTGTGTTTGCTAAAAGAAAAGAAAAAAGAACAGCATCGCCAAGAATGATTAAACCAAGAAGTTAAAATAAGCAATGAAAATTGCTGAGACATAAACATAGGGACAAATACTTTAATTATCAACACAGAAAGTATCAAAGAAATTTATAAGATGACAGCGACTGGAATGGCGCTTGAAGAAGTCAATAATTCTCCTTGCCTAGACCGTCCTGGCACGCGTGCGAAAGAAATCAGATAACATGAATGGATAACGTAACATTGAACAATCAGACAGTTACTCACATCTAAACAGTGGAGTCAGGAATAATAATAACGCTATATCCAGTCTTACATTGACTCTTCCCTACTGTGTAGAGCAGAAACAAGGACAAAGGATGCAAATTCTGAGAACAAATGTGAAGCTTTCCACACGTTATTGTACTGGTGGATAGGACACATATCAGGGTAGGAGACAAACACACAAGCAGTGCAAGAATTAAAGAATACACTGCTGGTAACGATCAAGGTCAGAATTTAGCTTAGATTTACTGTGCTATTCACCGTGCGTATGTTTCTTTCTACTGACATGATATACTTCTCCCAACGCCTGGCATGCCAAAAAGTTTTTATACTAACCCACTCTGTCCCATCCATTTGTTATATTAGCCCGCTTTGACACATCGCATTGTTATACTGACGCACTGCTAAACAGATCGAGTTAAAATAACAGCATCTTAGCACAAATTGAGTTACAGTAATGACATCTTAGCAAAAATGGAGTTAAAGTAATGTCTTCTTAGGATAAAACGAGTTAAAGTAGTGATATTTTGGGATAGAACGAGTTAAAGTAGTGATATCTTGGGATAGAACGAGTTAAAGTAGTGATATCTTAGGATAGAACGAGTTAAAGTAGTGATATCTTATGATAGAACGAGTTAAAGTAGTAATATCTTGGGACAGAACGAGTTAAAGCAGTGATATCTTGGGATAGAACGAGTTAAAGTAGTGATATCTTGGGATAGAACGAGTTAAAGTAGTAATATCTTGGGATAGAACGAGTTAAAGTAGTGATATCTTGGGATAGAACGAGTTAAAGTAGCAACATCTTAAGAAAGAAAGTGGTAAAATGCCACGTATTTGAGGCCAGAAGAATTTAAAATAGCCATTTCTTATGATAGAAGGAGTTAGGCGACAGTATCTTAGAATACGAGGAGTTAAAGTAGCCACGTTTTATGACAGAAGTTAAAGTAGCAACGCCGGTCTCCCTGGCGTAGGTGCTAACGTCTTTCTCCGTAATCCCGTATATTCTTTGTGAGTAACGTAACCTGCGCGAGAATCGGTAGCGGTTCTCACCGCGTTGGTAACTTACGGGGTATGTGAGAAATCGCTCAGAAAGCAATGGCAAACTACTGAGCGTAATCTTGCCTAGTACATCAACAGAAGCTGAAAAATGCTGATGTTAACTGCAACGTCCTGTAAGGGATATGAAGAAAAAAACATTTAAGCAACATCTTAGGATAGAAAGTGGTAAAGTGGCAGCATTTTAAGACAGAAAGTGATAAAATAGCAACATCTTAGTAGTAAAGTAGAAAAATCCTAGGATAGAAAGTGGTAAAATAGCAACATCTTAGGATAGAAAGTGGTAAAATAGCAATATCTTAGGATAGAAAGTGGTAAAATAGCAACATCTTAGGATAGAAAGTGGTAAAATAGCAACATCTTAGTGACACCAGAAGCGACAGAAAGAGTTCAGGTAGTAGGGATGTAAATAAAGACAAAGCTTTTTGTTGAAGAATATGGCGGAGTTAAAAGCAGATGGAAGCGCGCAAGAGGAAGATAACGCTACATGTGGGTTGACAGCATCTAGAGATGGATTGGCAGAAGCAGGTATGAGTGAACGATGAAGATTCAGTTCTGGGTGTTGGAGAATGATCTTCAATGTGATCGTGGCACTTTGATTACGGCTGAGAGCATGGAAATGAGTTGTTGATGGCTGAAACATGGGAATGAGATGTTGATGGCTGAAGCATGGGAATGATATGTTCATGGGAATGAGATATTGATGGTTGAAGGCATGGGCATGAGATGTTGATGTTTGAGAGCATGGGAATAAGATAACGATAGCAGAGGGCGTGGGAATAAGATAACGATGGCAGAGGGCATGCAAATGAGATGACGATGGCAGAGGGCATGGGGGTGAGATAACGATGGCAGAGGGCATGGGGTGAGATAACGATGGCAGAGGGCATGGGGGTGAGATAACGATGTCAGAGGGCATGGGGGTGAGAGAACGATGGCAGAGGGCGTGGGAATGAGATAACGATGGCAGAGGGCATGGGGGTGAAATAACGATGGCAGAGGGCATGGGGGTGAGATAACGATGGCAGAGGGCATGGGAGTGAGATAACGATGTCAGAGGGCATGGGGGTGAGATAACGATGGCAGAGGGCATGGGGGTGAGATAACGATGTCAGAGGGCATGGGGGTGAGATAACGATGGCAGAATGCGTGGGAATGAGATAACGATGGCAGAGGGCATGGGGGTGAAATAACGATGGCAGAGGGCATCGTAATTAAATGACAATAGCAGAAGGCATGTGAATGAGATAACGATGGCAGAGGGCGTGGGAATGAGATGACGATGGCAGAGGTCGTGGGAATGAGATGACGATGGCAGAGGGCATGGGGGTGAGATAACGATGTCAGAGGGCATGGGGGTGAGATAACGATGGCAGAATGCGTGGGAGTGAGATAACGATGGCAGAATGCGTGGGAATGAGATAACGATGGCAGAGGGCATGGGGGTGAAATAACGATGGCAGAGGGCATGGTAATTAAATGACAATAGCAGAAGGCATGTGAATGAGATAACGATGGCAGAGGGCGTGGGAATGAGATGACGATGGCAGAGGTCGTGGGAATGAGATGACGATGGCAGAGGGCATGGGGGTGAGATAACGATGGCAGAGGGCATGGGGGTGAGATAACGATGGCAGAGGGCGTGGGGTGAAAAGACGACATAGGGCATGGGAATGAGATGGCGATAGCAGAAGGCATGGAATGAGATAACGATGGTGGAAGGCATGGAATGAGATAAAGATGGCGGAAGGCATGGAATGAGATAACGATGGTGGAAGGCATGGCATGAGATAACGATGGCAGGGGGCATGTGGGTGAGATTGCGATGGCAGAGGGCATGGGGGTGAGAAGATAATGGCTGAGTGCGGTGGGACGAAATCAATGCAACGATATTCCCACCAACAGAAGTGTAAAACAACCTTGAAGAAAAACAAGATTCACATGCGATGGAAAAATGTTTTCACAGAATGACACAACCCAGTTGACTCACCCGGTAACAGTTCATTTACCATCACATAAAACGACGGGAAAAGCCAGCAATTCTCTCTACAAGGGTGCAACAAAACTTAACACCGAACTCACGACACAAAGAAGTGATGTTTGATGGCATAATAGCAGAAGATGCCCAAGCATTGGCGGTAATTAAATAAATTTGCTGGCAAGAATATTCCAGGTTGCTTTGTCAGAAGCAAAAGTTCCATGGACTGGCAAAAAAGGATAGTTAGGTTATTCTGCAGGCAAAAGGAAAGAACAGTGAGTGTGAAGCATATCGAGGCGTCTCTCGTTGAATCATAACTGAAAATGAATGACGAATTATTTAGAACGGATGAAGAGCTTTGGTGAACAGCTAATAAGTCGTGTGTTTACAAGTGGAACCATATAGATAAACTATTGAAATGTTGTCTGCGATAAACAGATAACAGTATACTATTTGACACAAGAAGGTTACTTTTCATATTATAATCGAGTAAATAATATATAAATTATGGCAAATTATGGGAGGTTATATTCATTCATTCAGTAGTATGTCCTTTGCAGAACCTCGCTCCTATAACAACCTTATGGAGTTTATTTATATTGATGAGAATATTTAAGAAATAAGTTGTAGATGTACCGAGCACAATAACTAACTCTACCAACCCGTTTGAAATGAGCACTAATGTACGAGAAAGATATTAACCATCTACGCGGGTCACTGTATGTTTAAAGGGGGATCAAGCTGAAATGATTGATTTCATTGCACCGGGTTTTATCTGAGATAGCTGGGTCACCTTTGTTTAGAGCGGCCTGCCGAAAGCGTATCAGTGAGCACGAACTAAGTCACTCCAGCGACGACTCTAAAGGGTCTCCGCAAAAGATTACACCAGTGATGGAAAGCGTATAGGGAGCTGAGTGGTCTCCAGGTATGGTGTCCGCCTCGAGTGCTAGAGGTCCGGGATTTTTTCACGTGGACTTCTAGTAACAAAATTGTCCCTGGTCTGTGGGTAGTGAGATCAAACGTCCGTGTGTACTGTAGCGCACGCAAAAAATCCCTTGGCAGTTGGAAATCGAAAAAGAGTAGCCTAACGGTGCTGCCCGGACATAATTTCGAGTTAAAAATCTACCCAAAGTATTTCAGGATTCTCGCCGGTGCTACGGAGTTCATGCACTGAGCTGAGATTCTCCTGGCTCAGGCTTGAGTTAGGAGTAGAACGGAACACTTATGGGTTACACCCGTGTGACGTGATGTTGATCCGTTGACTAAACTAAACTAAACTTACACCCTTGAACTGAATACAGTCCGACAACCAACACACGCCCTTCACGGCGCGGTGCGGGTGGACTGGCCCCACCCTATAATACAGGGTTGTTTGTAGAGTCTCACTACACTTTGTATGCAGAACAAATCTGGAAAAAAAATCTTTATTCCATTGATAACACTATTCTGTTTGGAGTGCAAAGAATTACTCCAGCAGACGACAGCCATTCGCTGCATATTGCTTCATGATGACCTGTGGAGCACATATTTTGATGACATCATGTACTTCATTTTTCAAATGTGTACTACATACAAAGTGTAGTGAGACTTAACAAACACCCGCTGTATAAAACCACAGACTGTAGCCAGTATGAATGCCGAATAACACTTCTCAAGACATGAGGAGTCCTGGGTATATGGTGCTAGTAGAATATCTTTATACCAACAATCACTCACTGGGTGATGTAACCGGGATCATAGAGACGGTCTTTACGCCTCATGAAAACCCCCAAGTCAACTAGTCAGGGGGAATATGGCATTACAGACAGGATAGAAGTGACGGTAAAAAAAAGTCGCTTAAAAGTCGACACGGTCGACTTCATTGCACCGGGTTTTATCCCATATGGCTCGGTCTCTTTCCGCAGCGCGGAAAGCGTCGCACCAAGCACGAACTCCGTAGCTCTAGCGACGACCCACAGGAGTCTCAGAAAAATTTAAATCGTGAACCGAAGGACGCAGCCCGGAATCGAACCCACAACCTTCGGAGCCCGAGTCAAACGGCTTGACCACTTCGCCACAGAGACTCCCCGGTGAGACGGTAAGTTCAACATCAACATCAACTGGTCACATGGAAGAATGGGCACTGCCACACTAGTTCGTGTTGTTGGAAACAAGGAGCTGGATGAGACAAGGGGCTGGGTGAGACAAGGAGCTAAGTGAGACAAGGAACTAAGTGAGACAAGGAGCTGGGTGAGACAAGGGGCTAAGTGAGACAAGGAACTAAGTGAGACAAGGAACTAAGTGAGACAAGGAGCTGGGTGAGACAAGGGGCTGGGTGAGACAAGGGGCTAAGTGAGACAAGGAACAAAGTGAGACAAGGAACAAAGTGAGACAAGGGGCTGGGTGAGACAAGGGGCTAAGTGAGACAAGGAACAAAGTGAGACAAGGAACTGGGTGAGACAAGGGACTGGGTGAGACAAGGGGCGGGGTGAGACAAGGGGCTGGGTGAGACAAGGGTCTGGGTGAGACAAGGGGCTAAGTGAGACAAGGAACAAAGTGAGACAAGGAACTAAGTGAGACAAGGGGCTGGGTGAGACAAGGGGCTGGGTGAGACAAGGGGCTGGGTGAGACAAGGGGCTAGGTGAGACAAGGGGCTGGGTGAGACAAGGGGCTAAGTGAGACAAGGAACAAAGTGAGACAAGGAACAAAGTGAGAGAAGGAACAAAGTGAGAGAAGGAGCTGGGTGAGACAAGGGGCTGGGTGAGACAAGGGGCTAAGTGAGACAAGAAACTAAGTGAGACAAGGAGCTGGGTGAGACAAGGGGCTAAGTGAGACAAGGAACTAAGTGAGACAAGGAGCTGGGTGAGACAAGGGGCTGGGTGAGACAAGGAACAAAGTGAGACAAGGAACAAAGTGACACACGGGGCTGGGTGAGACAAAGAGCTGGGTGAGACAAGGGGCTGGGTGAGACAAGGGGCTAAGTGAGACAAGGAACATAGTGAGACAAGGAACAAAGTGAGACAAGGAACAAAGTGACACACGGGGCTGGGTGAGACAAAGAGCTGGGTGAGACAAGGGGCTGGGTGAGACAAGGGGCTAAGTGAGACAAGGAACATAGTGAGACAAGGAACAAAGTGAGACAAGGAACAAAGTGAGACAAGGGGCTGGGTGAGACAAGGGGCTGGGTGAGACAAGGGGCTGGGTGAGACAAGGGGCTAAGTGAGACAAGGAACAAAGTGAGACAAGGAACTAAGTGAGACAAGGGGCTGGGTGAGACAAGGGGCTGGGTGAGACAAGGGGCTGGGTGAGACAAGGGGCTGGGTGAGACAAGGGGCTAAGTGAGACAAGGAACAAAGTGAGACAAGGGGCTGGGTGAGACAAGGGGCTGGGTGAGACAAGGGGCTGGGTGAGACAAGGGGCTGGGTGAGACAAGGGGCTAAGTGAGACAAGGAACTAAGTGAGACAAGGAGCTGGGTGAGACAAAGGGCTGGGTGAGACAAGGGGCTGGGTGAGACAAGGGGCTGGGTGAGACAAGGGGCTGGGTGAGACAAGGGGCTGGGTGCGACAAGGGGCTGGGTGAGACAAGGGGCTGGGTGAGACAAGGGGCTGAGTGAGACAAGGGGCTGATTGAGACAAGGGGCTGGGTGAGACAAGGGGCTGGGTGAGACAAGGGGCTAAGTGAGATATGGGGCTGAGTGAGATAAGGGGCTGAGTGAGATAAGGGGCTGAGTGAGATAAGGGGCTGAGTGAGACAAGGGGTTGAGTGAGACAAGGGGCTAAGTGAGACAAGGGGCTGGGTGAGATAAGGGGCTGGGTGAGATAAGGGGCTGGGTGAGACAAGGGGCTGAGTGAGATAAGGGGCTGAGTGAGACAAGGGGCGAAGTGAGACAAGGGGCTGGGTGAGATAAGGAGCTATGTGAGACAAGGAGCTGAGTGAGACATGGAGCTGGGTGTCACAAGGAGCTGGGTGAGACAAGGAGCTGGGTTAGACATGGAGCTGGTTGACATATGGAGCTGGGTGATAGAAGGAGCTGGGTGAAACCTTCAGTGAGAACGAGTACATCACGGAACTCCAACACCATGGCTTTATGTATAAGAGCGCACGCTTTCAAATTTCCGATGTGCTATTGCCGAGGTAGTGAACTCAACCCCTATACTGGACACTTGGAACAAAATGTTGATTTGTCGTCCTTGATTTGGGAACGTAAATTACAATTACCTTAGGAGTCGGGAGTTGGTTCGCCTAATAGCGAGGGGCACTGGTAATAGGGAAAGTTAATCCACACACTCACACAAATCAGTCTAGTTCACTAGACCTAGTAGCACGTGTATGGACTACTCTTGAGTTTAAAGTGAGCGAATGTAAAATATATTTTAACAAATAAATAAAATAAAACGGCACTCTGATAATCTGCAGATGGA
>OY992876.1:282642272-282727272 GCA_963921405.1 Cepaea hortensis
AGGAGGGTGGAAGAAGGAGGTAGAGGGAGTAGGAGGAGGTAGAGGAGGAGGAGGAGAGGAAGGAAAGGAAGGAGGAGGAGGAGGAGGGTGGAGGGAGGAGGTAGAGGGAGGAGGAGGAGGGAGGAGGAGGAGGGAGGAGGAGAAGGGAGGAGGCGGAGGGAGAAGGAGGAAGGAGTAGGATGGAGGAGGATGGAGGAGGAAGGGAGAGGAAGAGGGAGAAGGAGGAGGGAGAGGGAGGAGGAGGGGGATGAGGTAGAGGGAGGAGGAAGAGGAGGAGGAGGGAGGAGGAGGAGAGAGGAGGAGGAGAGAGGAGGAGGAGGTAGAGGGAGGAGGTAGAGGGAGGAGGGAGGGAGTAGGATGGAGGAGGAAGAGGGAGAAGGAGGAGGATGAGGGAGAAGGAGGCAGGAGGAGGAGGGAGGAGGAGGGAGAGGGAAGAGGAGGGAGGAGGAGGAGGAGGAGGCGGAGGGAGAAGGAGGAAGCAGTAGGAGGGAGGAGGATGGAGGAGAAAGGGAGAGGAAGAGGGAGAAAGAGGAGGGAGAGGGAGGAGGGAGGAGGAGGGGGAGGAGGTAGAGGGAGGAGGAAGAGGAGGAGGAGGAGGGTGGAGGGAGGAGGTAGAGGGAGGAGGAGAAGAGAGGAGGGGAGTTCGCCATTCCGAATTCATACTCGTCTAGGTTCTGTGATTTCGGTCCTTCCATTAATTGTCTTCCCTTCTACATGACTGTAGATAACTTCCTTACACATAAAGAGATGAATTGTTATTGATATTGCCGTGGCATGGAGGAATATCAGCAGCAGAGTTGATCCAGAAAACCAAAGACCGAGATTTACGGAGAGCCATGAACGCTTACGCCAGCCGGCACGGCACTTGATGATGATGATGATGATTGCCGTGTGACGATTCTGTGTAGTCACGTCATTTTCTTCGTTTTCCCTAGCGTTTTGGTTCGGGGATTCTTTCATCATTATCATATATTTACGTACGTATTTTGGGAGGGGGAGGAGGGAGGAGGAGGAAGAAGAAAAAAAAAATACGACAGTTGGTAGCGCTGGAATGAAAGGAAGACGTGTAGAAAATTTCATCTCAATCGGATGGACCGTTCGCGAACGTATAAAGGACATACATATTTACATACATACATACTAATTTATATATAAGATATATATCACTATTTCTCTCTCTCTCTCTCTCCTCGCGAAGTTAGCGATACTGTGCAGCACACGACGTCGTGTACACATGTACTCAATCACAGGTCACATATAAAATACAGCAGCTTCCATTTGTCACGAGAAGTTTTAAATCTTTCTAGACCAGGGGTGGGCAAACTACGGCCCGCGGGCAGTATGCGGCCCGCCAAGTGATTTTTATGCAGCCGGCGAGGGCATTTAGAAATAAAAAATTGTAATTCGTTTTTCTCTGGCCGAGGGGTTACACTACTTCCTCCGTAATCCCGTTTATCACGCAGAGTCTCGTAGCGGGAGAGAACTGGGAGCGGTTCGACCCCCGCTGGTGACTTGCGGGATACTGAGCCGGCCGCTCAGAAAGCAATGGCAAACTACTGAGCGTAATCTTGCCAAGAAATAAACAGACAGCTGAAAGATGCTGCTGTTGACAGGGATGTCCTGTAAAGGATATGCAAAAAAAAAAAAAAATTAAAAAAAAAAAAAAAAAAAAATTCATTTTCAAGTTATTTCGTTGAATTTTACAGAATTTCATGAACCGTTATGTTGAGTGTCAGTAACAAACATAAGATTGAAGATGAATACCATGTTTTTAATGATGAATGGACAACTAAGTACTGTTTTATAAAAGTTGGTAGCAAATCAGTTTGCTTGTTGTGTCGTGAGTCAGTGGCTGTCTTCAAGGAGTAAAAACACATTATCAAACGAAACATTCCGATTTCGGATACAATTTAACGACCGAAGAGAAGGAAAGGAAATGCCTTAAGTTGGTGAAAAATTTGGAGAAACAGTAAACTGTTTTAACTAAACAGTCTTCAATTCAAGATGCTGCAACTCAAGCTAGTCTTGTGTTGTCACACAGAATTGTAAAACAGAAAAAGCCATTTTCTGATGGCGAGTTCATCAAGGAATGTTTGCTAGATGCAGCAAACATTATGTGTCCAGAAAAAAAAGAACAGATTTGACAACATTACTTTATCAAGGAGAACTGTGGTAAGACGTGTTGACAAGATCAGTGACAATTTGATGCATAAACTTCAAGATGCAAGTAAACAATTTTTATGGTACTCTCTTGCATTGGATGAGAGTACCCATGTACATGATACTGCTCAATTATTGATATTTATACGTGGAATAAAAACTTCTTTCAAACTCACAGAAAAGTTACTGAGTGTTGAGTCACTCAAAGACACAACCACAGGCCACAATATATTCAATGCTGTTACCAACTGTATTGAAAGAAGTGGATTGGTTTGGAACAAGATGGTAAGTGTTACAACTGACGGAGCTCGTGCTTTGACTGGAAAAAATGTAGGTCTGGTAAAGTTGATAAGTGATAAGATTAAAGCAGAATACCCTGACCACACATTATTACCACTTCATTGTGTGATTCATCACGAAAGTCTGTGTAAAACTGTTTTGAATATCAAGCATGTTATTGACCCAGTTGTCAGTGTCATCAATCTCATCAGATCAAGAGGACTTAATCACAGACAGTTCAAGTCATAACTTGACGATTTGGAAACTGAACATTCCGATGTCCTGAACCACACCAATGTTATTGGCTGAGTCTCGGCAAGGTGTTGAGGCGAGTGTGGGAACTCAGAGAAGAAATAGTGATCTTCCTAGAGATGAAGGGCAATGAATGTGACTATAATACTAACATTGTCAATAAAGAGTGGCAGTTAGACTGTATGTTTGCCATTGAAATTATGGAAAAGTTAAATGAACTGAATGTCAAACTTCAGGGCAATGGTGTGTTTGCACATGAATTATATGTATATGTAAAATCATTTCAGGCAAAACTCTCACTGTTCTCCAGACAAGCAAGTGAAAAAAGATTTTGTCACTTCCCTTTGCTGAAACATGAAACCATTTCTGGTAAAATTACTGAAAAATACAAAGCCCAATTAGATGCATTGATTGATGAATTTGGATGGAGATTCCAAGATTTCAAGAACTTATAGCCACAGTTCAATATTCTCAGTTCATCTTTTAGCCCAGAAGCTGATACAGCCACAGAGGACATACAGTTGGAGCTGCTTGACTTACAAGCAGATCATGACCTGAAAGAGAAATTAAAGACAGATGGTTTGCTGGATTTCTATGGATCTATATCACAAGAATCATTTCCCAACTTGAAAAACTTTGCAGCTAAACTTTTATCATTATTTGGATCAACATACATTTGCGAACAAACATTCTCTTGCTTGAAGATCAACAAATTTAAGAATAGGAATTTATTGTCGGACTGCAACTTGCATACTATCATGCGAATTTCAACAAGTAAACTTGCTCCAGATTTCAAGAATATTGTCAAAAATTGCAAGCAGTTACATACATCTCATTAGAAATCAACAATTTTAGTGACAATGTAGTCGCTCTGTGTCTAAATTAAAGCCATTGATAGATAATAAAGAATATTTGTTACAATAACAAGTTGTAAAAGCGTGTTAACAAATTAGTAAAAGTTTTTGTCCATATTGTCAAATATAATGTATAAGTGTATAAGTAAAATAAAATTGCAACAATTAGTTATTTATACTGCTTAATAACCTATAAATAATTAATAATTACTTATTGTGATACGTTGCTGTAAACAAAGTGGATATATATATATATATATATATATATATATATATATATATATATATATATATATATATATATATATATATATATATATATATATATATATATATATATATATGCGCGGCCCGCCAATATCTTTATATTTGTCAATGCGCCCCTCCGCACAAAAAGTTTGCCCACCCCTGGTCTAGACGACAGTTCGCAAGAGCATGGCCACTATATGGTGTTGCTGGGAGGGGGAGGGTTATGGAGTGTAAAGCGATCTGGCAACCCACTGGCACTAACGACACGACCTGGTGTTTCGACACTAGGCTACCGATTAGGACCAACAAGGGTTTCAATTAGAACTAATGCAACAAATGAGAAGACGTACTTCTGGGACCTATAAGTATACTTAACCTAAACGAAACATATACGACAGGACTATGATACTTGGGAGTCACGGCATAAGTCGGGGCACCGACTCCACTGACACCCCTGTCAATGACTCAAATTAGCACATCGATTTCACTCACATTTCATTGTAAGGTCACGAACATACCAATGTTCAAACATCTGGGTGGGGGGGGGGGAAATCCTCACAAACTCTTTACATTCTATCCTGTAAAACACTTAGCTGCACTAGCCAAGCAATCACGAACTCGTCTAGACGTACCTCGCCCCAGTGCGGGCCGTAACATACCGAATACACACACGCATACTCTCTCTACTCCACCACGATGCTGTGTACAGCCAACTCAGATAGATATACTTGCCCACTAATCAACATTAAACTCCAAGTTGGTTAGAAGTAACGAGGAACTGACAAATACGGTCGAGTTCATGATGAGTACTCGTATGATCGCGAAGAAGAAGAAGAAGAAGAAGGAGAAGAAGAAGAAGAAGAAGAAGAAGAAGAAGAAGAAGAAAGACACTAACCACAGGAACTGGGATGTTTATTTCGTTATATCTAACAACCTATACTTGACACATGGAAGTTCATGCAATCTCCTGGCATTATTACCGAAGCCGTTCTAATATTAAAATTGCCGAAACAAACCGGCCCGTCTCTAATGTTTTTTTTTTTCCTGAATACAAATTTATGTGGACGTTTGAATATTGAAATTCACAACGGGAGCGTATAAACAAACAAAAATCAATCACCATAATCTCTGGCAATTTTGACAGAAGCACGGCCTCCACCATTATCCGAGAATTGTTTTATTACTGCAGAACATGAACGGCTGACATCGGACACCGACTGACTGTCACACAACTAATGCCTGTTTTCTGGGCCAGAGAAGTGCCCCGATGGCCAGGGCAGGAGGCAAACACGGAAAACAGATCTAGTTAATCGTTGGCTAACTACTGCGGGCAGGGAGCTATCACACGAGATACCTAATCGGGGAGTCTCTGTTATCAGCATCATTATCATCATCTTCATTATCATCACCACCATCACCTGCAAAGTCATCATTTAAAGTATAAAATTCATAGTGTTATCTTTGCTCTTGTGTATTTTTGGTTTTACTCTAACAATTTTATGGAATTTAAGGAAACTTCTTAAAATACTGTTATGAAACAAAAATGTTTCTGCCCATAATACAATGGCGTATTTTATCAAATGATTAATATTTTTCTATATTTTGAATGATACTTAACCACACGGGTGTGATAAACACTGTCCTTGACAACGCATTGTTTACACCTAGTTGCTAGCCCCTCTCTGAATATGTGAGTAGGCCAACACTAGACAAGAGATCCCCCATCCTGCCCTGACTGCTACTACAATCTGGACCATATCTATGCCAGCACATCGTTCTCCACAATTCTATCTCAAAATGGCGCTGGCTCTACGCTATTCAACCATTCATGTGTCACTTGTTTTGACGGCAGAGGCTGTCTTATTTTGCAAGCAATGAAATGAACATAGCAAGAGTCAATGCCTGACAGTCAAGCAGACTGACAGTTAAAAGACACAAGTGGGTTGACAGTTGAAAAGACACCAGTGAGTTGACAGTTGAAGAAGCAAGTTGAAAGAGAGTTTAAAAGATACAAGTGTTTAGACAAGTTAAAAGACACAAGTGTTAGACAGTTGCAGTTTGTGGGGAGAATCTTTCGCTGCCTTGCCAGCACCCGATGATGATATCCAGCCTTAGTCAACATCGTTACTATTTACATTACAAGTATTTTCCCGCTACGATCCCACCCAGTGATTGTGGCTTCCATCGCTGTCCCGTGTGACTTTGGTCGCCATGGCAATAGATAAGGAAATCACAGGAGAAAAACAGACGACACCAGAAGTCAGAGACCGACAACTGTCTACAACATTACGCAATGAAAGGACAAGAGGATGGTTTGTTACTTAAAAAAGTCGCTTAAAAGTCGACAGGGTCGACTTCATTGCACCGGGTTTTATCCCTTATGGCTCGGTCTCTTTCCGCAGCACGGAAAGCGTCGCACAAAGCACGACCTCCGTAGCTTTTAGCGACGACCCACATGAGTCTCCGAAACATTTAACTCGTAAACCGAAGGACGCGGCCCGGAATCGAACCCACAACCTTCGGAGCACGAGTCAAACGGCTTACATCATTCTGAAATATTGTTACATCCATACCTGAGCGGATCCTCAATGTCCTAACGTAACTATACTTGTGCTTCTAACCTTGTCTCGAGATCTGCCCTGGACTGCCCTACACTACCAATTGGCGTGTACATCTGACCCTGAGTAAAGCAAATATGTGTGGAACATTGATACCTTATGATGGTACAAAATGAACTCTGGGAACCCGTCGTGGCTCAGTGGCCAGCATGTTTCCCTGCCTCCCTGTGCTCATGTGTTCGAAACTCAATCGAGGCCTGGTTTTTCTGTTTAAATGGACCTGAGCTGCCAAGTCGACCCAGCCTGACGTGGGTACAGGGAATGGTCTGGGTAGTCATGGCGTCACCACCCGTTGAATGCTGATTTGTCTATTCAAATATGGAGGTTTACAACACATACCTAATACGCCTCAAGACAGAGGAAATGGTGCTTCGTCTTTGCTGAAATGTTTTGCAGCACATGTATGCGAGGCGCAGTTAGAAACCAAACATGTCTGACTGCCATATAAGTGTGTCAACACAACAACACACATCAGGCCCCTCAAGTCCATGTTGTCGTGGTCTATTGTGGATATGGCGTCAGGCCGCTAGTCGCCTTAACTCTGTTTAATCTGGGCATCACTTTTGATGAGGCCAAGCGACGTATATGAAGCAGTTATATAGGGTGTATTTGTAATGACTGTGCAGTGTTTGAAAATATTGCCGGTCCAAGTTTTGTATTCACCCTCTGTAAAGTTCATGCAACATAATAGGTAAATACATAAGTTGGACCGGAAATATTTTCAAATACTCCACAGTCATTACAAATACAGCCCGTAGAACCAAGTGGTAGTCAGAGCATCCAGGTCACCTGGCAGATGACCCCACCGGAGCTCAGCATGGCCCAATGGATAGGAGCGCTCGCTCTTACATTTCTAGTGTGCTGATAGCGGATTCAACCCCCTACACTGCTTTGTTGGACTATACTGTTAAAAAAGGGGTAATCTGCTCGTCATTGACTTGAGGACGTAAATTACAAGTAACTCCGACGTCGGAGTGGGTTCGCCTGAAGCGAGGGACACCGGTAACAGGGAAAGCTAATTCATACGTAAACACCAGTCCAGTGCACTAGAAGTAGTAGCACGTGTATAGAATACACCTGAGTTCAACACGACCGAACTAAACACACAATAAAACAAAACAAAACAACAACAGTAGCAGCAGCAGCAGCAACAACAACCCACCGAAGAGAAGAAGTAACAATCTGCAGACTCAGGTTAGGACACAGGAGGCTGAAATACACAAGTATAATCACCTAGTACATGTTGCATGGCCTTGTACGGCCTGGTGAGCGAACCCCAAACTTTGGGTGATTTTCTGCGCAAAGTTACCTTCTATGGTTTGCCATTGCTTTTTGAACCAGAAGTGACTGGTAACATAACAGCAAAACACTTGTTACAGAAATGTCAAACATATGCAGACAGCGAACATTATTTTGACCCATATCCGCTCCTTAAGAAGACAAACAACACATTCAAGTTGATTGCTGCTGAAGATATTCACACTGACGCCTGACGGTGTAAGAAGAAGATGAAAAAGAAACAGGAGGAGGAGAAGGAGAAGAAAAAAAAGAAGTAGTAAAAGAAGAAGAAGAAGAAGAAGAAGAAGAAGAAGAAGAAGAAGAAGAAGAAGAAGAAGAAGAAGAAGAAGAAGAAGCTTCATCAAAATGAACGCGACGGGTATTGATGGTCAGCACCACACATACCACATCCAGAAAATGTCCTGCTCCCCATTTTGTGAGCCTGGTGTCCACCTGGGGCTAATGTTTACCTACTTATCGCTTTGATGGAGATATGAACAAAGGACACCTGGCTGGCATGTGAGTGCACTAATCACTATGCTACTGCAACTCTAGCCTACTGGTAATGTTAACCAACCAACAATAATACACCATAACAACATAACTACACGTATGCAAGCTATGAGCGGCTTGGACAAAGTGAGTATCAATGATTCCAGTCACTAGCATTAACCGTCCTATCTGTTTCACTGTTTTATTGTGGGGTTTAATGTACGAAAACCAATAGCTCCCTGAGGAACACGGAGATCAGTTTTCAATGAATTGTCGAGAAGGTTATAGACACCTAGCCTTTCAGTGAAGAGAAAAACACATCGTTAATTGATGAAGTTTACATGGCAGGATTAACAACGAGGATTGATGAAGTTTATGTGGTAGTATAAACAACGAGGATCGATGAAGCTAATGTGGCACGATAAACAACGAGGATTGATGAAGCTAATGGGACACGATAAACAACGAGGATTGATGAAGTGTATGTGGTAGTATAAACAACAAGGATTGATGAAGTGTATGTGGTAATATAAACAACGAGGATTGATGAAGTTTACGTGCCACGATAAACGAGGATTTGATGAAGTTTATGTGGTAGTATAAACAACGAGGATTGATGAAGTTTATGTGGTAGTATAAACAACGAGGATGATGAAGCTTATGTGGCACGATAAACGAGGATTGATGAAGCTTATGTGGCACGATAAACAACGAGGACTGATGAAGTGTGTGTGGTAGTATAAACAACAAGGATTCATGAAGTTTATGTGCTACGCTTAACAACAAGGATTGATGAAGTTTATATGGTAGTATAAACAACGAGGATTGATGAAGTTTATGTGGCATGACAAACAACGAGGATTGATCAAGTTTATGAGGCATGATAAACAACGACGACTGGTGAAGTTTATGTGGCACGATAAACAACGAGGACTGATGAAGTGTATGTGGTAGTATAAACAACGAGGATTGATGAAGTTTACTTGCCACGATAAACAACGAGGATTGATGAAGTTTATGTGGCATGACAAACAACGAGGATTTGATCAAGTTTATGAGGCATGATAAACAACCGTGACTGGTGAAGTTTATGAGGCAGGATAAACAACGAGGATTGATGAAGTTTATGAGGCAGGATAAACAACGAGGATTGCTGAAGTTTATGAGGCAGGATAAACAACGAGGATTGATGAAGTTTACATGGCAGGATAAACAACGAGGGTCGATGAAGTTTATGAGGCAAGATACACAAAGAGGATTGATAAAATTTATGAGGCCAGTTAAACAACGAAGATTGATGGAATGTACATGGCAGAATGAACAACGAGGAGTGATGATGTTTATGAGGCAGGATAAACAACGAGCATTGGTGAAGTTTATAAAGCAAGATAAACAATGAGGATTGATGAAGTTTATGAGGCAGAATAAACAACGAGGATTGATGGTGTTTATCTTGCATGATAAACGAGGATTGGTGAAGTTTATGAGGTATGATAAACAACTAGGATTGATGGAGTTTATATCCTCTCTCTCTCTCTCTCTCTCTCTCTCTCTCTCTCTATATATATATATATATATATATATATATATATATATATATATATATATATATATATATACACACACACATATCTAATACCTTCCCTTGAGCACTAGAATCTTCGGTCGTTCCTGACGAAGACAGATGGCAACCACAGATTGGTGTAGAGGGTGGCAATAGGCGTAGACAGACACAAGTAGCAGTCGCAATGTCCAGCTGCTCACTAGTGTGCCCTGAAAGTAACAATACACGTAGGTTAATAAACGAAGTTGCTGATATCTGACATTATATGCAACTATAATATACCTTAAATGATTCGGCTATATAACTATGCAACCAACTAACAGTATACCACCATCAGTAATGATGCACAGACCAAATGGAACCAGAAGAGGAGGCCGACCATTTAAACGATGGACAGAAGAAATAACAGAGTCCATGGGGATCTACGTCTCACCCCAAGGTCTCAGACTCTACGTCTCACGCCAAGGTCTCAGACTCTACATCTCCCGCCAAGTTCTCAGACTCTACATCTCTCTCCAGGGTCTCAGACTCTACATCTCCCGCCAAGGTCTCAGACTCTACGTCTCACCCCAAGGTCTCAGACTCTACATCTCACGCCAAGGTCTCAGACTCTACGTCTCACGCCAAGGTCTCAGACTCTACGTCTCACTCGAAGATCTCAGACTCTACGTCTCTTTCCAAGGTTTTAGACTTTACATTTCTCACCTGGTTTACAAAACTACTGAAATATGTAGTTGGTTGTGCATATTCTGGTATTGGCTGTCCTGAATAATCCTCACCATAACGGCTCCAGGAGCACATATACCCATCTCCTATAACAAAGTTGTGGCATGGGAACGATCGCACGAGTAATCGATGCATCAAATCGTCCTTCGCTAAGAGAGGGACAGACTAGTCACATCCGTGCACTCACAACCGATACATGTGATGGCCCGGCTTCATTACCCACCACAGGTTTCTGTTACGGGACTTGAAATAACCTCACATGTTGCATTCATGTTATCCCACAGTTGAAATAATCTCTCATCCTGCGTTCATGTTATCCCACAGTTGAAATAATCTCTCATGTTGCATACATGTTATCCCACAGTTGAAATAATCTCTCCTGTTGCATTCATGTTATCACACAGTTGAAATAATCTCTCATGTTGCATTCATGTTATAACACAGTTGAAATAATCTCTCATGTTTCCGTCACGTTATCATACAGTTGAAATAACCCCTCATGTTGCTCTCACCTTATCATACAGTTGAAATAACCTCTCATATTGTATTCATGTTATCACAGTTGAAATAACCTCTCATATTGTATTCATGTTATCAAAGATGAAATAACATCTCATGTTACTGTCACGTTATCATACAGTTGAAATAACCTCTCATATTGTATTCATGTTCTCACAGTTGAGATAACCTCTCATGTTGCTGTCACGTTATCACACAGTTGAAATAACCTCTCATGTTGCTGTCACGTTATCATACAGTTGAAATAACCTCTCATGTTGCTGTCACATTATCATACAGTTGAAATAACCTCTCATGTTACTGTCACGTTATCATACAGTTGAAATAACCTCTCATATTGTATTCATGTTCTCACAGTTGAAATAACCTCTCATGTTGCTGTCTCGTTATCATCATCATCATGATCATCCTCACCTTCCACTTCTGCCGTCAAGCGTTGTGGGAGGAATAATTTGCGCTCCAGCGCCTGGTGGGCGGCACTTGATAGCGTCATTCCGAGTGATTGTACAATGTCGTTGATGTCGTCAGTCTATTTTTTTTCTTTGACGTCCTCTTGGTCTTGTAGCAGATGATCTTTGATGTAAGGCCAGTGATTGTAGTTGCTGGTGTTGCATTCTAACGACATGGCCAAACCACTTGATCTTTTGTCTTTCAATAAATGTGGCACAAGGTGTTGATCCCACTGTGTGTCTGATAACAGCATTTCTTACTCGGTCTCGGATTGTTAAGTTGGCAGCTCTCCTCAGGCATCTCATCTCGCAGGTGTTGATTTTTGCGAGAGCGTGATTTGGATAAAGTCCAAGTTTGAGATTGGTAGCATAGGGGCGGTGTGAATATGCTGTTTATTATCTGTCGTTTTGCGGACATGGGTACATGTGGATGTTTCAGTAAGGGTGATAGTTGATATGTAAGTGCACTAGCTTTTTGACATCTCATTTCGATTTCTCTGTCCAATCTTCTGTGAGCATACTTCCAAGATATTTGAATTCTTTAACTTGTTTCAGAGTTGTGCTATTTATCTGTATACTTAGTGGGCCTGGCGATCTGCTACATTACTTCAGTTTTGGCTGTATTTATACTCAAATTGCAACTGCTGCATGTTGAACTCAGATTATTAATATGATTTTGTAGTCTGTCCTTATCGTTGTAAAACAGGCACTGATCGTCTGCGAATAAAAGTTAATTTATTTCCTAGATATGGTGTCCGTCTATAACTAATGTTATAGTCAGCCCAGGAATCTGACATGGTGTTCTTCATTAACTAATGTTGGAATCAGCCCAGAAATCTAGACATGGTGTTCTTCATTAACTAATGTTGGAATCAGCCCAGGAATCTGACATGGTGTTCTTCATTAACTAATGTTGGAATCAGTCCAGGAATCTGACATGGTGTTCTTCATTAACTAATGTTGGAATCAGTCCAGGAATCTGACATGGTGTTCTTCATTAACTAATGTTGGAATCAGCCCAGAAATCTAGACATGGTGTCCGTCTATAACTAATGTTCGAATCAATCCAGGAATCTAGACGTTTTGTCCGCCTATAACTAATGGGGGAGTTATTCGGTGCCCGTCGTTAACTAATGTTGGGGTCATCATAAAATATAAGCAAGTTGTCCGTCTATAACTAATGTTATAGTCAGTCCAGGAATCTAGACATGGTGTCCGTCTATAACTAATGTTATAGTCAGTCCAGGAATCTAGACATGGTGTCCGCCTATAACTAATGGGGGAGTTATTCCAGGAATCTAGACACGGTGCCCGTCGTTAACTAATGTTGGAGTCAGTCCAGGAATCTAGACATGGTGCCCGTCATTAACTAATGTTGGGGTAATCATAAAATATAGGCAAGTTGTCCGTCTATAACTAATGTTATAGTCAGTCCAGGAATCTAGACATGGTGTCCGTCTATAACTAATGTTGGAATCAATCCAGGAATCTAGACATGGTGTCCGTCTGTAACTAATGTTGGAATCAATCCAGGAATCTAGACATGGTGTCCGTCTGTAACTAATGTTGGAATCAATCCAGGAATCTAGACATGGTGTCCGTCTGTAACTAATGTTGGAATCAATCCAGGAATCTAGACATGGTGTCCGTCTGTAACTAATGTTGGAACCAATCCAGGAATCTAGACATAGTGCCCATCATTAACTAATTCTGGTGTTATCATAAAATATAGACACGGTGTCCTACTACAACTAATGTTGGATTTAGTCCAGGAATCTAGTCATGGTGCCCGTCATTAATTAATGTTGGGGTCATCATAAAATGTAGACATGTTATCCGCCTATAACTAATGTTGGAGTTAGTCCTGAAATCTAGACATGGTGCTCGTCATTAACTAATGTTGGGGTCATCCTAAAATATAGACACGTTGTCCGTCTATAACTAATATTGGAGTCAGTCCAGGAATCTAGACATGGTGTCCGTCTATAACTAATCCTGGGATCAAGCTTGGCAGCAGAGATAGTGTCCGAAAAATGTTGGATTATAATATTTTTGAGAATAATTTTCTAAACACAACTCTACAGGAACCCCCAATAACCCACTCCTCCGGGTACTTCCAACTCCCCCCCCCCCACCCATTCTCCTTTTCTTTCTCTCCGATATAAATAATATTCAGCAGTGGGTGGAATAACTACTTTTCTTGAACGTGGATAGTGATCAATAGGAAGATTCGGGCGTACTTTAGTCAGCAACTTTAATTCGTAAAGTTGTTTTGTTTTGGTTTGCATATCCTTTACAGGACATCGCTGTCGACATCAGCATCTTTCAGCTCATTGTTGATTTCTTGGCAAGATTACGCTCAGTAGTTTGTCATTGCTTTCTGGGCCACCGGCTCACATACCGCGTAAGTTACCGACGCGGAGAGAACCGCTACCGATTCTCGCGCACATCACGTTACTCACGAGAGTATACGGGATTACGGAGAAAGACGTGTAACCCCTAGACCAGGGAGAACGGCAATTCGTAAACTAAAGGCTACTTAATTTCCACCCGGCAAAATGTCAACATCAACAAATGTATACACACAAGAATATTTACAGATTGTTTCAAGCAAAGAAAATAAATCCTCATTAAAGAAGAAGGAAGAGGAAGGGAGGAGGAGAAAGAAGAAAGGCAAGGGAATTGGAAGAAGAAAAAGGAAGAGGAAGAAGAAGGAAGAGGAAGAAGAAAAACATAGAAAAAGAAGAGGAAGAAGAATTAACCACCCACGAAGACTATGCCACAACGTTAAGTAAGGACAGCCCAGGTGTCATTGCTCTGTAGAAAGGCCTGCACAGATTACAGACCAGAATAATACTAGAGGAAAACAGCTACAGGGGCTCGGTGAGGCTGTGGCTAACATGCATGCCTGACCACCCGATTGTCATGTGTTCGATTCCACTTCAAGGAGGGCATTTGATGCCAGTGACCCGGACTGCATGGTCGGTGTAGCCTAAAACATGCTCGAGGACATCTCCCTGGGGACGGTGTTCCACGCTGGCCTAGTGCCTAGAAACTCGCTTGCCGCCTCTGTGCTCATGGCTTCGAGCTGCATCGGCGCGGATTCGAATTTTAATAATAGACCTGGGCTCCCAGGTAGACCGAGCCTAACATGGGTGCCAGTAAATGTCTTGGGAAGTAAAGGCTGCCGGTTCGATACAGGCCACATCAGCCACTGAGTGCCGGTTGGTCTATACATTCATGGGTCTGTCACCACGTGCCCAGTGCGCCTTAAGGCGTATACTACGGCCCTTTACGCCCGGTTGTGATGTGTCTCATTGTTATCCTACGCAATCAGAATTCTCTATAACTGAACAGAATTGTTGTAACTACCAACTGTGTCAAACGACACTCGCACTTTTCATTTACTGTCTTGTTACCACGTGACTCCTCTGAAGGCTGACCACTGAGGGCGACTCTCCCACAGACTCTTGCCTTATCTATACTTGTCAATTCTGACTGACAAACAACAGAATCTCATGTCCGCCAAGTGCAGAAAGGCACGTTAAAACAAACAGCACTAAGGTTGACGAGTACTTCAACGCAGATCTGGCACAATGGAGGCGAGTCATGTCTGTGGAGTGTGGAACGTGATCGCGCCTGTCCTTTGATCGTTCAGCGGAGTCTTCCTAAGTGCAGGGCAAAAAGCTGACATGTTTTCTGAGAGTTTAAGGTTTCTGCATTCTGTTGCAGCGTTTCTGTCCCTAACCTGTATGGCTTTCAGGTCGACCCAGCCTGGTTGCCTTGTCTAGAAGGGAAAGTTGAAGAGGAAAGGAGCTGTCTCAATCACCCCGTACCACGTCAGCATTGCCAGACTGGGTCTAATAATACTAGTTGTCAGGATTAAAAGACTGTTCATGTTTGAAACCTATTGTCTCATGTTCGAAACCTATTGTCTCGTGTTTGAACAATATTGTCTCATGTTTAAGGGGGCCCACTTCATTATGGACCTTAAAGGTTGTCTTGCCAACGGGAAAGCTGGCACCCTAGCCAGTCAGCCACTGCACGTGACGTAGTATATGTCCATGGGAAATAACAGCAGCTAGGTACGCGTCACTGCTGCCAAACAGTGAGATACTTTAAACACGGACACCTGACAAGGAACTCCACTACGGCAAACATAAATCATAGACGACAATCAATGATGACAACCACAAAATAGATATAAGTATAGTATGACACAACGAATCTACGTTTCGAATATAATAACCGTTGTCAGGAACAACACAAATAACTCTAAAGAAACAGTGAAATTAGAAAATTTACTAACAATAAAACACAAACAGAAAATGTCTAGCAGCGTGTGATACATAGAGATTTTCTGTTTATGTTTTAATGTTATTCAATCCATACATCATGTGCCATGCCGATAAGCGTGGGACAGCATGTTCTGCCATCTCACTCGATCACCAGAGTCGTGGATCAGCTCCGTGTTTCTGTCTCGACCATGCCACGTGGCCAAGCCATCCAGGTATTTACTTCTCGGTCTTCCCCTTGGTCTCTTCTTTTCGATCTTGCCTGTTGTCACCAAGTTCTCCAAGTCATTTCTTCTCATAAAATGCCCAAAAAATTTTGACTGTCTACGTCTAATGTCTCTAATCAGTTTACGATCTTCATTTTGATTTTGAAGAACTTGTTCGTTGGTTTTTCTGTCTGTCCATGATATTCTTTGCATTTTCCTCAGAAACCACATTTCCACAGCCATCAGCTATTTTTCAGCTTGACTGCTTATTGTCCACGCTTCACATCCATACAAAAGTATAGGTTCTATGTAGCACTTCAACACTCTTTTTCTCGTTTCAATTGATATCTTTTTATTGGTCAGTATGTTTTTCATCTTGCAATTGCTACCTTCGCAATGGCGATTCTTGTTCTAATTTATTCAAGGCATCTCCCATCAGATGTTATGACTGTGCTGAAATAACTATCGATTCACTTGCTTAAGAATATGCCCATTTACTTGTATACCACATTGTGGTATTTCTTTCTTCCCATTGATTGATTGATTGATTTAAGAACCGACATCACAGCATTCGGGGCATTCCCATAAGCACTCCGTCCCCATCCTCAGCAGCCAGTGAAGAGTTCCAACGCTAATAGTACCAGTAGCAATCTGATTATATGTCCATTTCGCCTTTCATCTGAGCGTCGAGCGTCGACCAGATCCCCTCGTCACCCCTCGCTGTCGAAATTCTTGCCACACCATGGTGATCCATTTGCTCCCCCGAGGGGTACACGTGCTCCCACAAGGCCGCAACCACGTCTTCCTTATCACGCATCAATACTCCACCAAGTTTTGCAGAGCCAGCCAATCTGTCCGCCTGTTCATTCCACAGCACACCAGCATGCCCCGGAGAAAAGATCCAGACGATGCTTGTTACCCGTGAGTTCCGAAGCGAAGCAAGCCACTCTGCATGAAGCTTGCCTGTCCTCACCCTACTCAGCATGCTTTCTGAGTCAGTTACAATCACGATGTGTGTGTGTATCGTATTCTCCATCCAGCGGAAAGCTGCACTGACCGCCTCCACCCCCATTCTTAAGCTAGATGTTGTGGTATCTTTCTTCCCAGTGACGACCATAATCTGTGTCTTCTTAATATTCAGTTCTAACCCTAACTGTGTGCAACAACCGTATCTACTAAATTTTGCAGGTCCTGTTCATTGTCTGCAATCGAGACTGTATCATCTGCATATCTAATGTTATTGATGTATCGTCCCCCATTGTTGATTCCTTCCACATCATCTATATTTCTGAAATTATTTTCACTGTACAGGGAAAAAAGATCTGGAGACATTACACACCCCTGTCTCACACTCTTTTTTAATAGGCTGATATTGGCCTATATCGTTATCAATTCTGATGGCAGCCTGTTGTTTCCAATATATGTGTTTTACAAGTGTAAGGTCTTTTCCATCAATTTGTAGATCTTCAAGCGTCCTTATCATGTCGACATGTCTCACTCTATTGAAAGCCTTTGTGTAGGCAATAAAGCAAAGATATAGATCTTTGTTTACTTCTATAGAACGTTCAATTACTGTTCTCAGTATTTACACAGCAATCACTGTACCCTTGCCTTCTACAAACCCACATTGTTCTTCTCTTATTTCGAGTTGCATTTTCATCCTAACTCTTTGCACGATAATTCTCAGCAGAATCTTCGTGATGTGGCTCATTATAATAATTGCTCGATGTTGATCGCATTCTAAGGCTCCTGATTTCTTTGGGATTGCAATAAATACAGAGTTACATAATTCAGGAGGTATATCTACAGTATCGTATATTATTACATTTTCTAATTTCATGTTTTTTGTAGATCTGTTTGTGTTGTTCCTGAAGAAGATTAGTATAATCGAAACATTCATTCGTTGTGTCGTAGTATACTTATTTTCACGTTATTATTATTTATTACATTTATTTCCCCCCTGTGATTTACGTTTGCCGTAAGCATTGTAAGGTATGTACATTGTGTCTGTGTTTATTATATCTCACGTTTTCACAGGAGTAACGCGTACCTAGCTGTTCTTATTTACTATTGTTATATAATTTATATCATTCTGCAGCCGTACTTCTCTGACCTAGTACACGCTAGGCATGGGCCAGAACTGCTGTGGGAATGCAACTGCCTGGTCCCCACCAGGGTTTCAAGTCAGACGAAATGGCTGAACGCTGGACGCTCGTCTGCCGCCCGATAGCCATGGGCTCGAGCCTCATTGGAGACGACTGGAATTGATGAAATTGACCTGGGCTTCCAGGTGTAACCAGCTGAAAAGGGCACCATGATATCTCTAGGGAAATAAAGTAAACAGGCGTGGACAGACAACACCACCACTCACCGAGCCCCGGTTGATCTATACACACATAGATGTAGCGCACATACCCAGTGTGCCTAAGGCATGTCCGATTGATCTATACAAACATAGATCTAGCATATATCCAGTGCTCCTAACATGTCCGATTGATCTATACAAACATAGATCTAGCATATATCCAGTGCTCCTAACATGTCCGATTGATCTATACAAACATAGATCTAGCATATATCCAGTGCTCCTAACATGTCCGATTGATCTATACTAGCACATGTCCAGATGACCAAGGCATATCTGATTGATCTATACCAACATAGATCTAGCACACGTCCAGTGTGCCTAAGGCATGTACGATTGATCTATACAAACATAGATCTAGCACATGCCCAGAGCGCATAAGGCATGTCCGATTGACCTATACAAACATAGATCTAGCATATATCCAGTGCTCCTAACATGTCCGATTGATCTATACAAACATAGATCTAGCATATATCCAGTGCTCCTAACATGTCCGATTGATCTATACTAGCACATGTCCAGATGACCAAGGCATATCTGATTGATCTATACCAACATAGATCTAGCACACGTCCAGTGTGCCTAAGGCATGTACGATTGATCTATACAAACATAGATCTAGCACATGCCCAGAGCGCATAAGGCATGTCCGATTGACCTATACAAACATAGATCTAGCATATATCCAGTGCTCCTAACATGTCCGATTGATCTATACAAACATAGATCTAGCATATATCCAGTGCTCCTAACATGTCCGATTGATCTATACAAACATAGATCTAGCATATATCCAGTGCTCCTAACATGTCCGATTGATCTATACCAGCATAGATCTAACACATGTCCAGATGACCAAGGCATATCTGATTGATCTATACCAACATAGATCTAGCACACGTCCAGTGTGCCTAAGGCATGTACGATTGATCTATACAAACATGGATCTAGCACATGCCCAGAGCGACTAAGGCATGGTAAACAGCCCGGTGGTGACCCTCATTACTCGCTTCCCACACACGGCGTCAACTTGACCAGAAGGTTCCCAGTGATGGCGTTTTCGCCGCCCTAGGCTTATTGACGATTTATTCTTCCCCCCCCCCCCCCCCAACAGAGCACACACACTACAGTCGAGGCACCGGCTGACTTATGTTTACAATGTCCGGGAAATGCACTGCTCGGGCCAGCAGCTTCCGTGCGAGACACTTTTGCATTTGTTCTGGCTGGGGGTTATTTATAAAACACGGACAAGTTGGCGTTAATATTGTTGTCATGTTTCCATGGAAACCGGTCGGTGCTTGGATAATTGTTAGTACCAGTAAGTACATCTTTCTTTCTTTCTTTCTTTCTTTCTTTCTTTCTTTCTTTCTTTCTTTCTTTCTTTCTTTCTTTCTTTCTTTCTTTCTTTCTTTCTTTCTTTCTTTCTTTCTTTCTTTCTTTCTTTCTTTCTTTCTTTCTTTCTTTCTTTCTTTCTTTCTTTCTTTCTATCCATCCACCTACCCACCCAGCCAAACCTACCCACCTACCTACCTATCTACAAACCCACCCACCCTAACCTACCCACTTAACGACCTACCGATCGATCTATCTGCCTGTCTGTCTGTCTGTCTGTCTGTCTGTCCGCCCGTCCGTCAGCCTATTTTTTTCTCTCAATCTTCTATCTACATGTGTGTCTGTATACCTGTCTGCCTGTTTACCTCAGTGTTTATCTTCTATGTACATGTGTGTCTGTATACCTGTCTGCCTGTTTACCTCAGTGTTTATCTTCTATGTACATGTGTGTCTGTATACCTGTCTGCCTGTTTACCTCAGTGTTTATCTTCTATGTACATGTGTGTCTGTATACCTGTCTGCCTGTTTACCTCAGTGTTTATCTTCTATGTACATGTGTGTCTGTATACCTGTCTGCCTGTTTACCTCAGTGTTTATCTTCTATGTACATGTGTGTCTGTATACCTGTCTGCCTGTTTACCTCAGTGTTTATCTTCTATGTACATGTGTGTCTGTATACCTGTCTGCCTGTTTACCTCAGTGTTTATCTTCTATGTACATGTGTGTCTGTATACCTGTCTGCCTGTTTACCTCAGTGTTTATCTTCTATGTACATGTGTGTCTGTATACCTGTCTGCCTGTTTACCTCAGTGTTTATCTTCTATGTACATGTTTGTCTGTATACCTGTCTGCCTGTTTACCTCAGTGTTTATCTTCTATGTACATGTGTGTCTGTATACCTGTCTGCCTGTTTACCTCAGTGTTTATCTTCTATCTACATGTGTGTCTGTATACCTGTCTGCCTGTTTACCTCAGTGTTTATCTTCTATGTACATGTGTGTCTGTATACCTGTCTGCCTGTTTACCTCAGTGTTTATCTTCTATGTACATGTTTGTCTGTATACCTGTCTGCCTGTTTACCTCAGTGTTTATCTTCTATCTACATGTGTGTCTGTATACCTGTCTGCCTGTTTACCTCAGTGTTTATCTTCTATGTACATGTTTGTCTGTATACCTGTCTGCCTGTTTACCTCAGTGTTTATCTTCTATCTACATGTGTGTCTGTATACCTGTCTGCCTGTTTACCTCAGTGTTTATCTACTCATCCACTTAACCATCTCTGTATCTATGACACTAGCACTGGGTGAGGCTTGTGTGGGTCGTACGAGGGCGATGTTCGCACGTCGAGAAAGTGAGGCCTGTATGGGTTGGACGAAGGCGTTGTTGGCACGTCAAGAGAATGAAGCTTGTGTGGGTCGTACGAGGACGCTGTTGGCACGTCAAGAGAGCGAGGCTTGTGTGGGTTGTACGAGGGTGTTGTTGACACGTGATGAGAATGAGAGAGGAAATATAACACAGTAACAACGGTCAGACAAGCAAATGACAACCAGGCGCGCACATCGTTGTGACTTGTATGTCCCGACTTGACAGATGGAAACAAGTGTTGCGCTTGTGAAAACTGTTTTGCCAGTCAGGAAACTCCAGGAGTGCCGACTCGGAGGCCATATTGACAAGAGAGCTCGACAGATTCACCCGTAGCACGTGCCGATTGTGGAGTTCTTCAGTTTCCGGTCACCGTCTGGCCATATCGAGGCCGTACATTAAGTGGCCATACATCTGTTTCACTGGTTAAATGGAAAACTTGTGACATCTTTCTCTATGTTGCAACATTGCTACTCGACTGACCACAAAGGTGGCATCTGTTCAAAATTTTAGTTTGGCAGATAATGTGCCTGCAGCATGCCAAGCTATTGCAAGAGTTCAGACCCTCCCATCAAACCTCTATGTTTTCTTGTTTCATGCTCTAACATTTCATCACTATTATGTGCCCTCTCTATCTGTTTCTCACTCATTTTGTGTGTCTCTCTCTATATGTTTCCCTGTATCACGCTCTAATATTTCATCCTATCATGTGACCTCTGTATCTGTTTCTCACTCACTTTGTGTGTGTGTCTCTCTCTATATGTTTCCCTGTATCACGCTCTAATATTTCATCCTATCATGTGCCCTCTCTATCTGTGTCTCACTCATTTTGTGTGTCTCTCTATATGTTTCCTTGTTTCATGCTATAATATTTCACCACTATCATGTGCCCTCTGTATATGTTTCCCTGTATCACGCTCTAATGTTTCATCACTATCTTTTCCCCTGTAAGTCAGCATGGCTGAATGGATAAAAGCATTCGTTTTTAAACATCCGCTGCGCTGATACTGATGCAGAGGAATTTAACGCCTACACCTGTCGGTTGGACTAAAATCATGATTTATTTTCCTGGACTTTGGGACGTAAATTACAAGTTCATCAGATGCCGGAGTGTTTTCGCCTGAATCAATGGACACTGGTATTAGGGAAAGATAATACACACGCAGAATTCGGTCCAGAGCTACTAGAAGAAGCCTGTGTGGGCTGCCTAGGAGGTCAAAGCGAGCGGGTGCAAAAAACTGTCCCTCCTGTATCTCTTTCTCACTGTCTTTGTGTCTCACTCTCTCTCTCTCTTCCTGTCTTCATATTTTACTCTCTATTTCATCACCCCCACCCCCCCCCCCCACTTCTCCCCGTGTTTCTTTCTCTCTCCCTGTAGTGTCTAACTCAATCTTTATGTTTCCCTGTTTCACGCTCTCGTCTTTCACCATTCTGTGTCTATCCCCCTTTGGCTCACTCACTCACCAACTTTGTGTCTCACTTGCCCTCTCTTCCCTCTTTCAAAATAATCAACTCCAGAAGAGTCCCGGGAGACTCCCAGCAGCGGTCCGTGAACTGCAACTTGTAATGATCTCACTATTCACAGCCGCCCATGTGTACTTCGTCACCAGTGACAGTATGAACTTCAGCATTGTGTTCCTCTTGTGCCTGGGCTGGAGCAGGCGTCGGCGACCATGACGACCCAACCGTCAGTGTCACCTCTAGTGAGATGAACTAGTCTTGCTATTTGAATCTGTGGTACATTTCTTGACAACAATATGTGTCCCTATGCAGTTTCCTGCTATGGATCTGCGATGTGATAGAGCCATCGCATTTTCTAGGCCTGAGAGCCAGGAGGATTAGCCAATATTTTCCTCAATTAGCGAGTGACGAGCCCAGGCATTGAAACCACATCCGACTGTGCTCATGACATGATCAGCGCAGTTCCCTATTGAGTTCTCCCTGGAACTTACATAAACACAAAATATATCCAGAATTAGGTCTAAGATGTGACAGGGTCATCAATTTATGTAGGTCTGTGATGTGGCAGGGTCATCAATTTATGTAGGTCTGTGATGCGACAGGGTCATCACTTTACATAGGTCTGTGATGTGATAGGGTCATCAATTTATGTAGGTCTGTGATGTGACAGGGTCATCACTTTTCGTAGGTCTGTGATGTGATAGGGTCATCAATTTATGTAGGTCTGTGATGTGACAGGGTCATCACTTTACGTAGGTATGTGATGTGTTAGGGTCATCAATTTATGTAGGTCTGTGATATGTCAGGTTCATCAATTTATGTAGGTCTGTGATATGTCAGGGTCATCAATTTATGTAGGTCTGTGATGTGACAGGGTCATCACTTTATGTAGGTCTGTGATGTGACAGGGTCATCACATTATGTAGGTCTGTGATGTGACAATGTCATCACATTATGTAGGTATTTAATGTGACAGGGTCATCACATTATGTAGGTCTGTGATGTGACTGGGTCATCACTTTACGCAGGTCTGTGATGTGACAGGGTCATCACTTTACGCAGGTCTGTGATGTGACAGGGTCATCACATTATGTAGGTCTGTGATGTGACAATCTCATCACATTATGTAGGTCTGGGATCTGACAGGTTCGCCACATAATATAGGTGTGTGATGTAACACGATCCTCACATTATGTAGGTCTGTGATGTGACAGGAGCATCATATTATGTAGGTCTGTGATGTGACAGGGTCATTACATTATGTAGGTCTGAAAGCACAGAAGAATAGGTTGCCCGTATTTTCCTTTCAGTATTTTCATTCATAGACCCCCGTGTTTCATATTGTGAGTAGGTAGTTGCATATCCTTTACGTGATGTAGCAATCAATCCTAACATTTTCTGGCTGGTTGTGATTCCTGGGAAAGTTACGTTCAGTAATTTGCCACTGTTTTCTGAACGACCGGCATTCACACCATTTCATGGAAACCAACGCAATGCAGTCTGCTTCCAAATCGACCGCAGCTGTGGTCCATACGCGGTATGCGGGATTACGAATTGCATTGCCCTTCGCCACAGCGTGGACACATTGTGATTGTGGCCAAGATAAGAGTCCAGATTGCATTACAGCGTCGGCATATTATGATTGTGGCAAAGACAAGCGCCCAGATTGTGTTACAGCGTCGGCATTTTGTGATTGTGGCAAAGACATGCGCCCAGATTGTGTTACAGCGTCGGCATATTGTGACTGTGGCCTAGACAAGCGCCCAGATTGTGTTACAGTGTCGGCATATTGTGATTGTGGCCAAGATAAGCGCCCATATTGTGTTACAGCGTGAGCATGTTGTGATTGTGGCCAAGACAACGCCCAGATTGTGTTACAGAATCTCTACATTGGATCCCCTGTCGCTCTGTCTTATTCTTTGCACCCTGAGATAGCACGACATGTCACAAGCGTCCAAGATCATTACGTCAATTTAGTTCAGTGTCCATGTTTCAGAATCGCATGATGCTAACATATATAAGTAGTGATGATTCCTTTCCGCAATTCAACATTGATGTTACTTGGGGATATCAAAGTTTGTATCTCCGGAAAAGTAACGTCTGCTAAAGCGATCATTGATCTGGTGTCAAACTCACATCACGCATCTCCAGTAGTGACTTGGCCTGGCCTGTGCTTGTTCAAAGGTCTTTCCCTCAATATTCAGATTAACCTTCTAGATGTGTATGGCAATTACCGTCATCTTGGTATTAACAGCTTTCATTTTTCTACCAGGTACTTTAGCTGTGTGTTTGATGTTGGAGACAAGTTTTCGCCAAGACGAACTACAGAATTGTGGGAGTTGGTGTTGCTGTATTCACCGGTAAGACAAGTGATCTTCGTGGCACAGGTCGCATGGGAGCCGCAGCCACACGGCGGTAGCCAGATCAAACACAACCAAGCTGTGACTGACATCCGGAACTCTGTGATGTCATTAGGACATGATCAGGATCAGCAGTAGTTGCAGTGTCATCAGATGTTGACAAGACAACACAACATCAGGTAGTTACTCTAATAGCTTAGTTAGGCTTAACATTGGAAGCCGGTTAATCAGCTCTTTGGGATGCACCCATCCAGGGGGAAACAATATTGTTGTACAAGGATAAGTCAATAAGTAAGTCACAAATGGCTGTAGAAAAATAGCTAAATATGATAACGACTTGAAACCAGTTTATTTTAATACATACACTGTACCCTTGATTTCTCAACATAATTTCCACCAACATTGATACATTATCCCATCGTTTTATCAGTCCTCCCAAACCGGCTGCATAGACCTGCGTGCTCTGTTTTCTAAACAACGTTTTCACTTTACATTCAAATTCGGCGTCATTCGCATCCTTGAGAAAATTTTTCTACCCAGCTATGCACCGCTTTACGGGACAAACATTTGTCAGCATAAACAGGAAGCATTTCCTTATGAATTTCCTTTGCAGGCAGTCCTTTGGCTCACAAAAAACGCACAACAGCACGTTGCTCTTTGGTTGTACACTCCGTAAGTACATTCGCCATTTTGTTTATGCGCTGCGCTTGCGCATGAGACACCTAGCGCCACCTGACGAACGGGAATATAAAGTTCGATGTTGCTGTCACATAATGAAACCTGTAGAACACACAAATTACATTTACCGGCCATCCCACAGAACTGTGTGACTTACTTATTGACTTGCCCTCGTAGATGCCACTGTATACCTCTGCTGAGTCCCCTCTATATATCCATAAATAAATGCACAACTTCCGCTCCACATTGTCTTATTTGGCACCTTTCACAACTGAACTTCTGAGCCGTCTTCCTAGCAACGAAGTATCCGTAAAGGCCTAACAACGACTCATATTCAGACTTTTGTGTTTATCTTTAATTGTTATTGAATTTCCTAATTTTATGTTTTTCTTTACTATTTTTTTTTTGTTAGGTACGTTTATGTTCTTCCCGAGGAAGATTAGTATATTCGAAAAGTAAATCAGCTGTGGCGTAATTTAACATTTAAAAAAAAATTCTATTGTTTTTGCAGAATATCGTCATTGATTTCATCCCATGTAATTGACGTTTGCAGTAGTGGAATTCGTTGTAGGCTATGTTATGTACACAGTGTTTATCATTTCTGACTTTCTGGCAGGAGTGGCACAGACCTAACTCTGTTTATTTCCCATCAGTCACATTAGTTCAGTTGTTTCACTAGTCCATTAGTTCATATTTATGTATATCATCATCATCATCATCATCATCATCATCATCATCATCATCATCATCATCATCATCATCATCATCATCATCATCATCATCATCATCGTCGTCGTCATCGTCATCATCATCATCGTCGTCGTCGTCATCGTCATCATCATCACGACGACCACCACCACCACCACCACCACCATCATCATCATCATGATCATCGTCGTCGTCGTCATCATCAACGTCATCATCATCACCATCACCACCACCATCATCAACATCATGTGCCAGGTCTTTCGCAGAACGCCACTCTCATCATGTCCACGGACCAGTCTCGCGCACTCTCACCTCCAGGGAGTCTGTGGTGTTCTGTGTCCTACGTCGTGCTGGCCTACCCCTGCCTCTTCGTCCAGAAACTATTGCAATGACAAACTACCAAACGTAAACTTACCAAAGAATCACAAATATCCAAAAAACATATTGATGCTGTAAAGGACACGCAATAAAAAATGCTTTCATTTCACAGGGGATATGATTGTTGGGTAGAGTGAAACCCACGATATCTGTCGCTGTTTGTGCTTGCCCCGTCTTAGCTAATGTTGTTATATATAACTAGATATATATATGCCCCATTCACTGGTCTACCAATGTTGTCTCGTCACAGATCCACAACTGACATACATCGTATCCTGGCATGTCATCGTTGCCGTTTTCAGCTTTACGACATGCCCATGTCACTCTATGTTGTCTCGTCACAGATCCACAACTGACATACATCCTATCCTGGCATGTCATCGTTGCCGTTTTCAGCTCTACGACCTGCCTATGTCACTCTATGTTGTCTAGTCACAGATCCACAACTGACATACATCCTATCCTGGCATGTCATCGTTGCCGTTTTCAGCTCTACGACCTGCCTATGTCACTCTATGTTGTCTCGTCACAGATCCACAACTGACATACATCCTATCCTGGCATGTCATCGTTGCCGTTTTCAGCTCTACGACCTGCCCTGTCACTCTATGTTGTCGGTTCTAACTCTACATCTACATCTAACAATAACTTATTTCGATAACTTTCCTTGAATTTACCCGAATCTGAAACGGAACAGCGGTAGAAGTAATAAAACAACATCGCATTTGCAAAACACACATTTGTTAACTGTTACAGACCGAAAGGCCAAGTTTTTGTGGCGAAAGAAAAAAATAATAATCGCGTTCATGGTGGAATTGCTTGCACTGAAGTTATTATTTAGTTTCGTCCTGATTATAACTGTTCAATATCCCCTCTATTCCTTACTGTAATTTCAGTATGGTTTGAAAACTAGTGGAATAATAACCCCTGAAACATTAACAGTCAATGAAAACCCGGAAAACCACGGTTGAATAATGAACACTGAATCATTTACAGTCAATGAAAACTCAGATAGAAAACCATGACATTAATCACACAATTAACCACGAATCATTAACAGTTTAAGACAAACTCATAGATACGCATCATGGGAATAATCAATGCCTAATCATTAACTATGACGAACGAACCGTCCTGTTCCTGAGCCGTGCCGGAAGAGACAAAGACTAACAGCAAACGTTGGTCGCCGGAGACGAAAGGAACATTTCCAGTGAATGACAACTCAGAGAGGAAACTATGGCAATGGTTATCTTATCATAATTGAAAATTGTCAATGAAAAGTTAGATAGAAAACCATGAAAGTGACTAATCATGAAACATTAACTGTCAATGATGACTCCAACCACCGCTGAAATAATGAGCCCTGAATCACTAAAAATTAATGAGAGGAAACATTGTAAACAAATGCCCCGCTCTCTATAAAAGTCAACAGACTGATGGTGATGGGGCGGAGTAGCATACAGATACAGAGTCTCACCAAACTCAGGATGGTTTACACATATAACGATGGAACTTCAGGATAGTATACCTCCACTCCACGTGAACCTGGCTGGCTGGGTGCAGTGCAGCAAACACCTCAGCTTCTCGTGTAAGGACCGAAAGCTTGGAGTACTCGTGCACAGGCTGCCACCCTAAAAACCCCTTGACAGTTGGAGATGGAACATAGCAGGAAAACAAATGGGTCGATAGCCAGGTCAATTTTCCAAATGAAAAAAACAAAACAAACAACAACCTATAAAACGAATAGAAATAGTGTGCATGATTGGCGTACACATGTCATGATTGTAACGGACTCATAAAGTATACTGAGTAATGTGAAGACAGGTGGAGATTGGGCGCAGTGGCAGGTTTCCATTCTACAATCAAAAATAGAGAGAATCTGTTGAACTTTTTTCCGCAGGACATGCTGGTGTGGTGGAAAGCGAGCAGGCGGACAGAGTGGCTGGGTCTGAACCGTTGTGTGGTGTATGGGTGGTGCATGATAAGGCAGATGTGGTCGGGTGCCTTTGGAATAGTGTGTATAGGGGGGAAAAACATAACCGATAGACCGAAAGATAATCGCGGCATGGAGAATGGTGCTGCATGGAGTGATCAGAGGATCTGGTCGACACTGGAAACTCAGAGGGAAGGCCAGACGGACATATAATCAGACTACTACTGGCACGATTAGCATTGGGACTCTTCGCTGGTCGTTGAAGATGAGGAAGATGATTCCCAGATACATTTCTTTATATGTTAGCATTTTGGCCATTTATTGTAAGACAGTAGGCAGCTCTGAATGGGAGGAGCAACAGTCGACACACGACAATCGGTACCCAATGACGAGACTTACAATATGTCTTTGGGAGTGAAATGCTGTGTGTAGGGGGAGTGTAGCATAACGCAACCACCATTATTCATTTACCAACACCTGCCGCAAAAAGAGGAAACAACCTTAAAAGAAATTGACTTCACAACCGCAAACGGAGACTAGGACTTAAAACTTAACATCGAAACTGGAACTGAACAAGTGACAGATGACGTGGATTCTTAGAAAGATTTCATCAGCCTAGGCTTAAAAAACTATTGGACGGGACAGACACGTGACACGGCTTTCGCGCCAACGCCGGTATAGATTATGATAAGCAGCGCTCTCCTGCGAAAACATGCCTGGCGAACAGACATCAGAAATTGTGTGACCAAATTTTCAAATAGAGGAGGCAGAATGTCTGAATTTCGGGTGAGCTTGTTAGTCCCGAGATTAGACTAAGAACCCGATGTATCAGGTATCAGGTAATGGTAAACCGTGTTTGTAATGTCAATTGAAATGTATTATTATTAATTAAAACCTCTGAAATATAAAAATGCTCGACTGTAGATTCTAACGACGCAGAGCCGTTCCCGGGCAAAATGACTCTCCAGTACTCTCTTCGATTGCAATCTCTGATATTCTTAGAGATAATTATTAACTTTAAGAAGTGCATTATACTACTACATTCTATTCTAAACAACTGTGAGGAGTGATGATTCTAAAGCAATCTTGTGCATTTCACCAGAAACACTGATAAAAGATGCTATCACTACCTACAGCTGAAATGACAGTTCGTGTACTAGAACAAGTGCCTTGTTCTAAAACAGACTTATCTATGCCTATTTACAATCTAGAAAGCTGAAAGAGAAATCAATCTTTCCTTTCTCCTTCATCTATTGAATCAATAGGGTTTGACGGAATAAATATTTATATTTATGTCAAATTTTAATTAGATAATGGCACACATGAACTGCATTGCATGAGAAAGTTGTGCTTCGCGGAACACCATCACGCGCAGTGAACTTAACTCATTACTCAACATAACTTAAAACTCAACACCACTCATCACCACACAACCCAACACTCAACATCACAACAACAACAGATAATGGGAGAGAGTTATTAGACACAAGAAGAAGAAGAAGTTAATTGGGAAAACACAGAGAATTATTTATACACGCGATAAACACCATTTAGTGGAAGAAATGTTCTAAATGTATGTCATTTATTTACATGCATCTTGACATATTCTCACTCTTGTCAATGTCTTACTGTACACGTTCAATGACCCCAGGTCAAATGAGAACTTACATACAGCAGGAACAAGTTGATACAAGGCGTACACCGTGTGATAAACTCTGACCACCCCAAATTAACCCAACACTAGCTTAGAGAAAAAAGGAGGGGAGGGGAACTAGTTCCTACTTCAGGAATTTAGATTTCTTCCGACCTACTTCTAGAATATTGTATTGGTAGGAATGTATATATTTATGTGAATATTCATCAGTGATCTTGGTGGCTACATACCAACAACCACCCAACACATCAGCAAACTAACCACCTAAATCAGACCTGAAAGAGGGAAGCCGAGAGAAAGAGATGAACCACAAGTGAGATGGAGGATGACTTGGCCATGAGCAGAGTATGGGGAGGCCTTCAGTGGAGCTATACGGGCATACCTGAAGTGGATCCATCAGTCAATGGACCCTGGCTTACCTAATCTTCCAGTCACCAGGTTACTTTTCTCATTGGTACACACCACACCCAATTTCAGGAAACTGATAGTTAATAGTGGATTCATCACCATCACACTTAATATGTACAACATCAAAATGTTTACTATGTTTCACACTTGTTGACATCTCATGCATTGATGCTTGTTTATTGATGGTCTGTGTGTAAATGGTCCAATGTGCAACTTTTCTATTATCTTGTGTAAATCACAATAGAGATGTATGTACTGGCCAGAAGGCTCAGGCCCAGTCAATAAATGATTAACATGAATTGACCTTCTGTTAATTTATCAGTTCAAACCTATCTGTGAGTCAACAACTTCTTTGTACATCATGTTGTCAGAATCTAATGTGATTGATTATGTGTTTGATTATTTAAAAATAAATTAACTCATAATGACTTGCTAAAATGGGGATAGAAGACTCTAGATCTATCAACTGCTCAATATCCATGTTTTCTTCATCTAAATCAGGCTGAGAAAATTCTCCAGACTTTCCTCAGATTTGATAACCAATAAGGGGGCTCCAGAGCTATCAGAATCATTGGAGAAGGGGCAGATTCCCAGTTAGTAATTACCATTCTCACCAGGGCCATAATCTATATCTCCTAGACATACTTAATAGAACGAGGCCTGCAGATAACTCAAGGTTCATATTCTGGGGTTATTGAAGATAGAAGAGGATGGGGCTCTACTTCTTTTGTTAGAGATGGGGCATGCACTACAGTGATCTCCCACTCCCTTCAAAAATATATGACAGGGAGCAACAGTTGACACACGACAATCGGCACCCAATGACGAGTCTTACAATGTCTTTGGGCACGAAATGTTGTGTATACATTTTTGCACCTCCCATTCACCGCTTCCCGTTGGTCAGTTCGTCACTCCCGATCCAGTGAGATTATGACTCTGCTCAGGCCTGACATTACCTCTGGCATGCTGTCCCATTCCACTCCTCTCCCAGTGGTTTCAAACATACACACTTCTCTAAATGCCTTCTCTGTCTGAGTCATTTGTTATGCACCTCTGATCAGCTTGTAGCCAATATATGTGTCCAGGGCTTCAGGCAGGAGGTGTTCCTTGTTGGCGACCACTCAGAAATATGACTTGGCTTGCCAGAGTCTGTCCGCAATCGTTGGCCAAGTAGGCATGTATCTCATACACACTGTTGGCGTGTTCCTTATGCATCTCCGGATCACCAGCAGTGCTTCATTCTGTATGCATTCTAGTTTCACCAGTTGACTCTTCGACACTGTCAACAGTCCTAACCTATACTCAATTACTAAGATACCATCAAATGAATGACCTTTGACTTCAAGAATAGAACAACTGACCAAGGCAAATCCGTCAGGTGTCTGACCCAGCACGCACAGAACTGCTATCACTATCGAGGCCAGTTCTGACCCTGCACAGAACAGCCATCATTATCAAGGTAAACGTTTGTATGAATCTCCTACTGATCGACCCAGGCACTTATTGATTCATTGATTAATTAATCACGACCACAGACTGCCTGCCTTAGTGTGTATATGAATCACAAGAAAGAACGGCATGTAGAAATGAGTGAGTTAACAAAGGAATGAAATGTATACACGCACAAATCTGTCCATCAGTGACTCTATCATTGCCTTAGATAAGAGGTACATCTATTTAATTGTCTGTGAAGACTGCATTATAAAGAATGCTTGAATGTGTGTGCCTCTTTTGTGATGCAGGACGTTTTTGCACAAATGTAATCCTGCAACTTCACGCTGTACGTGTATTAATGAACCCATGTTGGCCGAAATCGATTTCCTGGCGTCAGCCGACCCTAATGCTTTATATCATTCGCTTTATATAGAGCCTGATGTGTTCTGGCAACTGCTACACTTTGGCGGAATAACGTATGTTGTCAATATGTGAATTCACAACGGTTAAGCGGACAAACCGAGCCGTATGTGAAAAGAAAACAACGTATGTTATTAATATGTGAATTCACAAAGGTTGAGAGGGAAAAACTGAGCGCTATGTGACAAAACACAAAATGTTGTCAATTTATGAATTCACAACGGTTGAGTGGATAAACCTGGCCACCTGTAGCAAAACACACAGCATGTTGTCAATATATGAATTCACGATTCAGCAGAAAAACTGAGCCGTATGTGAGAAAACTATATAATTTGGCAATATATGAATTCACAACGTTTCAACGGATAAACCGAACGTATATTGTCATTATGTACATTCACAACGGTTGAGAAGACAATCTGAGACGTCTGTGACTAAACAACATATATTGTCATTATGTTAATTCACACCGGTTCAGCGGATAGTCCCAGATGTCAGCAGAGGAAAAACAAAACAGCCATCATATCTAACTCATACAGTCTAGTGTATCTGCATCATCATGTGCCATGCCGACAGGCGTGGGTGGTCCAAATGGACCACAGTATCAACTTTTGCTTTCTCTGCATGTCTTAAATTTGCTTTAATATGTTTGATATTTTATGACTTTGTTAGCAATATATTCCCCCAAAACAGGCTACAATATTTTAAAAATCGACTGAAAATTACATGTACTATTATACGTTTTTATACTTGTTAAAAGTAGGGTCCGAATGGACCCCAATGTATTTTCTATAGACAATAAGCATATTTTCAGTATTCATTGTTATTAAACTTGATTACTTCATAATACATTTAATTCAGCAGGTGGGCAAAACTTATTCATAAAACAAGACAGCAGTATTTGTTAATGGCGATGCAATCAATCAATGCAACATGTTTCAAAACTGAAAGTACTTTACTTGCCATTTGTTATTACTGTCACGAGCTCGCCATGAGTTAACCAGATAATAATACCGACGTTTGCTTGGCGTATATTTTCTAGGCCACAACAGTCGTACTAACAGAGTAAACACACAGCTGCACGGGATACATCAGGTCAGCCCATATACACATTTGGTGGTGAGTGAGAATGAATGGATACACCGCGTTGGCAGTTTATAAACATTTAGAATCACATAGCCTTGCCCGGCTCAGTACATGGAACAGCCCTGTCTGTCAGTTATAGTTCCGGACATCAGGTGAAATGGCTGCTGGGATTGTCACCACTGAACAGAAGATTGACAGTTTATCAACAGGTCGGAAGTGCCCGACTAGGGAGAAAACAGTGCATCTGTCAAGTCTTAGTTCCGGAACATCAAGAAGATTGACGGCTGGTTACTGGCAACTGTGTTGGGAGTATACAGGAACTCGCTGGCTTGTTTTGGAGGTCAAAACCAGTGATGACAAATCTAACATTAATGGAGCCAGGGAGGATGGATCCCTGACAGGGGATGATCTGCCAATGTGCCACCTGTGTGGGGGCATAAAGGATAACGTCACGTGGCCAACTTTAGGAGTTGCCATATAATTGGGGCCAACTAGGGGGACTTGAAAATGTGGCTCTAGTCGGAGTGCAAAGGCACTGCAGTGCTTAGTGGAAATAATATCTACCGTGTGTTAATTAGTGACTTAATTTTACACGTGCCTATAATGGCAGATGTAGATATGATTGATAGGACTGCAGTAGTGCCATTTAAGGTATAACCTATTATAATATTAGTGCTACTTAATATAGACTGTGGCCTTGTTAAACTATAGTGTGATGATTAGCACTGTTAGTGGAAACTAGTTAGAGTAAGAATAGTGATATTAACTCTGCTAGTTAAGAATAGATTAGTGAAGTGTTGATAAGCTTTACTAGTTGAGAATTGAGTAATGAGGGATAATTGGGATCTTCCCGTAGGTGTCCCTGGTGGGCGGGGTTCCGCATTCTGTTTGCTGATTTTTTCTTTGTCATAGCCTGATTCGGCTCTAGGTGGGTAGCTAATCTGCTCTATGACTAAGTCTAGTTAGCTAAAGATCATTAAGCAAGGCGATAGGCTTACACTCAGCCGAAAAGATCAGTGACTAGTACTATCACCAGATGTGTTGTTTCTATCCTAGGTTCCCTACCAGATCCAAGGAAACTCAACACGTTTTTGGGAAAGAATCACATCCCATTCGGAAGAACACCAGTTCAACAATCAATAAAGTTGCATACAGAACGTAACTAAAGCTAGAAGGAAGTTGATTCACCAAAGAGAGTGATGCGTACTGATGCACCACACAGCATCAGACAGTAGTAACGAACTGAAAACATTAAGTCTAATAATTACATAGTGTGATATAATCTCGTGTAATAGAACACAAGACTTGATACTTGAGGCTAGATAGACACGAGGGAGGATCCAGTACAGTAACAATTAACATTAATCTGTGTACACACTACAAAGGACTTGTGCATTTTTTTATGAACGATAGGAACGGACATTGTGTAGAGTGCAACCGGTCCATGATTAACTGTTTATACCACCGGTGTCTATTTCGGATGTTCATGAAATGGGATTACCAGAGGTCTACAGAGGCAAAGCAGTATCCGGCAAGATGGTTTCGGCGCTGGGTGAGAAGTACATGTTCTGACGTAACGTGCTGTGGTCTATCCTTGCTGGGATCAGCTGACTGGGTTGTTGTCTGAGAGTCCGATTCTACACACTTTATAGAACACGTCACACATTTTCTTAACATACACGTCTCATATACGTTACACTTTTCTTTTAATAAATTAATCTTGATTAATCTTTAGAAGCAAGAGTTGTTGAGTATGTTACGTTGGGGAAGTATGAGAAGGGGGCATAGTACGACAGTGAGAGAGCGATAGGAAAAGGTGTCCATAGGCTGATGGAGTGTGTTGGACGGAAGCTGGTGGATTCTCCAGAATATTGAGAGGAAAAAAATATTATAATGTGGGTGTCGACTCTCTTCACTCCAGGGACGACACTGTAAAGGAGGACACGACATTATTGGGGGCTCGATAACGGGATCTTAGGACAGCGGGATCTCTCGTAAATGGGATCTTTGGACAGCGGGATCTCTAATAAACGGAATCCTTGGACAGCGAGATCTCCTGCAAGCAGGAACCTTTGACAGTGGGATCTTCTGGCAACGGGGTCCTTGGACACGGGATCCTTAGTTATAAGAGGGAGATATCATTTTGGAGAATCCAGCTAGAGTGAATGTGGATAGGGGTTAGGACAAATATCTTACCTGTTCACACTTCACACGTCTGCATAGGTCTGTGGTCCTGATTCTACTCTTGTCACTGAGTGAATGTGCTGTGTGTAGTAATATCTAGATTTATAGTACTTGTTCATAGATCTGTATAGTAATTTGCAGTTATATTGTACTAGACCTGCTAGCTTACCTCTCTGTATAATGGCCACCCCTAAACTAACCACGTTAGAATTAAAGGCAAAGGGGGAAGAAATGGGATTGGGGGGTTCTGCTCTAACGGATTACATACAGGAAGTGGAGAGAGAGTATCGTCAAGCAGAAAGGGAAGGTCGAAAGGCCGAGCTGGAATTGAGAAGGATGGAGTTGGAACAAGCAGCTAAGAAATTGGAAGCTGAGCAAGCAGCTAAGAAATTGGAAGCTGAGCAAGCAGCTAAGAAATTGGAAGCTGAGCAAGCAGCTAGGAAATTGGAAGCTGAGCAAGCAGCTAGGAAATTTGAAGCTGAACAAGCAGCTAGGAAATTAGAAGCTGAACAAGAAGCACAGAAGAGGGAGCACGAGTACCGGATGCGGGAACTCGAGCTCAAGAGTCAATCTAATGGAGAAACTGAGGGAGCAGTTGGAGGTTCCTCTATCCCAGGATCAACACAAGTAGGTGGACATGGGTACCATGCTATGAAGTTTCCTTTAGCGGTCTACGAGGAGGACAAAGAGAAGATTGACCAGTACCTTCAACGCTTCGAGGCTATGTCAGTTGCTATGGGTCTGGAGCGTAACAAATGGAATCTTAAGCTATCCCAGGGTTTACGCGGGACCGGATACGAGGTTTATTCTCGCCTGCCACCAGGACATGAGAACAATTATGACGAGTTAAAGACGGCTCTGCTGAAACGATTCGAGGTTACGTCACATACCTACCGGAAAAAATTTCGAGCAGCGAAACGAGAACCGGGGGAGTTGTTTGCCGCCTACAGTTTGCGTCTAAAATCTTATCTCCATAAGTGGATGGATTTGGCTGGGTTCGCACATGACTATGAGAGTCTGGAAGAGCTCATGGTGGTCGACCAGCTGAAGAAGCAAATGTCTAAACCTCTCAGGACGTTCCTGGGAGAACAAGGAGCAGAACGTATTGACCTCGTGACTAAATTAGCAGAACGGTTCGTCGAGGTACATGGGGAGGCAGGGGAAAACCTTTCCACCAACTCCAAAAGTCAAGAGAAACATGACAAGAAGAAAACCAAAAACTCAGGAACAAAAAAGTGGGAACCTTATGTGCAAAAATCAGAAGATAGTTCAGAGAAGAAGAAGGAGGGAAGCAAGAGCACTTCAAGCTCTACACCAAAACGACCGTGGTCGGAGAAGTGGTGTTCAATTTGTAAGTCACCCTCTCACAATACGAGGGACTGCAAATCGAAGGCTAAGAACCCTCACTTCGCAGCATGTCAAGTGACTTCCAAGGAGGTTGTCACGGAAAATGCCAAGGTCAACAAGGAAGCTCGCCACCAGGAGAGCTCACTCAAGTCTGGCAATAGAAAATCTAGGACAGGGAAATGGTGCAACCAATGCAAGTCAAACACGCACAATGCTATTGACTGCAGGGAAAAGTCAGGAGACACTCAATTCGTCGTGTGCTCAGGGAAACCTAAGGTGGAGCCCACCGAACAGGTCGAGGCCGAGGAAGAGACTCCAGACCAGGATAAACCACCTGTAGTGGAATTGGTAGAGGTTAACGGTCGTCAAGTGGAGTGTTTATACGACACAGGACTGGACGGGGAGGCCGTGATTTCTGCGGATCTGGTACATCCAGAACAATTCACAGGTGAAACCTTGGATATACAGCCTGCACAGAAGAGTGCTGTAACCATGAAGTTGCCCATTGCTAATGTGGAGATTCAGTCAAGGTACGTCACCGGCACCATCAAGGCCGCTGTATTGACCGATCCCATTTTTCCAGTCATCCTAGGTTGCCGGTATGTCTTTCTGGGAATGCCCAGGGAGCCAATTCATATGGGAGCAATGCAGACTCGCTCTCAGACGAGAACGGAAGAGGCAGAAGCAATTGTGACTAACCCAATGCCGGGGGAGCTACGAACTGCCCAGAGTGAGGATGATACTTTACGTCCTTGCTACAAAAAGCTGCAGAAAAGTGCTGATCCACCAGGACGGGGGCAGTACTACATGAAGAATAGGATACTCTACAGGAGAGCAGGAAGGGGAGACAACCTATACGGTCAGTTGGTCGTCCCAAAAGCTCACCGGTCCCAGATTCTTCATATGGGGCATACCATTTCCTTTAGTGGACACATGGGTATTGCCGCCACCATGCAGCGGATTTCCTGCCACTACTATTGGCCGGGAATGACAGATGATGTGCGTCGGTATGTGAAGTCATGCCCTGAGTGCCAGAGGGTGGCACCGAAACACTTGACAGCACCGGTGGTGTTGGGTGAGATGCCCATCATGAACTCTCCTTTCGAGAGGGTAGCCATCGATATCGTGGGTCCACTTCCCAGGACTAGGAAGAGGAACATGTATATACTCACAATGGTGGATTGCTGTACAATGTGGGGTGAAGCTATACCGTTGACCACGATTGACTCGAAAAGAGTGGCGGACGCACTGATGGAGGCCTTTACCAGATTAGGCTTTCCGGATCAAATTCTGACGGACAATGGATCTCAGTTTTGTGGAAAACTCATGGAGGAGGTATTTAGGGTGTTTCACTCTAACCATATACATACCAGCCCTTACCACCCTCAAGCCAATGGACAAGTAGAGCGCTTCAACGGCCCGTTGATGACAATGCTCAGGAAACTAGCGCAGGAAAAACCTGATAGGTGGAATGAATATATCCCAGCAGCACTCTTTGCCTATCGGGAAGTTCCTCATGGCTCAACAGGACTACCACCCGCTACGTTGCTGTTTGGTCGTCCAATCAAAGGACCGTTGGAAGCCATGTTGAGGAGTTGGACTGAAGAGGGGACGTCAGAAGAAGTGATCTCATCCTATCAATACGTGGAGGAACTGAAAGAAAAACTCCACAAGGGATGGACTCTGGCAAATCAAAACTTGAAAAAGGCCAGGAAAAGACATGCGGCTTACTACAACCGTAGGTCTAAAGAAAGATCTCTAGAGGTGGGAGATAAAGTCTTGTTGCTACTCCCAACGGGAAACAACAAACTGGAGATAGGTTGGCAAGGACCATTTCCCGTGGAAAGGGTGATATCCAGAACCAACTATCAAATCCGGATCCGGGGAAAGTCGAAGATTTTCCATATCAATCTCTTGCGGAAATACGAAGAGAGACCCGGAGACAAGGCAGCGCACCTCATGGCAATGGCAGTTGCAGTGGAGACAGAAGTGGGAACCAGTGAGGGCAAGGAATATCCCTTGGTACACCAGGAAACCTATAGGGATGTGAAAGTGAACCCTGATCTGACCTCCCAGGAGAGGAAAAGGATAACCCAGGTTCTCAAGTCTCATAAGGAGATACTGACTGATAAACCAGGACGAACGAGGTTGGTGAGTTCGAGATGACTTTGACCACACAGGAGCCTGTTCGCCAAAAGGTTTACCCAGTGCCATTCTCTAAAGAAAAGGCCCTGGAGGAAGAAATACAAAAATTGCTGGAGGATGACGTGATTGCACCATCCACATCCCCATACAATGCGGGGGTAGTTTTGTTACGCAAACCAAGTGGAGAACACCGGTTGTGTATAGACTACCGACTTCTGAACAGTCACACACAATTTCAGGTGGAACCTTTGCCGAATCCAACTCAGTTATTCGCTAGGCTCCATAAGGCTCGGTACTTTTCGAAGGTGGATCTGAGTCGGGGGTACTATCAGATACCAGTCAAACCGGAGATTCGACCACTGTTAGCTTTCAGTACACCCAGTGGACACTACGAATTCAAGGTCATGCCCTTTGGACTCAGCAATGCACCTAGTGTGTTTACACGCATGATGAGGACTTTACTAGATCCGTTACAGGATCCATCCATCATCTCATTCATGGATGATATTCTGATTTCCAGTGACAGCTTGGATGACCACTTACAATCCTTGGAGAGAGTGTTTAATAGGCTCAAGGAAGCAGGGCTTACTGCTCGTCCAACCAAGTGCATGATTGGTTACCAGACTCTGGAATTTCTAGGTCACACCATCACTCCAGGACACATTGTTCCAGAAGAGAAGAACCTGGAGAAAATCAGAAATGCACCAAGGCCAAAAACGAAGAAGGATGTGCGATCTTTTCTCTCGTTGTGTGGGTTATACCACAAATTTATCCCACATTTCACGGAACTAGGAGCTCCGTTGACGGAAACCTTGAAAAAGGGATTCCCGGACCAAATCATTTGGACACCAGAATGTGAGAATGCCTATAGTCAGTTAAAGGAAGCCTTGGTCAGCAAACCTGTATTACAGCTCCCTGACCTTTCCAAACAATTTGTGTTGAGAACAGATGCGAGTGCGATTGGAATTGGAGCCGCTTTGTTACAGGAAGGAAAAGACGATGCTTCGGTTTTGAAACCTGTGGCATACGCAAGTAAGAAACTTCTACAGGAGGAGAGGAATTATTCAACCGTCGAGAGAGAGTGCTTGTCCCTTGTATGGGCAGTGCAAAAATTTCAGCCATATTTGTATGGAGTTAATTTTCGGGTCCAGTCGGATCATCAGCCCCTGATGTTCCTGGCTACTTCTCAGAAGCCCAACGCACGTTTGATGCGGTGGTCGTTGTTACTTCAACCTTATAATTTCACAGTGGAGTACATTCCTGGGAAGGAAAATGTTGGAGCGGACTTCTTGTCAAGACACCCAGCTCCTGAAGAAGAGGAATGAATCATCTGGATTTAACTCATGGTGGAGAAGAGTGAGATGGACTACTCTCTTAAGAGGGGGCCTATGTCACGAGCTCGCCATGAGTTAACCAGATAATAATACCGACGTTTGCTTGGCGTATATTTTCTAGGCCACAACAGTCGTACTAACAGAGTAAACACACAGCTGCACGGGATACATCAGGTCAGCCCATATACACATTTGGTGGTGAGTGAGAATGAATGGATACACCGCGTTGGCAGTTTATAAACATTTAGAATCACATAGCCTTGCCCGGCTCAGTACATGGAACAGCCCTGTCTGTCAGTTATAGTTCCGGACATCAGGTGAAATGGCTGCTGGGATTGTCACCACTGAACAGAAGATTGACAGTTTATCAACAGGTCGGAAGTGCCCGACTAGGGAGAAAACAGTGCATCTGTCAAGTCTTAGTTCCGGAACATCAAGAAGATTGACGGCTGGTTACTGGCAACTGTGTTGGGAGTATACAGGAACTCGCTGGCTTGTTTTGGAGGTCAAAACCAGTGATGACAAATCTAACATTAATGGAGCCAGGGAGGATGGATCCCTGACAGGGGATGATCTGCCAATGTGCCACCTGTGTGGGGGCATAAAGGATAACGTCACGTGGCCAACTTTAGGAGTTGCCATATAAACCCGAGTTGGGGCCAACTAGGGGGACTTGAAAATGTGGCTCTAGTCGGAGTGCAAAGGCACTGCAGTGCTTAGTGGAAATAATATCTACCGTGTGTTAATTAGTGACTTAATTTTACACGTGCCTATAATGGCAGATGTAGATATGATTGATAGGACTGCAGTAGTGCCATTTAAGGTATAACCTATTATAATATTAGTGCTACTTAATATAGACTGTGGCCTTGTTAAACTATAGTGTGATGATTAGCACTGTTAGTGGAAACTAGTTAGAGTAAGAATAGTGATATTAACTCTGCTAGTTAAGAATAGATTAGTGAAGTGTTGATAAGCTTTACTAGTTGAGAATTGAGTAATGAGGGATAATTGGGATCTTCCCGTAGGTGTCCCTGGTGGGCGGGGTTCCGCATTCTGTTTGCTGATTTTTTCTTTGTCATAGCCTGATTCGGCTCTAGGTGGGTAGCTAATCTGCTCTATGACTAAGTCTAGTTAGCTAAAGATCATTAAGCAAGGCGATAGGCTTACACTCAGCCGAAAAGATCAGTGACTAGTACTATCACCAGATGTGTTGTTTCTATCCTAGGTTCCCTACCAGATCCAAGGAAACTCAACAAGTTTTTGGGAAAGAATCACATCCCATTCGGAAGAACACCAGTTCAACAATCAATAAAGTTGCATACAGAACGTAACTAAAGCTAGAAGGAAGTTGATTCACCAAAGAGAGTGATGCGTACTGATGCACCACACAGCATCAGACAGTAGTAACGAACTGAAAACATTAAGTCTAATAATTACATAGTGTGATATAATCTCGTGTAATAGAACACAAGACTTGATACTTGAGGCTAGATAGACACGAGGGAGGATCCAGTACAGTAACAATTAACATTAATCTGTGTACACACTACAAAGGACTTGTGCATTTTTTTATGAACGATAGGAACGGACATTGTGTAGAGTGCAACCGGTCCATGATTAACTGTTTATACCACCGGTGTCTATTTCGGATGTTCATGAAATGGGATTACCAGAGGTCTACAGAGGCAAAGCAGTATCCGGCAAGATGGTTTCGGCGCTGGGTGAGAAGTACATGTTCTGACGTAACGTGCTGTGGTCTATCCTTGCTGGGATCAGCTGACTGGGTTGTTGTCTGAGAGTCCGATTCTACACACTTTATAGAACACGTCACACATTTTCTTAACATACACGTCTCATATACGTTACACTTTTCTTTTAATAAATTAATCTTGATTAATCTTTAGAAGCAAGAGTTGTTGAGTATGTTACGTTGGGGAAGTATGAGAAGGGGGCATAGTACGACAGTGAGAGAGCGATAGGAAAAGGTGTCCATAGGCTGATGGAGTGTGTTGGACGGAAGCTGGTGGATTCTCCAGAATATTGAGAGGAAAAAAATATTATAATGTGGGTGTCGACTCTCTTCACTCCAGGGACGACACTGTAAAGGAGGACACGACAATTACGCTGCATGCATTTAACACAAAAGTTGTGTTGGAATCAAATCACGGATATGAGATCTATCTATGGCTGTAAAAGTGCTATTGCTTCAAATATTATTGGCAACAATGAGGAAGATTCAGAAAATGAGTAAAGCAGTGATGAATTTATTCCGCCAAGTAGTGCTTCAAGTGTATCACGTTGAAGAAAATAGTTGTGAAAGTTGAGTTGAGTTGAGTTAAGAACCGACATCACTGTTCTCAGTACATTCCCATACGTACTCAGTCCCCTCGTTCAATAGTCAGCGAAGAGTCATACTACTAATCGTTCCCACCGCTATCTGATTAAGTTGTGAAAGTGAAAGGGAAAATGAAAATTATTATTCAGGTACACATGCAAGCTCAAACTAGATTAAAGACCACGGACTAACGTACCATTAGAAAAATAAAGACATTACTTGGTATTCCACTCCAAGAAAGACAGTAACTTGCAGAAGAGCTTCTGAAAATGTTTTCATCTAAATTCATGGCTCAACTAGACATGCAAGAAGGAACATTGACTCAATAATTTCAATGTTTCAATTATTTATGACACAAAATGTGATAGATGACATACTAAAATGGACAAACCAAGGTAGAATTAGTAAGTTTCAGGACAAATGGAAAGCTTTGGATGTAATTTAACTGCAGCATTTTTTGGGGTAAGTTTTGAAATTGGTTGGTGTGTATAAATAACAAAAAATTAAGCTATTATTCAATTTTGGAGTAAAGAACATGGACGTGCAATATTTTATAAAGCAAATGCAAGGAAATATATTTACTGCAATTTCCAGATGTCTACGATTTGATAATGTCCAACAGAGACGACAACACGAAGGGAATTATATATTTGAGGCAATAAAGCAAGAATTCAACAATTGGGCGAAAAATCTACAGGACTGCCATGATCCGTCCTTCTATGTAACATTTGATGAGCAATTAGTTACCTCTAGAGGAATATGCCCTTTCAAGAAATATATTCCCTCAAAGCCTGGCATATATGGCATAAACATTGGGTGCTGTTGTGACAGTGATACTTCATATGTTTTCAAGGTGCAAGTTTACACCGGCAGTAAACCTGGGCAACCACCAAAAAAAGGAGAAAGAGTTGTGCTGGACATGGTGAAAGGCTTGGAAAATAGTGGAAGGAATGTTACTTTCGACACCTATTTTACTATATTGGAATTGGAACAAATATCAAATGAATAAAAAGCTTACAAATTTTGGAACAACAAGAAAAAACAGAATTGAACTTCCAAAAGAGCTAATTTCAGGAAGAAGATGTTCTATTTTCCCACAAAGATTGCTTTTATGATGATGCAGCGCTGACTTCCTATTGTCCAAAGAAAGGAAACTCGGTTGTACGTACGTCTTATTACAATGTATGATCAGCCAAAATGTGGATCAACATTCTGATTCGAAAAAAAAAGAAAACTCTTAGTTAGTTAGTTAGTTAGTCGCAGTTCCAACCTCACAGCAACTCATTGATGATCATTGACTACAATCACACGAAGGGCGGAGTGGACACAGCCGATCAAATGTTGCGCTGTTATTCAGTCAAACGCAAGACAAACAAATAGCCTGTAGTCATTTTCTACAACATGTTAGATGTTTCTTCCATGAATGCATTTGTTCTGTGAATCCTGAATAGAACAACCACAAGTCACATAAACGCCGACTGTTTTTGATTCAAATTGCAGAAAGACTCACTCATCGAAATGGACCAAACATGTCAACATGGGAACCTTCCACCTAAACCAGCAGAGAATCCTTGTAGATCTAGAAAACGAGGTCGCTTTCACCTTTTCCAAAGGGAGATTAACAGAAAATGGACACATGTTTGTAGTACTTGAAATAACTAAGATTGACAGAAAATGGAGACATGTTTGTGGTACTTGAAATAACTAAGATTGACAGAAAATGGAGACATGTTTGTGGTACTTGAAATAACTAAGATTGACAGAAAATGGAGACAAGTTTGTGGTACTTGAAATAACTAAGATTGACAGAAAATGGAGACATGTTTGTGGTATATGAAATAACTAAGATTGACAGAAAATGGAGACATGTTTGTGGTACTTGAAATAACTAAGATTGACAGAAAATGGAGACATGTTTGTGGTACTTGAAATAACTAAGATTGCCAGAAAATGGAGACATGTTTGTGGTACTTGAAATAACTAAGATTGACAGAAAATGGAGACATGTTTGTGGTACTTGAAATAACTAAGATTGACAGAAAATGGAGACATGTTTGTGGTACTTGAAATAACTATGTTTGCGGCCAACAAAAGAACATTGTTTGTGACCGCTGCACCATAAACTTTCAAGATTCTTTGTTGGGTTCATGTGTGTAAGTAACATATTTAAACATCAATTTATCTAAAAACTTTGTAATGATTAATAAATCGATATAAAAACAATTTCATTAAATACTGTATAGTTTTAAAGATATTAAGTGGTGGGGTACATATGGATCCCATTAGTTAGTTAGTTAGTCGACAGATCCTCCTCATTGCACATCGAAACATTCGCTCATAATACATGTTGATAACCAGTGGTCCTAAACATCCTGGTAGTTCTAGGGTTAATATAAACACTGTTGGGTACTTGTATCGCTAGTCCATGCAGTGTATGTTATAAGTATATAAGTGCAGCAATGATTGACTTCATTCCACCAGTGTTCTTTCTGTATATAAGTGCAGCAATGATTTACTTGATTCCACCAGTGTTCTTTCTGTATATAAGTTAAGTCAGTCTCTCCCGTACACGTCTAAGGCGCATTGGCATGTGGTGCTAAACCCACTCCTGTACAGACCAGACGGCGCTCAGTCGCTGATATGTCGGTACCACACCGGCCGCTATTACTTCTTAAGACATCTCTACTACCCAACTTAGGCTAACGTTTTTAGAGCGCAGAACAATTTAAAATTCATAATCGCCCCCATGCGGATGAAATCCAAGACGACCCGTACAGCAGGCCAGGGTCTGATCGCTAGACTACCGCTACTCTCCCCATCCCACTGTACAGCAGTAATCTGTTCTTTTTTGCAGAAACTTCTGAAACATAGCATACAAAATGTCTGCAACAAATACACTTCAACTCAACACAAGACTGCAGACAACACATTGTGGTGCCACGCAATGATGTCATTAGATAGATCGTGGCGCTGAATCCGCGCTCTGTTCATTTCCGTTCTCCTTAATCCTTCCAATCCTTTCCCACTCAGAGGTTTGCGAGGTAATTTAGTTCTGGGATTACCCCCCCCCCCCCCCAGCTTGTATAGATTGCAATACACAGACTCTGTAGATAGCACCACACAGCTTGTATCGATAGCACCACACAGCGTGTACCGAGAGAACCACACAACTTACATAAATATCACCACACAGCTTGTTTAGATAGCACCACACATATTGTATAGATATCGCCACACAGATTGTATAGATATCGCCACACAAATTGTATAGATAGCTTTGTTCCAGGATTACATCCCTCACAGCATGTATCGATAGCAAAATATTGCTCGTATAGATAGCACCACACACCTTGTATAGATAACACCACACAGCTTGTAAAAATAGCACTACACAGTTGAATGGATAGCACCACACAGCGTGTATAGATAGCACCACACAGTTGTATCGATAGCACCACACAATTTGTATAGATAGCACCTCACAGCGTGTATAGATAGCACCACACAACTTGTATAGATAACACCACATAGCTTGTATAGATAGCACCACACAGTTGTATCGATAGCAATTGTATAGATAGCACCACACAGATGTACAGATAGGACCATACAGCCTGTATAGATAGCACCACACAGTTGTATCGATAGCACCACACAGCTTGTATAGATAGCACCACACAGATGTACAGAGTGGACCACTCAGCTTGTATAGATAGCACAACACAGTTGTATAGATAGCGCTACACAGCTTATATCGATAGAACTATACAGCTTGTATAGATAGCACCACACAGCTTGTATAGATAGCACCACACAGCTTGTATAGATAGCACCACACAGCTTGTATAGATAGCACCACACAGCTTGTATAGATAGCACCACACAGCTTGTATAGATAGCACCACACAGCTTGTATAGATAGCACCACACAGCTTGTATAGATAGCACCACACAGCTTGTTTAGATAGCACAACACAGTTGTATAGATAGCGCTACACAGCTTATATCGATAGAACTATACAGCTTGTATAGATAGCACCACACAGCTTGTATAGATAGCACCACACAGCTTGTATAGATAGCACCACACAGCTTGTATAGATAGCACCACACAGCTTGTATAGATAGCACCACACAGCTTGTATAGATAGTACCACACAGCTTGTATAGATAGCACCACACAGCTTGTATAGATAACACCACACAGCTTGTTTAGATAGCACAACACAGTTGTATAGATAGCGCTACACAGCTTATATCTATAGAACTATACAGCTTGTATAGATAGCACCACACAGCTTGTATAGATAGCACCACACAGCTTGTATAGATAGCACCACACAGCTTGTATAGATAGCACCACACAGCTTGTTTAGATAGCACAACACAGTTGTATAGATAGCGCTACACAGCTTATATCGATAGAACTATACATCTTGTATAGATAGCACCACACAGCTTGTTTATATAACACCATACAGATGTATAGATGGCAGCAGACAGTCTCTATAGATGTCAACTGAGTCTCTTTAGAAGGCAATGAACAGCTTGTATATATTACGCAATACCGTATAGATTTCAACACGCTATGGTGTCGTGAAATCACTGTAATTTTACAATCAGATGATAAAAATACCAAGGACAGTTTGATTCGCAACTACAAGTTGTTTACTACGGGGAGTCAGTAAGATCAATCAATACAGTCGTCTTTGAAAGTCCCCACACGACAGAAAATTGTAGGCTTGTTATTGTGACCCGATTGGGAAAATACAGGAACTCGCTACCTTGTTTTGGATGTTGAAACAAGGGGGACCACTTTTGCATTGGTTGAGCAAGGGGGAGAGAATTATTCTGAATGGATAGTCTGCCCCTGGAACATCTGATGTATTGACTTCAAGGAACTTCACTAGAACACCCCAGGCTCTTAGACAAAAACCTGACTTGTTTACAGTCAGTGTAGACCAGAAAGTTGACTAGAGCTGACGTGTTTCTGTACCGCTGTTAGGAATTCGGAGAGCATCTACTGTGTTAGATTTAATTAACATTAAATAACACATGTCTTTATGGCAAGTTGTAGATGCCATCCAGGAGTGATGCGGTGTTGCAAAAGGTATTACAGATAGTGTATTTAGGCCTAATTAATATAGGCAGTAGCCTTGTTAAAACTAGCTAGAGTAGGGAAGTGATGATTAGCTCTGTTAGTTGAGAATAGAGTAGTGAAGTGAGAATTAGCTCTGCTAGTGAGAATAGTGTAGTGGGGTGATATTTGGAGAGATTTAAGAATGGGTTGGGAGATGGGGGAAGTGTCCAATAGTGGGATCTTTCAGTGGGGTGCCCACTGGGGTTCTGCACTCTGTTTATTGGTCTTTCCTTGTCATAACCTGATTCGGACCTAGGTGATAAGCTCATCTGCTCTATGACAGAGTTTAGTTCACTGATAAATATCTGAGCAAGGCTGTAGGCCTACACTCAGCTGGTAGGATCAGTGACTGGTGCTTTCACCGGTGTATTATTTCTCTAACAGGTTCCCTGCCAGTTACGAAGAAGCTCTACACGAGTTTTGAAGAAAGTTTACTACGATTGGGAAGAACACCAGTTGAACAGTAAATGTTTTTCTTACGGAAAATGAATAACGTCAAAGAAGAAAGTTGTTCAATAATGTTTGGGCTGGGCCCATGATCGGGAGGTCCACTGGAACAGGGCTCAGATGAGCGAAACCATTTAACGATTCCAGTGTGTTAAGGTTCACCTAGGATGGGTGATGTTTGTTGAGACACCACACCTCATACGAACATTAGTAACTACACGAGAACTTTAATTGTAACATTCACATGGTGTGGTAGATTCCAGGGAAATATTACAAGGAACATTGTAATTTAGACACTATAGACAATAGATAGGATCAAGTCTATTTCCAACAACAGTGATACTTATTTTCACAGTACAGAGATTTGTACATTTTAAGAACTATAGGGACTTATAATGTGCAGTGTGCAACCGGTCCATGATCAGCAGTAAATAATAAACTATCTATTTCGAAGGATCATGTCGATGGATTACCAGGTAGCTACAGCAGAAAGTCAGTGTCTGGCAGGAGAGATACATCACTCGGTGAGGTTGTCTTGTGCTGACCTAACGTGCTGGGGTGTGTCCTTGCAAGGTTGAACTGACTGTGCTATTGATCTGAGGGTCCGATTCTACACACATTTTAGAACACGTCACACATTCTTCGCATACGCTTCTCACATACATTACACTTTTCTTTTAATAAATTAATTGTTATTAATTTTTAGAAGCTAGAGTTGTTGAGTATGTTGCGTTGGGGAAGAATGAGAGGGGGCGTGATACAGCAGTGATAGAGAGAGAGAAAGAGGTGTCCATAAACTGAAGGCGTTTTGTAGACGGATTCTAGGGGTTTCTCCAGGATAATGATAAGGGGTTAAAATACAATGTGGGTGTTGATTCCTCTCACTCCAGGGACGACACTTTAAACGGATACACGACATATGGGTTACAACACTGTATAGATTACAACACTGTATATATTGCAATAGTGTGTCGATTACCTCACTGTATAGATTACACCATTGTATACGTTACTAAACTGTATAGATTACACTATTGTATACGTTACAAAACTGTATAGATTACACCATTGTATACGTTACAAAACTGTATAGATTACACCATTGTATACGTTACAAAACTGTATAGATTACAAATCATAATAGATGACACTACTTTCTAGATTATAACACTGAAAAGATTACAACACTTTATAAATTGCGGCGCAGTATGTATATTTATCAACACGCTCCGTATGGTTTACAATATATCCTGTATAGATTTCGAAGAGAATAGAACAAGAATTCGAGGAGCGGCTGGCCGAGTGGCTAGAACGCCGGACTCTCATACGGGAGACCCAGGTTCGATCCCTAGGTAAGGTGTGGGATTTTTTTTCTGTCGGGGGCAAAAAGAAAATCCTAACCTGCACAGTTCGCGGCGACTGCACTAACCAGGCGGCCTTAATTCCTCAGACTCAAAGACCCCTCTGCCATACACCGCAAGGTACTATATTGGCAGTAAATGACAGTGACAGTAGAACAAGAATTGCCATTACGAAGGTAGCCTTTGCAAGATGGAAAACAAACTGACCAATAAAAAAATATCAATTGAAACGAGAAAAAGAGCGTTGAAGTGCCTCATAGAACCTATACTTTTGTATGGATGTGAAGCGTGGACAATGAGCAGCCAAGCTGAAAACCATCTGATGGCTGTGGAAATGTGGTTTCTGAGGAAAATGCAAAGAATACCATGGACAGACAGAAAAACCAATGAACAAGTCCTTCAAGAAACAAATGAAGATCGTAACCTGATTAGAGACATTAGATGTAGACAGTCACAATTTTTTGGGCATGTTATGAGAAGAAATGACTTGGAGAACTTGGTGACAACTGGCAAAATCGAAGGGAAGAGACCAAGGGGAAGACCGAGAAGTAAATACCTGGATGGCTTGGCAGCATGGCATGGTCGAGACATGAACACAGAGCTAATCCACGACTCTGGTGATCGAGTGAGATGGCAGAACATAACCGCCCACGCTTATCGGCATGGCACATGATGGATGGATGGAGATTTCGACACGATCTATCGTTTATTCGATGTGTAGTATGGTCAATATTACGGTACGGTCTATGGTTTACTCGATGTGTAGTGTGTTCAATATTAAGGCACGGTCTGTTTACTCGATGTGTAGTGTGGTCAATATTAAGGCACGGTCTGTTTACTCGATGTGTAGTGTGGTCAATATTAAGACACGATCTATCGTTTACTCGATGTGTAGTGTGGTCAATATTAAGGCACGGTCTATCGTTTACTTAATGTGTAGTGTTGTCAATATTAAGGCACGGTCTATCGTTTACTTAATGTGTAGTGTTGTCAATATTAAGGCACGGTCTATCGTTTACTTAATGTGTAGTGTTGTCAATATTAAGGCACGGTCTATCGTTTACTCGATGTGTAGTGTGTTCAATATTAAGGCACGGTCTATCGTTTACTTAATGTGTAGTGTGGTCAATATTAAGGCACGGTCTATCGTTTACTCGATGTGTAGTGTGGTCAATATTAAGGCACGGTCTGTTATTTACTCGATGTGTAGTGTGTTCAATATTAAGGCACGGTCTATCGTTTACTCAATGTTTAGTGTGGTCAGTATTACACCCTGCGCCTTTACATCCCATTACATTTCTAGTGTCCATTTTAGGCTGCGTCGACATGGAAGCCAAGATCAATTAGACATGTTTGCCACCTCAATTGTGATCACACACACGATAAATGGCCGCCAGGCCAGTGCGCTAGCCACTGCATCACCACGACTCCCACACACACACATTAATGCAAGTTTAGATAATATGGTCTGTACATATTATAATATATGATGTGTATAGATTACTAAAGATGGTGTGTACATATTACAATATTCAATGTGTATAGAAATGTTCAACCTCAATTAAATGGTATCTGTGACAAGTTGGAAATACCTTAACAGAATCTAGACAAATTCTAGAAAGATGGCAGGAGTACTGCAGTAGAATGTATGATGTGAATGATAGTGAAGATATGAATGAGATACATGAACCAATGACAGCAGAGACAGAACCTGAACCCTCATTAGATGAAACTGCATGGACAATAAAGAACCTGAAGAATGGTAAATCACCAGGATGTGATGAGATACCAGCTGAACTAATTAAATCGGGAGGAGAAGAAAGCATACACATATATCATGCATTATGTAAACAGATATGTAAATATGGTACAGATGTTATCCAATCAAAAGATTGGAAGAGAGCTATCTTCATTCCAATACCAAAAAAGGGAAACCTGAAATTATGCACCAACTATAGAACTGTTGCCCTGATCAATCATGCAAGTAAAATTCTACTAAAAATCATTATGGGAAGACTTCGTAAGAAAATGGAAGAAGAAATTAACGTGGTTCAAGCTGGAACAAGAGATCACATACTCAACATGCGTTTAATGATAGAGAAGTGCAGATAATTTAATGTAAACCTATTCTCATTGTTTGTGGATTATTCAAAGGCATTTGACTGTGTACAACATCATAAACTTTGGGAAACCATGAGGAAAATGGGTTTTCCATCACATGCAATTCTTCTTTGTTTAAAAGTACGTTTTTTTTTGCTGTTGTTGTTGTCTTGGCAAGTTTGACGTTCAGTAGTTTGCCGTTGCTTTCTGAATAACCGGCACCCATACCATTTTGTAAAAAACCAGTGCAACGCGGTCTGCTGTCAAATCGCACGCAGCTGTGTTTCGAACGCGTTTATGCGGGATCACTAACCGCGTCCGTAACTGTTTCGCCATAGAGCCAGCATCACATGTAATACAACTCATAAGAGTGCTCTATCTAGACCAACAAGCAGCGGTTAGAATAGATGGCGAGACATCAGACTAGTTTGACATCAAGCAAGGAGTCCGTCAGGGATGTGTGCTGTCCCCCTATTTGTTTAACCTGTACGCCGAAAATATAATGATAAATGTCAGAGATGATATAAACAGGGGGCTATATGATGCCCTAAATATGACTGCTGATTCCATCAGAGATAAACTGGATGTTTCGTGGGGGACTATTGTGTTGACATTCTGGCGGCGGCATTATGCACAGTGTATCTGTGCGGGACGTTGTTTGTCGAGACTCCTGTCCTTTCCACTTTTCACATTGGGCAGTGGGGAGCGTTTTATGTGATATTCACTGGCACAGGAACGGAGCATAATGGGGATGACCCGTTGCCGTGAAGTTGGAACCGTGACTAACTAACTAACTAACTAGCCCTAAATATCGGTGGTCATGACATACCAGAGATTCGGTATGCTGATGATACAGTCATACTGTAATAATAATATAATATAATATGCCTGGGAAGAGAGGAAGAGGAAGGCCAAAGAGAAGATGGATGCAGGATGTGGCAGATGATCTCCAGATGGGTGTATCGGACGCAGGACATCTTGCTTATGATCGAGAGGTTTTCCTGAAGGCTGTTATGGGAGCGAGGTTCTGCAAAAGACATGCTATTGAATGAATGAAAATGTATAGATTACGATAGATGATATTGCATTATACAATGTGTATATCTTATTACGTATGGGGGCTGCGTGGTCTTGAGGTATGGTGTCCGCCTCGAGTGCTGGAGGCCCCGGGTTCAGGCCCCGGTGATGACGGAGATTTTTTGAAGGGCCGAATGTAAGACGGGCCTGCGCGCCCAATTTGTAACCCTAATAAAGTTGATTTGAGTTGATTTTGATTTGGTATAAATGTATTATGTATGTATGTATGATGTGTTTAATTATATCAGATGACCGTTACATGTGTCCATACCTAAGAGGGTTTGAACCAACTCTTTGACTATGAGTTGAATTGAGTTCATATGACCCCAAAGGGTAATAGCCACGTCAGCCTTATCGTGCACCAATACCCCATCCAGTGGTGCAGACTCAGCCAATCTACTCGCCTGTTTATTTCCTGCCACACCAGCATGCGCTGGGCAACAGATCCAATGGATGCTCCATATCTTTTATTTGTTGATTGAAGCCTGCCACTCTGCACAAAGTATGCCCGTCTTCACCTATCTCAGCACGCCTTGCCAGTCCTCGACAATTACTTGCCTATCTCAGCACGCCTTGCCAGTCCTCGACAATTACTACATGTGTAAGTCCTCCAGCAGCGGGCCGCCGCTGTAACTGCCTCCATCCCCATTCTCAGAATATATGTCGTGGCTCTTTGACAATGAGCTTATATTGTGCACGCGCGAAGATATATAAGAAGCTCCCGAAGGCTGTTGAGACACAAACGTAAACCTGACCTTATCACGCTATAGCCTACATATATATTTATTGACGAGTAGTATTTATGAAATTACTTCAACTGCACTGAGATGACTTTTCAAACTAAGCAATATAGAACAGCACACTTGCAAACATAAACATTCATCAAACAAGAAACGAAAACATAAAAAAATTAAAGTTGATTGCATACCCTCACATTTCTTGACTTTGTGTAATTTTCTATGCAAATTTACGCTTTCCATTACTTTTAGGAACGGTCAAAGCCCATACCATTGTGAAAATCAACACAAAGGGGTATGTTCCCCAATCCCCATGGGGATTCGGTGTGCAGTGACTGAAGTTACCTTCACTGGTCCTACACCATAGACGCCGAGGAAAACATGAACTGTCCAGTGAAATAATTACTAAACTACGTGCAAACATGAACTGTCCAGTGAAATAATTACTAAACCACGTGCACACATGAACTGTGCAGTGAAATAATTACTAAACCATGTGCAAACATGAACTGTCCGGTGAAATAATTACTAAACCACGTGCACGCATGAACTGTCCGGTGAAATAATGATTAAACCACGTGAAAACATGAACTGTCCGGTGAAATAATTACTAAACCACGTGCACACATGAACTGTGCAGTGAAATAATTACTAAACCATGTGAAAACATGAACTGTCCGGTGAAATAATTACTAAACCACGTGCACGCATGAACTGTGCAGTGAAATAATTACTAAACCATGTGCAAACATGAACTGTCCGGTGAAATAATGACTAAACAACGTGCAAACATGAACTGTCCGGTGAAATAATGACTAAACAACGTGCAAACATGAACTTTCTGGTGAAATAATTACTAAACCATGTGCAAACATGAACTGTCCGGTGAAATAATGACTAAACAACGTGCAAACATGAACTGTGCAGTGAAATAATTACTAAACCATGTGCAAACATGAACTGTCCGGTGAAATAATTACTAAACCACGTGCACGCATGAACTGTCCGGTGAAATAATGACTAAACAACGTGCAAACATGAACTTTCTGGTGAAATAATGACTAAACAACGTGCAAACATGAACTGTCCAGTGAAATAATGACTAAACCGCGTGAAAACATGAACTGTCCATTGAAATAATTACTAAACCATGGGCAAACATGAACTGTCCGGTGAAATAATTACTAAACCATGTGTAAACATGAACTGTCCAGTATAATATTTACTAAACCATGTGAAAATAATTACAGGGGTCACCTGAATCACGTAAAAAATATGAGAAATAATTATAGCGAACACCTAATCTACGTGCACACTATGAGACACAATTACATCGAACTCCTGAACCACGAAAACTATGCGAGATAATTACAGCGAACACCCGAATCACGTAAAAACCATGGGAGATAATTATAACGAACACCAAAAACTTAGTTAAAACTATGAAATACAATTACATTGAACACATAAACCACGTAAAAACTATGGTAAATAATTACAGCGAACACCTGAATCACGTAAAACCTATGAGAGATAATTACAGCGAACGTCTAAACCAAGTAAAAAGTATGAAACATAATTACAGCGAACACCGGAATCACGTAAAGCTATGAAACAATTACAGCGGACAGCCGAATCACGTAAAACTATGAGATATAATTACAGCGAACACCTAATCCACGTAAAAACTATGAGACACAATTACATCAAACACCTGGACCACGAAAAGTCTGCGGGATAATTACAGCGAAACCTGAAATACGTAATATCTATGAGAGATAATTACAGCGAGCACCTAAACCACGTAAACAACTATGAGAAATAATTGCAGTGAACACCTCAAACACGCAAACATTATGAGAAATAATTACAGCGAATACCCAAACCACGTTTAAACTACGAGAAGTAATTACAGTGAACACCTAAACTACGTATGAACTATGAGAGATAATTACAACGAACACCTGAGCCAAGTGAAAACTATGAGAAATTATCACAAAACAGGTGGTAGAGATAGACTGGTTTCTCACCCTAAAGGACTTGGTCTTGCCTAGAAGTAATTGATTTTCTTTGGAAGGGTATCAACCTTGAGCGTGCAAACAATTGTCCACGCCAGAGGCACATCTGCCGGTCTACAGACACTTCAATGGGCACATTCAGCAGTTTAACGACATAATGAGGGCAGTAAAACTCGCAGGTAACGTATGTTGATATCAAAGTCGCTAATTTATTCAAAATGATTTATAATAATAACTAACCATTTATGTCATAGGAGCGGGTGCGTTGATGTAACGGTTAGGGTGTGATGATGGCAATGTTTTAAGTGTTGTCAGACAAAGGTTCGAAGCCAGCTCTCATCGTTCGCTACGGGAGGCAAACACTGGCCCGCTATTTATTCGTGCACTAAGGCATGTGTGGCGGTCTTATCGCTTCACATAGCTCCAGCAGTTTAGGACTACGGGACTTGTAGTCTGTTTGTTCGTTACAGGAATCGGAATAAACACAACGTATAACTCGGAAGCTCGACAAGAGGAACAACTCATACAGAGTCGACTCATACGTGTCGATTTGAGTATTTATCAACGACATAGTGTTTATTAACAAAGTTACGTAGTTGTTATTAACGCATGCGCGCGCGCACAGAGAGAGAGAGAGAATGAGAGAGAGAGAGAAGACAGGTAAGAATACTTAACTTCAACACGCAATTTAAGATAAAAGCCATACCGAGAATAGCACTATATGTGTAGTTTTCATCATCACCATCAACATCATCATCAACATCATCACCATCAACATCATGTGGCATGTCTCTAGGCATTGTCCACAGACTCGTATCACGTCCATGGCCTTTTCTTTGTTTGACTTCTATCAAGTCATCCGAGAGGGTCTTTGTCTTCTTGTCACTCTTCCATCAATTAGCCAGTTGTGGCTATGTGTTCAAATGTGTGTAGGAGCCGCGATGGCAGATGGCTAGTTCCCTGGCCTGCTTGAACATTGGCCCATCACAGACAGTATTATTTCATCCTACCAGAACGGCCCTGTGGTGTATCCAGCCTCGGAAACGGGGGTACCAGACGCTGGTCAGACATTATCTGGGGGAAGGAGACGACGAGGCAGGGATATGGTCTTCCCACCTCATACGTCGTGGCCTATGTGAATACCTAACATTTGACACCATGACGGCTGTATCGGCTGTGGGACAACCTTGACCTCTTCTTGTAGCATGTTTGACAAGCTTTGACTTTGTGTACATGATTTCACTAATATTAGATGTGTATCCATTTCCTCCGTGCTTTAATTTCGGGCCATTGGTTTCTATTCGTTTGCCTACTAACCACACCTATGCTGTAATCTAGTGTTCCACAGCGTGTCTGTATATTGAACAAGTCTCACACATACACAGTACTAGTCTCTTCTTCTTTCTGTGACCTACAGTTTGGCCGTGTAGATTCGCAGAAAGAATGTAGACATGTTTTGTTTCTCATCTGTCTTGTTGTTTTTAATTGTGTTAACGACATATTTGATTTGTTCAGTGTGTCTTTAAACTCCATCTAGCCGTCTCCTCCTCGGTCGTCCTCTTGCCTCGTATCCCGATTTTCTCACGTAGAACTGTCTAGCCGCTGTCTGATCTTAGTCCATTCTAGCTATAGTTCCGAGCCAATTAATTCCTTGGTGTTCTATACATTCAGTAATAGGTGTTATCCCTAGACTTAGCTTTAGTTTTTCATTTGTCTCTCCATCTCTTCTTCAGCTGCGTTTCTTATGCATCTCATCTCACATGTCGTTGTGATTTCACGTCTGTATGTTTCTAGGACTGTCCATGCATGGCCTTGGTATGAATAAAGCATCGTCAGCTTTTCTTTGAATGCATGTTGGTATTTGGATGTTTTAGGATGGGAGTTATTGAATGGCTGATCTTGTTTGCTTTCTGTATTCTCGATGCTATTTCTTAGCCAGTCTTCCCTCCTGTGTGAACACACTGCCCAGATACTTGTACTCTCCAACTTATTTTTAAAATATTACATTTATAATTATATTTACTATATATTGTACTGGTGTTAGTCGAATGTCCATACATTCTGTCTTTTCGCTGTTAATCTTCATACTTAAAACACTGACAGCAATGTTAATGTCATTTTATATGGTGCTAGAGATCCGAATTGTTCTCATACAGTAAACTCTGGTCTCCTGAAAAAAGCAGTTTATTGAAACCCTGATTGTGGATTTACTTCTGCAGCAATCTGATCCATACAGCCGATGAACACACGTGGTGATACAACATATGCCTGTCTGATGCCTGATGTTACACGTAACCACTTTGTCATAGCGGCGTGTGTTCTTATTGCACATTCATTGTTGTAGCACATAACCCTGAAGTTATCCTACAGATGTCCAGTTACAACGTATTCTACGACCACTTCCCACAGATTGTTATTATTTACTCGGTCAAAGGTTTGTTCTTGATCTATGAAAGCCACACTTCGTTAGGTGTTCTAATCTATAGCTTTTCCACACATGATCTAGATGGTTAGTATCTTGATCTATGAAAACCACACATCGTTAACTGTTCTATTCTATCGCCTTTCCACGCATGTGTCTCGATGGTCAGTATCTTGATCTATGAAAGCCACACTCTCTTAGTTGTTCTATTCCATCGCCTTTCCACACATGTGTCTGGGTGTTCAGTATCTTGATCTATGAACTTGTTAGTTGTTCTACTATAGCCTTTCCACACACATGTCTGGGTGGTCAGTATCTTGATCTATGAACTTGTTAGTTGTTCTACTATAGCCATGCCACACATGAGTCTGGGTGGTCAGTATCTTGATCTATGAACTTGTTAGTTGTTCTACTATAACCATGCCACACATGAGTCTGGGTGGTCAGTATCTTGATCTATGAACTTGTTAGTTGTTCTACTATAACCATGCCACACATGAGTCTGGGTGGTCAGTATCTTGATCTATGAACGCCACACTTTGTTAGTTGTTCTACTATAGCCATGCCACACATGTGTCTGGGTGGTCAGTATCTTGATCTATGAACGCCACACTTTGTTAGTTGTTCTACTATAGCTATGCCACACATGAGTCTGGGTGGTCAGTATCTTGATCTATGAACGCCACACTGTGTTAGTTGTTCTACTATAGCCATGCCACACACGTGTCTGGGTGGTCAGTATTTTTATCTATGAACTTGTTAGTTGTTCTACTATAGCCATACCACACATGAGTCTGGGTGGTCAGTATCTTGATCTATGAACGCCACACTTTGTTAGTTGTTCTACTATAGCCATGCCACACATGTGTCTGGGTGGTCAGTATCTTGATCTATGAACTTGTTAGTTCTTCTACTATAGCCATCCCATACATGTCTCTCGTGGTCAGTACCAAGCCGACTGCTTTTGTTTCCCAAGACCTTTCTGGCACTAAGTGTAGGCTGTGTTGTATGCGTGTTTAGTGGATTGGGGTGCAGAAGTTATTCAACATGTACATTAAGAGATTGTGTATACAAGTTTAGTGATTCTGCATACATTTAAGCGTCTCTGCGTGCAGTTGTTAGAGAATGCTTCAAGATCCAGACATCCGATACATGAGTTTCTTGTTTCAGACATAACGCGAATTAACTCGTCATTAATTTATTTGTTGAGAATGTCGATTGTCGATTTGTAAATGCTAAAACGGTACACAATGGAACAAGCTTAAACACACAATGAAGCACACACAGACACACACACACACACACACACATAATCATCATCAAGTGCCGTGCCGGCTGGCGTAGGCGTTCATGGCTCTCCACAGATCTCGGTCTTTGGTGTTCTGGATCAACTCTGCTCCTCCATGCCACCGTCTCAATCCGTCCAGCATCATTTCTCTTGGTCTCCCTCTGCCTCTCTTCCCCTCGATCTTTCCAGTTGTCATGATGTTCTCCAATGCCTCTCTTCTCATCACATGACCAAAGAAAGCTGTTTGTCTCTTTATTATTATTGTATATATTGTTCTAGTTTCATTAGCCCCTTTCAGGCAATCATTGTTAGTTACTCTGGCAGTCCAAGGAATTCGCAACATTCGTCTTAAAAACCACATCTCTGTTGCTTATAAGTTATTCCTAATTTGTTCATTTACATTCCAAGATTCGCTGCCACACAGTAAAACTAGTTCTATATAGCATTTTAGCACTCTCTTTCTTACATTCATTGATAGCGAATTATTGCATAAGATACTCTTCATTTTCTGAAATGCGGCTTTTGTCTGCCCTATTCTGCTCTTAATCTCTGTTGTACATCTACCATCTGATGTTGTAAATGCCCCTAGGTATTTAAAATTATCCACTTGGTTGAGAATTTCCCCTTCTATTTCTATGTCACATTTTGGTGTCCCCATTTTCTTTGATATCACCATTGTTACTGTTTTCTTGATATTCAAGGAGAGTCCTTTCTGTGCACTCTCTGATACTACGATGTCCAATAATTGTTGTAAGTCTGTTGCATTATCCGCCACCAATACTGTGTCATCTGCATAGCGTATATTATTTATATTATATCCTCGGATTAGTATTCCTGGCTTCTCTTTGATCTCTCACATTATTACTTCGCTATATAGGGAGAAGAGATTGGGTGACAAGACACACCCCTGTCGTACTCCTAGCTTTATCTGTTCGTAACTACCTTCTTTATTTCCCATTATAATTGCTGCTACTTGGTTCCAGTATACATTCTTTATTATTCTTAAATCTTTCCCATCAATGTTGATTTCTTCCAACATTTTAATCAGCTCATCATGTTTTACTTTATCAAATGTCTTAGTATAATTTATGAAGCATAAATATATGTCTCTTTGTTTCTCTATTGACCTTTCTATTAGTGTTCGTAATATATATATATTGCATTGTTTGTACACTTTCCTCCCATAAAACCATACTTGCTTGCTTGCTTGCGTTCGTTGGCTTGAGCTCCAGCGCAAACTCCTGTATGTCGGATGAAGGCATCCTGTTGTCCAACATCAGTGTGATGTCATACAGGACCTGAGATTTGCGTGAGTATCCGTTGTCCCATGTCTGGCTTATTGGTGTGCAGACTGGTGGTTCCTCGCCATACAGGCAGACACTCTCCGACTTCGGAGGAATCGGCGATCCTATTGACTTCAGCCAGGACCCCGAAGGGACCTGTTGCCCAGGACGCTCGACGAGGACGCGTCAATAGGTCTTGGCCAGTATATAACCCGGCCCTGGTGCCTTGGAAACACCTCTGCGTCCCAAAACCATACTGTTCTTCACTCATTTCCATTTTTATTTTCTTTCTTGTTCTTTTCATTATAATGCTGAGTAGAAGCTTAGTGATATAGTTTATGAGGTTAATTGTACGAAAATCTTCACATTCAATTGCTCCTGGTCTCTTTGGTATTGTTATAAATACAGATTTTAGCATATCGCTCGGTAAATATCCACTGTTGTAAATATCATTCAGCATTTTGGTTAATATATAACTACCCCAAATTCTCCCAATACTTCTAATTCTTCTACTGTGATTTCATCTGGCGCAGCTGATTTTCCTTTCTTCATATGTTTCATAGCGTCAGCGACTTCTTCTTTTAGAATAGGTGGGCCTTCTAAGTTACTTTCTTCTGTTAATTCTTCCCTTTCTCCATTATATAATTCTCTTATATACTCATTCCACGTCTTCATTATAGCACCTTCCTCCAATAATTTCTTTCCTGTTTTTGATTTCAAACACCCTGTATTTATTCTTATTTGTCTTCCTGTGAGCTCACTGTTTTGTCTATGCATACTTATTTGATCTTTAATGGAATTTAATTCAATTTTTTTTTTTGCATTGCTCGTTTAACCAACTTTCTTTTGCCTTCACACATTTATCTCTTATTTCTTTATTTATCTTAGCATACTCTTGTTTGTCATTTTTATTCTGTTTTCTTTTGTCCATCAGCATTAAGATTTCTTCATTTATCCATTTTTTCTTAGGTTTTTGGCTTCTCTCCGGTAATATTTCTTTGCTAGTTTGATGAATGGAGTCCCTTAACATTTTCCATTGTTCACTTACACTCTGTATTTTAGATATTGCATTGTACCTATTTTTCACAGTCACTCTGTATTGTTCTTGAATTTCTTTATCTACTTTCAGAACCATTTATTAAGTTTCAAGTTCTTAACCATTTTTCCCCCTCTCTTTAATGTTACTTTTATTTGTCCACATAGTGGTACATGATCACTATTACCGTCAGCACCAGGCATTGTCTATACATTAATTAATGCACTTCTAAATCTTTTATTAATAAGTATGTAGTCAATTTGGTTGCGTATTTTCATATCAGGGCTTTTCCATGTGTATAGTCGTCTTTTATGGTGTTTAAACCATGTGTTTCCAATTATCATATCATTAATATTTGCTCATTCTATTAGTTTCTCCCCTCGTTCATTTCTTGTACCTAAAGCGTAATTCCCCACTATATCCTCTATTTTTCCCTTTTCTACTTTTGCATTAAAATTTCCCAGTATTATTTTTATTTCTTGTGATCCAATTTGAGCTATTGCCATTTCTATTTCATCGTAAAAGTGTTGTATTTCTTCATCACTACTGCTTGTTGTTGGTGCATATACTTGTATAACATTTATATCTATTGGTTTGCCTTTGATTTTGACCATTATAACTCTATCTGAAATACACCAGTATCCATTCATAGATTTGGCTGTTTTTTTCCTCAAATATTATTCCTACACCCTTTTCACGTGTGTCCCTTCCAGAATAAATTGTGTGGTTGTCGGTTATAAATTTGTCAGATCCCTTCCATCTCATCTCACTTATGCCTAGTGTATTCATTTTCATGTTTTCCATTTCTCTTAGAACATTGTGTAACTTTCCTAGCTCATTTAATGTCCTAACATTCCATGTTCCTACTCTAATTTATTTAGTTTAGTTATAGTTTTAGTTGTGGCATCAGTAGCTGGATGATGGTCTGGTGTCGCCTGTGGCTCATGACTGTCCCTACCGGACGAGGATGTCCTAAGACAGCCATTAACGTCGATCACTATTTCTGAAATGTGTGTCGCCATGAAATCTTGGGAAGATAATGTGGTGGTTTATCCTTGCCTTTATATATATATATATATATATATATATATATATATATATATATATATATATATATATATATATATATATATATATATATATATAGTACTATATATATATAGTAGTTGTTCATTTCAGGTTAGTGATTGTAAATGCACATGTAGTGATTATGAATGTTGTAAACATAAACAATGCATATTACCATGTTAAACCCCCCCCCCCCCCCCACCCACATATCCTCCAACCACCACACATCCCTCTCATACACACACACACACATTTCCCACCCACCCACACACCCCTCCCACACGCAAACATACATTCAACCACCACCCACCCGTCCCGCATTCACACACACCCCCACCCACACACATACCTCCACCCACGCACATGTCCCACCCAGACATCCCTCAGCCGAAATTCACCCACCCACACACATCCTCCACCACTCACCCACCAGACACAAATATTCCCACACCACCCACCCACCCCACCTACCCATCCATCCCCCAACCACACCCCACCCACACACATCCCTCCTCCCACGCACGTATCCACACCCATACATCTCCCAGCCGACACTCACTCACCAAACACACATCATCCTCCCACTCACCCACACACCCTCAACCATCCAGCCAAACACACATCCCCCAACGACACTCATCTCCCTCCTAACCCACACATCCCGCAGCCACCCACACCTCCCCCACCCACACATACACAAATGCCTCCCCCACACACTATAGCCCCACACACATCCACCACCTACATTCATCTACCCACAAACCCACATATTCCCCCATCGACCCACACATTTCCCACCCACACACACCTCCCGACAACCCACCCCATATCCCCCTCCCCCCCCCCCCCCACACACACACACACAAACATATCGCCCACCCAAACACACATTCATCACCAGGAAGAAGAAGAAGAAGAAGAAGAAGAAGAAGAAGAAGAAGAAGAAGAAGAAGAAGAAGAAGAAGAAGAAGAAGAAGAAGAAGAAGAAGAAGAAGAAGATAAAGGAGAAGAAGAAGAAGAAGGAAGAAGAAGAAGGAAGAAGAGGAAGAAGAAGAAGAAGAAGAAGAAGAAGAAGAAGAAGAAGAAGAAGAAGAAGAAGAAGAAGAAGAAGAAGAAGAAGAAGAAGAAGAAGAAGAAGAAGAAGAAGCAGAAGCAGAAGAAGAAGAAGAAGAAGAAGAAGAAGAAGAAGAAGAAGAAGAAGAAGAAGAAGAAGAAGAAGAAGAAGAAGAAGATCACGCCTCTCAGTTCACATATGCTACTCATTTCTAATACCCCGCATCATGTTGTGAGTGTCCACATCTATGCTGGTTACCTCTGCTTAAATTTAATTCTCAGCTATGATTGTATCCCCGGTTCGTGTGATGTTATTTGTCAGTTGCATTTAACTTGAATATTCAGGGAAGGCAATTACTGGCGTGTTTTGTGAAAGATGCAATCAAATAATGCTTGTTATTTATTCGTTGCGAACAGCACCTGACAGAAACTGGCTCATAAACCGTGTCAGTCTCGGACACATTACACAGTGTCAGTCTCTCACACATTAAACATTGCCAGTCTCTCACACATTAAACAGTGTCAGTCTCTCACACATTAAACAGCGCCAGTCTCTCACACATTAAACAGTGTCAGTCTCTCACACATTAAACAGTGCCAGTCTCTCACACATTAAACAGTGTCAGTCTCTCACACATTAAACAGTGCAAGTCTCTCACACATTAAACAGTGTCAGTCTTCACACATTAAACTGTGTCAGTCTCTCACACATTAAACAGTGCCAGTCTCTCACACATTAAACAGTGCCAGTCTCTCACACATCAAACAGTGTCAGTCTCTCACACATTAAACAGTGTCAGTCTCGGACACATCAAACAGTGCCAGTCTCTCACACATTAAACAGTGTTAGTTTCTCACACATTAAACAGTGTCAATCTCTCACACATTAAACAGTGTCAGTGTCTCACACATTAAACAGTGTCAATCTCTCACACATTAAACAGTGTCAGTCTCGGACACATCAAACAGTGCAAGTCTCTCACACATTAAACAGTGTCAGTCTCTCACACATTAAACAGTGTCAGTCTCTCACACATTAAACAGAGTCAGTCTCTCACACATTAAACAGTGCCAGTCTCTCACACATTAAACAGAGTCAGTCTCTCACACATTAAACAGTGCCAGTCTCTCACACATTAAACAGTGCCAGTCTCTCACACATTAAACAGTGTCAGTCTCTCACACATTAAACAGTGCCAGTCTCTCACACATTAAACAGTGTCAGTCTTCACACATTAAACTGTGTCAGTCTCTCACACATTAAACAGTGCCAGTCTCTCACACATTAAACAGTGCCAGTCTCTCACACATCAAACAGTGTCAGTCTCTTACACATTAAACAGTGTCAGTCTCGGACACATCAAACAGTGCCCGTCTCTCACACATTAAACAGTGTTAGTTTCTCACACATTAAACAGTGTCAATCTGTCACACATTAAACAGTGTCAGTCTCTCACACATTAAACAGTGTCAATCTCTCACACATTAAACAGTGTCAGTCTCGGACACATTAAACAGTGTCAGTGTCTCACACATTAAACAATGTCAATCTCTCACACATTAAACAGTGCCAGTCTCTCACACATTAAACAGTGTTAGTTTCTCACACATTAAACAGTGTCAGTCTCGGACACATTAAACAGTGTCAGTCTCGGACACATTAAACAGTGTTAGTTTCTCACACATTAAACAGTGTCAGTCTCTCACACATTAAACAGTACCAGTTACGGACACATTAAACAGTGTCAGTCTCTCACACATTAAACAGTGTCAGTCTCTCACACATTAAACAGTGTCAGTCTCGTACACATTAAACAGTGTCAGTCTCTCACACATTAAACAGTACCAGTCTCGGACACATTAAACAGTGTCAGTGTCTCACACATTAAACAGTGTCAGTCTCTCACACATTAAACAGTGTCATTGTCTTACACATTAAACAGTGCCAGTCTCGTACACATTAAACAGTGTCAGTCTCTCACACATTAAACAGTGTCATATCGGACACATTAAACAGTGTCAATCTCGAACACATTAATCAGTGCCAGTATAGGACACATTAAGCATTGTCAGTGTCGCACATATTAAACAATGTCAGTGTCTCACAATTAAACAGTGTCAGTATCTCACACATTAAACAGTGGCAGTGTCTCACACATTAAACAGTGTCAGTCTCGGACGCATTAAACAGTGTCATTGTCTCACAATTAAACAGTGCCAGTATCTTTTAGCGTGCTGTTGTGTGATGTTGAATTCGTTCCATTGTTCACGTAGGATGTGGATAATTTCATCTCGTGCGTGTGATTTCTGCGCTATGATGTAAACCAGAAGTTTCATCTCAAGATTTTCGCCGCTGCATCTGAGCGAAATACTCCTTGGGTGTTTTTCGTAGCGTGTCGAGTTACTGTGTTTTTTTTTCCCTTCTGGTTTCTTAAAAATGGCAGGTGAACGTGTGTGCCCCGTAATAAGGTAAACAAACCGCTTCGACTTTTAAGTCGCGGTTCACAACGTAAGAGACAAGGTAGACGGGCCAGTGTCAGACGCCTCAGACACACATGCGACCGACTGGGCCTCAAGTACACGCGTATTCTACATTAGAATTGTGCCGGCACTAAACAATGTGGCCCCATCTTGAAAAGCCTGGCAAGCAGGAATGATATAGGTGCTTTTCGGGAGACGATACTGGGCGTTAATAATACACTCCAGATAGCCGGCTTCAAATGTTTTTACAACAGGCGACACCTAAGAATGGCGATTCTGATTCGAGACAGTAAAATGGTTTCGGAGCTGGACATGTCCAGGTGGAACAGTGATGAGATAAACTTACAGGCTGTTAGAGTTCACTCCGGTCTACCATTCGTGTTGGTGAATATTTATGCCTGTAACGCGAGTATGGATTCCCATAGATGGCAGTGTTTGAATGACATATTATGTCACGAGAGGAATGTCATTTTCTGTGGCGATTTAAACCCTAAGGGCAAATCATGAGGTAACATTTCTTCCAACACACAGGGGGAGAGCTCGAGGCGGCTCTTGAAACCAGTGACCTTGTGTGTATCAACAGTGGCTGGGTCACCAGGACAGCAAGTCGCCCAGGTGATGAGGACAATGTTATTGACCTGGCACTGGTGTCTCCGTCACTCACTACAGTATGCAGATGGGGTATCCTAGGGTACCATGGCAGCGACCATCACCCTTGCAGCATATTGGTGGAGAACGGCAGGACCAGGAAGCACAAGTCAACGGTCAAGACCTTTAAGTATGAAAGTTCAGAGCAAGATGTGGTGAGTAAAATAAGGCGTGACAAGCGCAGGAATCATCATGGCAGGAAAAAAATGTGCTGAGAACAGCTACCTTGGTGGAATTGTGAGGTCGAGAAGGCCTGGATGGATAAGCGTGCTGCTGTAAGGAAATGGCAAAACGCCAAGAAGAACAGAGCTGCCCATCCTAGTCTTATTGAGCAATTGGAAAGAAAGATGGACACCAAAAATAGCTATTAAAAAAACTGTTTAAAGTTGTTAAAAGTGAAAAATTGGCAGAGGTGTGTCAAAGAATAAGCACAGAAAAGTAACTGAAATTGTTCTGGTGACTACATAAAAGTATGAATGGGGTACTCGAGAATAAGTGTGTTCCCAACTTCCAAAGTGCTGACCTTATCTGGCAGAGGTCTGACGAGAATAAGTGCAAAGACCTTTTAAAATGCTATCTAGAGCAGAGCAACCAGACAGACATGAGAGGCCAAAATGTTACAACAGCGGTTACCTCTGATAGGTGTAAGGCCCAGAACATTGCAGTTGAAGACACGGTGACAATGACAGAGATCGACGAACCCTAAACAGCGCACCAGGGCCAGATGGTATAGGTTATGACGACATCTGTATGTGTACCGACAACTAGCTAGAGGAACTAGCAGATATGTACATCAACAGCATAGCGAGTGCTAGCATTAAGGAGGAGTGCCGAAGCCTTGCAAAGACCACACACAAATTCAGAGGTACCGGGAAATAACCATGCAAAATACAATAGGCAAGCTGCTGGAGAAGATGATTGTCAGGAAATATCAAGCCAGCTAGAGAGGCAAGGCTGTTTCCCACCTACCCTGGACCAAGGCAGCAGTTTATGCCCATGATATCTATGAAGGTTTCCACTCAGGCATTGAAACATGTGCTGCGGCGATTGATCTTGAGGATGCATACAATAGTTGGAATTTTTAAATGTTTCACCTACTTGAACTCAAGATAAGTCCTTTCCTCCTTAGTTGGATCGCTGCGGCCCTCTTCCAACGGAAAGTAGTTTTTAGATGTGGCAGTTGGACTTCTGAACCAATAACAATATATCCGGGCCTGCGACAGAGATCACCATTATCTCCGATGCTTGTCAACACCTACACTGAGAATTACCAGCGAGCAGATCACTGGACCGGAGAGGACATTGTCATATGCCGATGATGTGTTAGTGTATCGTCAGGGTAAGGATAGAGATCGGGTTGCTGTGGAACCACAAACCGAACTAAACCTCATAAGTACTTGGTGTGTTGAAGCTGGGGCAATGGTCAACCCACAAAGGCAGCAGTGACATGGTTCTCTTTCAATAACCATATTGTCAGATCTCCAACACCAACTGTAAATCTGTGTTCAGAGATTGTGGAAAGAACGCAGGCAATGAATTACCTGGGGATGCGGTTTGATCAAAGCCTTGCTTATAATGAGCACATAGACTAGGTGATAACAAAGGCCAAGCGGGGTTTGGCTGCGATGCGGGTGATGGCGACAGCAAACTGTGAGCAGCGCCATCTACGTCTTCTATACGAGGGTCTGGTCATGTCTGTTTTTGAGTATGCGATGGCTATCCTGACTCTCAGCCGTAAGCAGATGGAAAGGATGGAAATGATACAGAACGAAGCTATGCGTGTTATTCTTGGACGTACAGGAGATACAGCATGTAGGGCGATGCGCTATCTTCTTGATTTTCCAACCATTGGAGGCAGAATACAAATTTGCAGAGCACGTGCCTACGAGTTAATGCAAACACACAGCATACACTGCATAGTGAAATTATGAAGGTAAAGGGCAGCAGGTTAAAAAGAGGAAGGTCGTGGATGGGTCAAGTCGAAGACATTCTTCAACAGGTGTGTTCACTTGAGGCCTTAGAACCTAGTGAGAAGTGGGTACAAGTGCCAACAGATTTCTGTACGCCCTTTTCAGTTTGCATCCAACTAGACTGAAAATGCAGACAAGAAAATCCGGCTGCTGTGGAGTCGGAAGTACAAGCGTTGATTTTCGAGAATTCGTTAGACGGTGATGCTGTCATTTACACAGATGGTTCGGTCGTTCGACGAATGATAAGTTCATGGGCCTTTACGGCTCAGGCTGGAGGGAGAATTGTGAATGAGGATTCTTGTGCTTTTGTTTTGACAAGTAGCCTGAATGTCGAAGTTATGGCAGTAAGTAAAGCAATAACATGGCTTGAGACACAGACATTCACTAGGACACGTTTCCTTAGCGACTCAATGAGCATGCTCAAGAGGTTAGAGATGGGGTGGATCCGAAGAGAGGGGTTGCTGTCTCTGGAGCGGTCTCGGCTGGCAGAGATTTTTTTTTTTCCATGTTCGTGCCAGGGCATGCGGGTGTACAAGGAAATGAGCGGGCTGACAAGCTCGCAGGTAGAGCTACTGTGGAAGGTGGACGCGCCATGGACCAGGCTGACATTCTGAATGCTTTACGAGAAGTAAATCGTTCGCAAGAACCAAGTGATGACTGTGAATCTACAACCATGATCAGGATGCAAGAACAGCAAATTAGAAGAGGTGTCGCTAAACAAGAACATTGCGCAGGAAGCCAAAGAAGAGTAATAAACCAACACAGAACTGGTGTCGTTAGCCGCTACACGCTGCGGGATTTACTGAGGAAGGGATCCGAGCACTTTTGGTTCGATGTGCAATGACGATGATTTGTCTATCTAACTAACTAACTAACTGACTGACTGACTGACTGACTGACTGACTGACTGACTGACTGACTGACTGACTGACTGACTGACTGACTGACTGACTGACTGACTGACTGACTGACTGACTGACATTGAACAGTGTCAGTGTCTCACACATTAAACAGTGTCATTGACTCACAATTAAACAGTGTCAGTCTTGGAAACTGAAGTACTGTGGACACATTAAACGTGACAGTAGCTGGCAGAGAGCAGTGATGGAAGACATGGTTGCTGGAAGAAGAGGCTGGGATGGACTAGCATGTAGATGGACACCAGAAACCATGGGCAGGAGGGTGCATGAGGCAGGAGAACTAACCAGGGATCGAGAGGTTTTCCATGGACCGTGATAAGGGTAACGTTCTGCAAAGACTCTGTTAAATGATTATGAGATGGTGGTGATGATGATGGTGGTGGTGATGATGATGACGATGATGATGATGATGATGATGATGATGATGATGATGATGTTGATGATGATGATGATGATGATGGCTGTTTGCAATTTTGTCTCCGCCTGCACACATTGAAGAAGCTCGCAAAGAATATTTAATGTGACCACAAGATTCAAATTCTTGTAACAGGGTTACCAACAAACAGCATACCACAAACATCATAACACCAAACTGCGTCAACAGAGAGAGTACCACAAACATCACACCACAAACATCCTACCACAAACATTACACCACAGAGAGGTTACTCCAAACGTGACTCTACAAGTAACGTATCACAAACAGCATACTACAACCATCATACCATATATAGAAAATCCAAACATCATACCACTATCATCATACCACAAACGTCATACAACAAACATCACAAACCAAATATCACACAACAAACATGATACCACAAACATCATACCATAAACAATGCTGCCACTTAGAAAGTTGTGAAACGGAGCTAATGGCACACAACGCAAGCAGTGGATCAGCGAGGTAGTAGAAGCGACAGCCTGCACCGTGCATGCAGCCCATTCGAACGCTCTCTGGAAAAAGCAGGCGCTAAGTGGGGCACCAGGGACAACGGCTCACAGAAGACAAGCAGGCGTTAAGTTTGGCACCAGGGACAGTTCACAGAAGACAGAAGCTGACGCTAAGTGGAACACCAGGGACAGCTCACAGAAGACAGAAGCAGGCGCTAATTGGGGCATCAGGGACATCTCACAGAAGACAGAAGCAGGCGCTAAGTGGGGCACCAGGGACAGCTCACAGAAGACAGAAGCAGGCGCTAAGTGGGGCACCAGGGACAGCTCACAGAAGACAGAAGCAGGCGCTAAGTGGGGCACCAGGGACAGCTCACAGAAGACAGAAGCAGGCGCTAATTGGGGCACCAGGGACATCTCACAGAAGACAGAAGCAGGCGCTAATTGGGGCACCAGGGACAGCTCACAGAAGACAGAAGCAGGCGCTAAGTGGGGCATCAGGGACATCTCACAGAAGACAGAAGCAGGCGCTAAGTGGGGCATCAGGGACAGCTCACAGAAGACAGAAGAAGGCGCTAATTGGGGCATCAGGGACAGCTCACAGAAGACAGAAGCAGGCGATAATTAGGGCATCAGGGACATCTCGCAGAAGACAGAAGCAGGCGCTAAGTGGGGCACCAGGGACAGCTCACAAAAGACAGAAGCAAAGACTTGTTGAGCATCTTCTGGCTGTGTTTCCGTCTGTCACTGTATACCTTCACTTATGTAACCCTTTCTCATTGTTCACATTCATGGAGTTAGTCCCTTCTACTGATTTCTCTTCTTCGTTCGTTCTAAGTGTTTGTTTTGGACGTAATTGCATCGTGCCTTTTACAGAAGAGCTGTGAAATGTGTTCCTTTCGTCCGACACATCCGATATCTTCATGCGTTTGTTAACCAGGTTAACCATCCTGGGTTAATGATTGCATTGTCCCGGCATGTACAGAGAGAGAGAGAGAGAGAGAGAGAGAGAGAGAGAGAGAGAGAGAGAGAGAGAGAGAGAGAGAGAGAGAGAGAGAGAGAGAACGGGAGTAATAGAAATAGAAGAAGAGAGAACATGTGGACAGACAGACAGACAGATGGACGGACAGACGGACAGACGGACCGACGGACAGACAGAAATACAACTGGATGGATGGATGGATGGATGGATGAATAGACAGACAGACAGACAGACAGACAGACAGACAGGTGGATGGATGAATGAATGGATAGACAGACAGAGTGAAATAAATAAATAAATGAACGAAAGAAAGAAATAAAGAAAGAAAGAAAGAAAGAAAGAAAGAAAAACAGAGCAGGGGTGAAGAGGATTACAATAAGGCAAACCATATACTCGATTCTGTGTCTGCAGCAAACTGTCCAAACTGTGAAAAAAAACAAAAAACAACCAAACTAAGAACGTGCCGTGCCGAGGAGCTGATGAAGCTCTCACATCTCAATTCTTCGTGTTTGTTTTTTCCGTAAAGCGTTTAGCAAGACTTCGTGACACAAATAACAATGTGAAATATTCACAAAGTCGCGAACATCCCATCTGATTTGGGAAAGCCAGATGGATTAATAGCAGCAATTGGCAACATTCTCCACCCGATGAAGGAACTCTTGTATGCCATGCGGCACGATCTTTGCCAGGAAACCAGTTTTTGCCCCCTGATGTCCGCTGGAAATCCAGGCAGAGTTTGTTTTAACTGTGAATTAATGTTGTAATTTTCGTGAAACAATGAACTACATTCTAAGTTATAGTAGCTAGGTTTGTGTCTCTAATTTCGAGTTTTACACAAGGGTCTTAGGGACACAAGGAGGAAAAGCAAAGCAGTAATTATGAACGCTGGTGAGATTGTTTATAATTTTGAGACTGATTTGGAGGTGACAAGTTCGAATTCTGGTGAAGTAACAATATCTTTCAATTGTGTTGTCTAGTGCGTCCTCTAGTCTCTCCTTTCTTCTAAGTCCATGAGCGCATAACTATACTGGGTAATTTATTTACGAATTGTCTTAGTGACCAAAAAAGATTTGCCAACTGATATTTCTGTGATTAATCAGAATGATAGTTTTGAAGGACACCGTGAATGTGTTGTTATCCTACTAGTTATATTATTCATTTTCTGTTAAAATGTGTACAATATAGTTGTACAGAATAAGGTTAGAACACAGTTTTAAAGAATAAGGTTAGAACATAGGAATAAGGTTAGAATATATTTGTACATAATGTTGTTTGTCGAGACTCCTGTCTTTTCCACATTTCACATTGGGCAGTGGGGAGCGTTTTATGTGATATTCACTGGCACAGGAACGGAGCCTAATGGGGACGACCCGTTGCTGTGAAGTTGGAACCGTGACTAACTAACTAACTAACTAACTTGTACATAATAAGGTTCGACTATATTTGTACAGAATAAGGTTAGAACATAGTTTTACAGAATAAGATTAACAATACCACGACCAGCCAAATATGGCAGTAGACGGTACTATCTGCTTTTTGTTAGCGCCAATGTAGGCCGGCGCTCACCAAACCCAAACCACATTGTTCTAACGGCTTCGGGTGAGAGCAAATAGGAGGATACAAGCCTTATCATTGTGCGAGGAAATCCAACTCTAAGACTAAATGTCATGGCAGGGCAGACAGACCAAAAGCTTTGGTTGGCAACTGGCCTAGGATCAAAGCTCCCACAGCCCGACAGTCAGAGTATTGCTTTGCTAATCAGGCAGCTTCTGCACGTTGTCTTGTTCCAGATGTATAGATGCTACTTTTCCTCTGGAGTAAACTAAGCTGGCCTAAAGATGGATTATGATGGACATGGTCTCTACAATTCAGCCCAGGAAGGGTATAACTTTATCCCTGGTCCCCGTCATGGGTTGTAGTTATTATGTCTGTTTTGAAACACAATGTAACATTTGTATCTGCTTTCTTATTACAACTATATAAATTTAGTGGAGAATTATGGTTTAGGTACAAGAAATGAAAGAGGAGAGAAACTAATAGAATAAGCAAATGTAAATGATATGATAATTGGAAACGCCTGGTTTAAACATAATTAAATAAACGATTTTAAACATGGAAAAACCTTGATAAGAAAATACTCAACCAAACTGCTTACATATTTATTAATAAAAGATTTAGAAATGCGTTAATAAGTTTTACGACAATGCCCGGTGCTGACTATAATAGTGATTACGTCCATTATGTTACAGTTAAAAAAAAAGTTAGTTGCTTATCATTTACAGGACGTCCCAGTTAACCTCAGAAGTTTTTGACTGTTCGTAATTTCTTGGCAAGTTTGCGTTCAGTAGTTTGCCATTGCTTTCTGAACGACCAGCACGCATATCATTTTCAGAATAAAACCCACTAAAATACAGAGTATAAACGAAGAATGTGAAATGTTAAGGGACTCTATAAAAGCCAAACAGCGAAGAAGAAATGGATGACTGAAGAAATCTTAAATTTAATGGACAAAAGAAAACAAAGTAAAATGCAAAACAAGAGTAAAATATGATAAATAAAGAAATAAGATATAAATGTGTGAAGGCAAAACAAAGTTGGTTAAGCGAGCAGTGAAAGAAAATTGAATTAAATTATACTAAAGATACACAATAATATGCACAGACAAATCAGATAGCTGACGGGAAGGAGAATAAGAGTAAACACAGGGTGTTTAAAATCAAAAACAGGAAAGAGATTATTGGAGGAAGGTGCTATAATGAAGAGGTAGAATGCGTATTTAAAATAATTATATGATGGAGAAAGGAAAGAATCAACAGAAAAAAGTAACTTAGAAGGTCCTCCTATTGTAAAAGAAGAAGACGTTGACGCTGTAACAAATATGAATAAAGGAAAAACAGCCTAGCCAGATGGGATCACAGTAGAAGAACTGGGAGAACGTGGAATATAAACATTAACCAAAATATTGAATGATATTTACAACAGTGCTGACGATGTGCTGAAATCTGTATATATAGCTATACCAAAAAGACCAGGAGCAACTGAATGTGAAGATTTTCGTACAATTAACCTCGTAAACCATGTCACTAAGCTTCTTATCAGAATTATAGTGAAAAGAACAAGAAAGAAAATAAAAATGGAAATTGGCGAAGGACATTATGGATTTTTGGAATGAAAAGGTTTAAACAATGCAATATACACATTAAGAACACTAATAGAAAGATCAACAGAGACACAGAAAGATACATATTTATACTTCATAGATTATACCAAGGTATTTGATAAAGTAAAACATGATGAACTGATTAAAATGTTGGAAGATATCAACATTGATTGGAAAACAGAAAGAACATTTACTGGAATCAGATAACATCAATTAAATGGGAAATAAACAACAAATAATGCTAGGAGTATGATAGGGATGTGTTTTGTCACTAGATCTCTTCTCTCTCTCTCTCTACAGCAAAGTAATAATGAGAGAGATCAAAGAGAAGCCGGGAATACTAATAGGGGGTTATAAATAAACAATTCTTGCCATGCAGATAACACAGTATGGGAGGCGGATATTGCAAAATATCTACAACAGTTGATGGATATTATAGTGACAGAGAGTGTAAGATATGACTCTTCTTGAATATTGGGGAAAAAAACGGTAAAAATTGTAATATCAAAGAATAAAGTGACACCAAAATGTGAAATAGAAATAGAAGGGATAATTCTTAACATAGTGAATAATTTTAAATACCCGGGGCAATTATAACATCAGATGGAAGATGCACAACATAAATTAAGAACAGAATATGGCAAGGAAAAGCTGCATTTAAGAAAATGAAAGGTATCTTACGCAATACGTCACTATCTTTAGATGTAAGAAAAAGAGTGTTAAAATGCTATATAGAACCTATTTTGTTGTGTAGCATTAGTGTAGCAGTGAGTCGTGGAATGTAAATGAACAAATTAGGAAGAAAGTGGAAGCAATAGAGATCCGGTTCCTCGTATGAATGTTGCGAATTCCTTGGAATGCCAGAGTAACTAACGAAGGTTGCTGGAAAGATACTAATGAAACTAGATCATTATATTAAACACCAAGAAGGGATAAACAGTTTTCTTTCGTCATGTTATGGGAAGAGAGGCGTTGATGAACATCGTGAAGATCAGGGGACAGTGTAGCAGAGGCAGACAAAGAAAAATGATGTTGGGTGGACTGAGACGGTGACATGGAGATATGTCATCAGCAGAGTTGAGCCAGAACACCAGTGACCTATATCTGTGGAGAGACATGAACTCCTACGCCAGCCGGCACGGCACTTGATGATGATGATAATGATCACGAAGACTTAAGGTGAGGTTTAGAAACATATGCGCTAATTTAAAAGTAGGCCTTTGAAGTGGTAAAGTGAAGTCAGAGATGTGTTAGTTATTTCACCAAACGAATTAATGTGGTCAAGGCATGTCAGAGATGTGTGGGTTTCCTCACCAAACGGTTAGATGTGGTCAAGGCATGTCAGAGATATGTTAGTTCCTTCACCACAGGGTTTGATGGGGTCATGGCATGTCCGAGATATGTTAGTTACATAACCAATAGGATTAATGGGGTCATGGCAAGTCAGAGATATGTTAATTACTTGACCAAACGGATTAATGTGATCACGGCATGTCAGAGATATGTTAGTTACTTCACCAAACGGATTGATGTGGTCAAGGCAAGTCAGAGATATGTTAGTTACTTCACCAAACGGATTGATGTGGTCAAGGCAAGTCAGAGATATGTTAGTTACTTCATTAAACGGATTAATGGGGTAATGGCAAGTCAGATATATGTTAGTTACTTCACCTAACGGATTGATGTGGTCAAGGCAAGTCAGAGACGTTAGTTCTGTCACCAAAAGGTTTGATGTGGTCAGGGCATGTCTTTAGCCCACCTAAGATTCCATTAGAAAATAGCAAACATATATGTGATCGAACCTAGGACACTTGGATATCTAGCATTTAGTATGTACCACAAGTACAATGCTTCGAAGAGGTTAGAATAAGAGTTGCTATTGCAAAGGCAATCCTTTGCAAGATGGGAAACATACTGACCAATTTAAAAAAAAGTTAGTTGCATATCCTTTACAGGACGTCACAGACAACCTTAGCAGTATTCTGCAGTATGTGATCTCTTGTCAAGTTTACGTACACTATCTTCCATTGCTTACTGAACGAACACACCCATATAAGTTTGTAAAACCCAACCCAAGACGGCCCGCTGCCAAATCGCTTCGAATGCTGCTGTGCGGGATTACGAACCGCGACAGTAACGCCTTCGACACAGAGCCGACTGACCAATAAAACAGAGTGTTGAGCTGCTACATAGAACATATACTGCTGTATGCATGGGAGACATGGACAATCAACTAGAACATCTAATAGCCGGGGAAATGTACTGTCTGAAGGACATGAAATTTAAATTTAAAAGCAAAACAATAACAAGGGAAAGTGAGAAAGTAATACAAGAAACAAAATGAAAACAATATGGAGGGAAAGTGAGAAAGTACTACAAGAAACAAATGAAAACAATAAGATGGGAAAGTGAGGAAGTATTAGAAGAAACAAATGAAAACAATAAAAAAATTGAAAGTGAGAAAGTACTACAAGAAACAAATGAAAACAATAAGGAGGGACAATGAGAAAGTACTACAAGAAACAAATGAAAACAATAAATTGATGACAGAAATACCCGGAGGCTTTAGCCACGTGGCATAATGGGGGACAAGAGCACAAACTTCATCACAGACTTGTGATCGTGAGAGATGGTGAACTATGACCTCCCTTCATCACAGACTGGTGGTCGTGTGAGATGGTGAACTATGACCTCCCTTCAATCACAGACTGGTGATCGTGTGAGATGGTGAACTGTGACCTCCCATTTAATCACAGACTGGTGATCGTGTGAGATGGTGAACTATGACCTCCCATTTAATCACAGACTGGTGATCGTGTGAGATGGTGAACTATGACCTCCCATTTAATCACAGACTGGTGATCGTGTGAGATGGTGAACTATGACCTCCCATTTAATCACAGACTGGTGATCGTGTGAGATGGTGAACTATGACCTCCCATTTAATCACAGACTGGTGATCGTGTGAGATGGTGAACTATGACCTCCCATTTAATCACAGACTGGTGATCGTGTGAGATGGTGAACTATGACCTCCCATTTAATCACAGACTGGTGATCGTGTGAGATGGTGAACTATGACCTCCCATTTAATCACAGACTGGTGATCGTGTGAGATGGTGAACTATGACCTCCCTTCATCACAGACTGGTGATCGTGTGAGATGGTGAACTATGACTTCCCTTCATCACAGACTGGTGATCGTGTGAGATGGTGAATTATGACCTCCCTTCATCACAGACTGGTGATCGTATGAGATGGTGAACTATAACCTCCCTTCTTCACAGACTGGTGATCGTGTGAGATGGTGAACTATGACCTCCCTTCATCACAGACTGGTGATCTTGTGAGATGGTGAACTATGACCTCCCTTCATCACAGACTGGTGATCGTGTGAGATGGTGAACTATGACTTCCCTTCATCACAGACTGGTGATCGTGTGAGATGGTGAACTATGACCTCCCTTTATCACAGACTGGTGATCGTGTGAGATGGTGAACTATGACCTCCCTTCTTCACCGACTGGTGATCGTGTGAGATGGTGAACTATGACCTCCCTTCATCACAGACTGGTGATCGTGTGAGATGGTGAACTATGACCTCCCTTCATCACAGACTGGTGCTCGTTTGAGATGGTGAACTATGACCTCCCTTCATCACAGACTGGTGATCGTTTGAGATGGTGAACTATGACCTCCCTTCATCACAGACTGGTGCTCGTTTGAGATGGTGAACTATGACCTCCCTTCATCACAGACTGGTGATCGTTTGAGATGGTGAACTATGACTTCCCAAGCTGATCGGTTATGCACTTGATATTAATAATAATAATAGATGACTGTCTTCAGCTGTGAAGGCATGGCAAGAAAATACGGAGCTCAACGAGCAGGCAACAGTTGGTGAACGGACAGAAGGGGATAAGGCCGGAAGCAAGGAAAACAACGTGTTTTATAGGGAAGACTACCAGAGTAACTAACAAAGATTGTCTGGATGAGGTTAATGAAAGTAAAACATCGTATACAACAATAAGGAAGAGACAAGCAACGCTCTTTGACAAGAGCAGTACTGGAGAATTTTGTGACAACTGGACAAGCAGCAAAGGCTGACCAAGAGAAACGTGCTGGTCTGAAACTGTGGCAGGAAGGAAAATCATCAGCAGAGTTTATCCAGAACGCAATGGACCGAGATGTCTGGAGACGTACACGACTACGCCAACCGGCAGGGAACATGATGGTGATGATAGAGAAGGAGTGAAGATTTATAATAAGTGCCAAATAAATATGTTCATACGGAATGGACGGATGGATGGACGGGCAGCTAGGTAGATAGATAGATAGATAGATAGATAGATAGATAGATAGATAGATAGATAGACAGATAGATAGATAGATAGATAGACAGATAGATATATAGATAGATAGATAGATAGATAGATAGATAGACAGACAGACAGACAGACAGACAGATAGATAGATAGATAGATAGATAGATAGATAGATAGATAGATAGATAGACAGATAGATAGACAGACAGATAGATAGATAGATAGATAGATAGATAGATAGATAGATAGATAGATAGACAGACAGATAGATAGATAGATAGATAGATAGACAGATAGATAGATAGATAGATAGATAGATAGATAGATAGATAGATAGACAGATAGATAGATAGATAGATAGATAGATAGATAGATAGACATATAGATAGATAGATAGATAGATAGATAGATAGATAGACAGATAGATAGATAGATAGACAGATAGATAGATAGATAGATAGATAGATAGATAGATAGATAGATAGATAGATAGATAGATAGATAGACAGACAGACAGACAGACAGACAGATAGATAGATAGATAGATAGATAGATAGATAGATAGATAGATAGATAGATAGATAGATAGATAGACAGACAGATAGATAGACAGACAGACAGACAGACAGACAGACAGACAGACAGACAGACAGACAGACAGACAGACAGATAGATAGATAGATAGATAGATAGATAGATAGATAGATAGATAGATAGATAGATAGATAGATAGATAGATAGACGGATGGATGGATGGATGGATGGATGGATGGATGGATGGATAGATTACAACGTGCTCCGCGTGACTAGATTTGTGCGATATTCTTCAGTGATGGCATCAAACGATATGTCATCAGATACAGAGTAACAAAACCGGCGTGGATTGAAGTGCCAAATGGATCTTAATGGGGCTTTTTGCCTGATAGCTTCACGTTCAGATCTTTTTAATAGCACACTAAAGAGTACTTGAATCTCTGGCTACTGTCACGGGAATCAAGGCACTGTTACCTAGCTCAACCACCATGGCTGGCTATTGATCCCATTTAGGTTTTAGCGATGTTTGTTACGTGAGCCAATCGTGGCACAGACTCACTCGTTGATGTTGGCAGCCAGTACATAAACACGTCAATAACATATAACAAATAATGTAGATATAAAGCCAGGTCAGCCGGAATGTGTTATGTGTAAGCAAGTATTGTGCTGTTTTAATGCCGCATTGTGCTATATGTAACGCAGCGATGTGATATATATATATATATATATATATATATATATATATATATATATATATATATATATATATATATCACTGACTGGTACCTTGCCGTCTTGACAGACGATAGTTTGTAAAATGTAGTTATATCTCTCCATAACAAAAATCCTGGGCTGAATTTAGAGACCATGTGTTGTCCATGCAGCATGATCCCTCTCTCGGCCTGTCTAGTTTACTCCAGAGGAAAGGTAACACCAATACGTGTGTGTGTATGTGTGGTATATATATATATGAGGTGCCATCTCCGCAGTGAAGGTTAGCTGCAATGGATCTCCAACATTGTCTGTCTCTCGCCTTAACTGTACATTCTGTCAAGCTGATGTTCGTCCATCTCTTGATGTTATCCTCCCACTTGTATCGCTTTCTACCTCTTGCTCGCTTGCTCTCTACCTTGCCTTCCAGAATGGTTTTTATAAGAGTATCATGTCTTTTAACGTGGCCAAAATATTTCACTTGTCTCCTCTTTATTTCTTTCATCAACTTTCTCTTCATTCCCAGTTTTTCTAGGACCTTTGCATTTGATTATTATTTGTTTCCATGAAATACGACCTATTCGTCTGTATATCCACATCTCCAGGGCTTCTATGCGACTTTCTAGTTGCTTGTTCAATCTCCAGGATTCAGCGCCATACAGTAGCGTTGAATATACGTAGCATTTGACAATTCTCATTTTTAATGCGTTATTAATCTCTCTAGATGTTAATACTGATTTCATGCCGTTGAAAGCATGTTTGGCCATTCCTATTCTCTTTTTGATTTCCATTTCACTTATGCCATTATCTGTTATTATATGTCCAATATAAGAGAATCTTGTTACTTCTTCTAGTATCTGCCCGTTTACTGTGATGTTCATTGAAGACCTTTCATTTTCACTGCTAATTATCATAATTTTGTTTTTTGGATTTTAATATCTAAGCTATCATTCATATCATATATCTATCATTCTGCGCTGTGCCTGTTTTCTTCTTCCATTAGGTCTTGCAACTCTTGCTCACTTTTTGCTAGTAACACGGTATCGTCAGCATATCTAAGATTGTTTATGATTCTTCCATTGGTGTTGAGTCCAGGCATTTCAACTTGTTTAAACATTATTTCTGTGTATAGGTTGAAGAGGCTTGGGTACAGTACACATCCCTGCCGTACTCCCCTTTTTATCTCTATAGGCGACGAATAGTTATTACCGCATCTAATAGACGCCACGTGTTCCCAGTGTTGCGTATCCCTTACGGGACGTTGCAGTCAACACCAGCATTTTCAGCTGCTGTTGATGTACTAGGCAAGTGTTACGTTCAGTAGTTTGCCATTGTTTTCTGAACGACCGGCCTCTATACCTTTTTCGAAAAAACCAGCACCGCCGTGTTTCGAACCCGGGTATACGGGCTCACAAACCGCGTTCGCAAGCCCTTCAGCCACAGAGACCGGCCTGTTCCCAGTACAAGTTACTAATAAGTCTGATGCTCTTTCCGTCTACTCCTAAATCTTGAAGGGACGTAATTAGTCGTTCATGTTATACTCTATAAAAGCTTTCTTGTAGTCTATAAAATAAACATATATACTTTTTTGAACTTCTATATATTTTTCAATTAACATCCTCAAACAGATAATTGCTTCTCTGGTGCCGCTGTTTTTGCGGAACCCAAATTGTTCTTTATCTACTTCCTTTTCTATTTTATGTTGAATTCTTTCTTCTATGAAATTGAGTAGTATCTTAGTTATGCGGCTCATTAAGCTAATAGTTATGTAATCCTCACACTCAACAGCTCTTGGCTTCTTCGGTAGTGTGATGAAAATGGATGTTTTCAAATCCTTGGGGATGTACCCAGTATTATATATATATCATTAGCTGACCCGGCCCGGCTTCGCCCAGTCCCTGGTGGGGAGCATCTCATTTAATTCATATAAGTAGTCATATAAGTTCTCGTTCCCGTTCCCGACTATCTATACGTCTGTCTATCTGTCTGTCTGTCTGTCTGACCCGGTCCGGCTTCGCCCAGCCTCTGATGGGGAGCATCTCATTTAATTCATATAAGGAGTCATATAAGTTCCCGTTCCCGACTATCTGTCTGTCTGTCTGTCTGTCTGTCTGTCTGTCTGTCTGTCTGTCTGTCTGTCTGTCTGTCTGTCTGTCTGTCCCTCCCTCCCTCTCTGTCTGTCTGTCTGTCTGTCTGTCTGCCTGTCTGTCTAATCATTTATTGGTTGCAGTTAGAACAACCTTAGATAAACGAAGACCAACTTACAAAAAGCATTAGAAAGAGCACTTGAAAGATCTTTACATCTTCCCCCAACAATTAACTTGGGTAAATGGAACACGGCAGCAGCAGCTGCATAAGAAGAAAAATTAGGAGTAGGAGGAGGGAGGAGGAAGAGGGAGGTGGAGGAGGGAGGAGGAGGGAGGAAGAGATAGGCGGAGAGAGGAGGAGGAGGGAAGAGGAGGGAGGAGGAGGGAGGAGGAAGAGGAAGAAGGAGGAGGGAGGAGGAGGGAGGAGAAGGAGAGGGAGGAGGAGGGAGGAGGAGGGATGTGGAGGGAGGAGGAGAAGGGAGAATGAGGGAAGAGGTAGAGGGAGGAGGAGGGAGGAGGAGAGAGGAGGGGGAGGAGGAGGGAGGAGGAGAAGGGAGGAGGAGAAGGGAGGAGGAGGGAGGAGGAGGAGAGGGAGGAGGAGGGAGGAGGAGGGAGGAGGGAGGAGGAAGAGGGATGAGGAATGAGGGGGAGGAGGAAGAGGGAAGAGGAGGAGGAGGGAGGAGGAGGGAGGAGGAGGAGAGAGGAGAAGAAGGGAGGAGGAAAGAAGATGAGTGATTAGGAGGACGTGACATGACCGGGACATGACCGGGACAGGAACACGGAGCTTATCCACGACTCTGGTGATCGAGTGAGATGGCAGAACATGACCGCGCATCTTATCAGCATGGCACATGATGGATGGATGGATAGGTCTGGCCACCTGCAAGCGGTTTGCAAGAAGTAATGTCTGCCTATATGATGACAGGCTTCTGTTCTGTCATTCAAGTGCAATGATCTTTTCCTTTTTACCGCATTTATCTGTGTTAATTCAGGTGTAGGAAAGAGCCCATAAGAACTATAGTTAGCCAATAATGTTTTACGGAAACGAAACATGAATAATTTGAAAACAAGTGAGAGATGACATGAAAGCTGCCAATTTGTGGCTTTATAGACGAATTATGCGAACACCGAGGACGGATAGAGAGAGAGTACTTGAGAGATCTTGAAAGAAACTATTTTTCAAAGAGTACTGGTCACTCGCATCAGACAGTCCACACTGTTGGCATATTATGAGCAGTGGAAAGCTTGGGTGTGTTCATCACATCCTGTAAAATTGGAGAGCAGGAGAAGTAGGGTGACGACCAAGAGAGAAGATGTTGCACAGTTTGACATCATGTCATGGAGGAACGCCAGTAGCAAACATTTTTGGCAACGCATGAGACAGAAGGCTGTGGACAGATGGACTATAAGAAGATTATGTGTCCCCGTGTGCTTGCCAAGAACATATATTCTTTCACAGAAGACTCAGCAACTGACTGCTGAACACGACCCGATTGTCTGGACCAGGTCCGGGGCACATGCTCTGTCTGAGGTCTTGTAAATGACTTAATGTATTGTTTCTCAGAAAATCGTTTATATAAAACTAGGAAAAGCGTCGTCCTCATTACAACCCAACGGGAATGCTCCATCTTTTACCCGTTCCCCGCCTCAGCATTTTCTTTATCAATATGTTTATAATATCCTGTGCCCAGCATCCGGAGGGTCGACCCCAGTCTATTCTCTCAGGACACGTGACTGTTCTTCTAAAACACTTAGTGAATCGATAAACATGACATGTGAAAAAGATCAGCTTCACAACAACACAAGCTACACCAGCTTCCCAACAGCACAAGACAGATCAGCTGGAACAACCCGGAAATGCACATTCACGTGGTACCTCAGCTGTAACTAGGATTATACCAGAGACCACTCTAACCAGACAGCGTGTCAAAATAACCCAGGTCAGAATGCCACATATAAAGTGGCTTGTTTATCAAGAACGAAAGCCGGCCGTGGAGAGTTTGTCTCTTGTTCACCAGATATCAATGAGTGGACGACACCAGCAGGCAAACGCAATGGAGTACCACCCAATAGAGACTTCCACACCAGCTGGATTTTCATCCCCTGGAAGTATCTGGGGCGACATCGCAGGGGCAGACATATGGGCGATCTCCGCGGGACAACTATCATTGACATGAGCACCCAGGGAGAAGTTGACATAGCGTCATTCTATACATCTCACTGGCTCGCTGACATTCTTGATCTCTGTCTCTCTTATCTTGTCTGTCCCGCCCCTCCTTGTCTGTCACTACATGTCTAAGACGAAGTAAGACGATGGCAATATCTTGACGGCTCTCCCTGCTGGCTGAAAGACCTGGCAAGTGTTCCCTAGATGCTCCACATAG
>OY992876.1:282732272-282754772 GCA_963921405.1 Cepaea hortensis
ATCTACGATGAGGTGAAGAGATTTATAATAAACAGGTATATAACCAAGTGTAAATAAGAGAATCTAGATCACCAGAAATATGATGCCTATTACAAGCTCAACCGAACATAACAAATAGCAATCTTCAGTCTCCGCACAGGGAAGCTGAAATACATATTTATTACAGTAAAGACAGGAAATATTGATGAATTTATATTTAGAAACAGTAAAATGACAGCTAAACATTTGTTGCATAAGTGTCCAACATATTTACAACTTAGAATGATAAAGAACGTAAAGATAATTACAGGTAGTTTTGCACAACGTACAACGTGTTTGTGAAGTAGAATGCAAGTAAGCTATATGTGATTGTTGTCTTTGTGCCACATATGATGTGTTTGTGATGTAAAGTAACGTAATGGTATGTATGTGGTTGTAGTATGTGTACAACCTACAATGTGTGTGTGTGTGTGTGTGTGTGTGGTATAGAATGAATTAAAAGTATTTGGTCGTATACAGTGTACAACCTACAATGTGTGTGTGTGTGTGTGTGTGTGTGTGTGTGTGTGGTATAGAATGAATTAAAAGTATTTGGTCGTATACAGTGTACAACCTACAATGTGTGTGTGTGTGTGTGTGTGTGTGTGTGTGTGGTATAGAATGAATTTAATGTATTTGGTCGTATACAGTGTACAACCTACAATGTGTGTGTGTGTGTGTGTGTGTGTGTGTGTGTGTGTGGTATAGAATGAATTAAAAGTATTTGGTCGTATAGCAAGATGAAAAACATACTGATCAATAAAAAGATGTCAACTGAAACGAGAAAAAGAGTGTTGAGATGCTACATAGAGCCTGTACTCTTATATGGATGTGAGGCTTGGACAATGAGCAGTCAAGCTTAAAAACATCTGATGGCTGTGGAAATGTGGTTTCTGAGGAAAATGCAAAGAATACCATGGACATCCAGAAAGACCAATGAACAAGTTCTTCAAAAACAAATGAAAATAAACTGATTAGAGACATTAGACGTAGACAGTCACAAATTTTTGGGCATGTTATGAGAAGAAATGATCCGGAGAACTTGGTGACAACTGGTAAGATCGAAGGGAACAGACCAAGGGGAAGACCTAGAAGCAAGTACCTGGATGGCTTGGCCTTGTGGCATGGTCGAGACAGAAACACGGAACTGATCCACGACACTGGTGATCGATTGAGATAGCAGAACATGACCGCCCACGCTTACCGGCATGACACATGATGGATGGATGGGTGGTCGTATACAGTGTACAACCAACAATGTGTTGGTCATGTGAAGTGAAGTGTTCTAGGTATGATGTATTTAGGTGTATTTATCTTGATGTCGATGCAATACGATACCGATGGAGGTGTTTCACCGCATAATGAGTCACCCAGTTGCGCCAGGAAGCAAGAAGAAGAAATCTGTTTTAATAACTGGATGCTAATTAAAACCAAATGTAATAGACACCTTCCGCCTTTTGTTATCGTCTACAACAGCGGACACAGAAGACTGGTCTGTTTATCTGCAAATTATTTTTGTTCTCTGTGGGTCTTTGTTGTTAGTTGTACTAGATGGAAAACAACCAGACAAAGACCACAAATACAGCGAAAAGTGACCCGCGGAGCTTTTATGTCTTCGATACAAAGGAGTTCCAGTGCTAACTGCATTTCCGTCAGATGAAATCAAATATTGATGAGGATTATAATCATGTGGATTTGTTTCACCAAAAAAAACAAAAAAAAAACATACGATTTCTATTTCTTAGGGACATAACAAAACTTGCCAGGCCGTAGGCGACAATTAAAACAATGAACGAATCAATAGTCACCAAACCGACCTTTCTAGTGCCACTCCACTCTTCATTCCCATTAGTCGTAATGATAAATTCACGCAAGCCTGGTCACTGTTGTGATTGAGGCAAGTATTAAAAGTGGACAGGGCCGTTGGTAGATGTGATGGCGGAGCAGGCGCGTGTGATATGACGTTATCTCATATTAGCTGATCTTATCGCCTGTACTTGTATATATGTACACACACATACGCGGGCATGCACGCACACATACATACACAGACACGCATACACACATATATGACAGTGTCTGTCACGCTGTGCCTGAGGGTTATCTGTTCGAATCTGGACTTCCAGGTGGAAGCGGCCTAACATTGGTACCAGGATCTGTTCTCAGAAGTAAAAGCGACTCGCGCGATACTGACCACACCATACATCAATTGCTGATTGGTCAATAAAAGTGGGTCTAGCATCATATACCCAATATAACCCAAGGCAGGGACATGGGTTCCTTTTAATTTACTATAATGAGAAAATTTACTATATATGGGACAATTATAATAAGAAAATGTATTATAAATGAGATAATTAAAATGAGTAAATGTACTATATATGTGAGAATTATAATAACAAAATTTACTATATATGTCTCGGGAGAATTATAGTCAGAATATTTAATATTTGGGAGAATTAAAAGGAAAATATTTACTATACTAAAAGAGAATTATAATGAGGAAATTTGCTATATATGGGAGAATTATACTGACAAAATTTAATATATATGGGAGAATTATAATGAGAAAATATAATATTTGGGAAAATTATAATGTGAACATTTACTATATATGGGATAATTACAATGAGAAAATGTAAAATATGAGAAAATTATAATGTTAACATTTACTATATATGGGAAAATTATAACGAACGGACGAAAGAAAGAACGAACACACTTTATTTTCAAAGGGTTAAGAATTGGCCTCGCAGGCCCGTCTGACATTCTGCCCTTCTTCTCTCTTTATTATCATACCCATGAAGCTAATGTTAGACAACAACAGAACAATATGCAATAAAACGCATGGAAAATAATAAATAATGTATGGGAGAATTATAATGAGAAAATATAATATACAAGGTATATGAGAGAATTATAATGAGAAAATGTAATATATATGTAATAATTAGAATGTAAAAATGTAATATATATAAGAGAGAATTATAATGAGAAAATATAATAAATGTAGGGGAATTATACAGAGGAAATGTAGCATATATGAGAGAATTATAATGAGAAAATGTAATATGTATGGAAGAATTATAATGAGGAAATGTAATATATAAAAGAGAATTATAATCAGAAAATATAATATATATGGGGGACATATAATGAGAAAATGCAATATATATATATATGATATAATTATAATGAGAAAATGTAATATAAGTGAGAGAATTATAATGAAAAAATGTAATATATATGGAATAATTATAATGAGAAAATGTAATATATGTGAGAAAATTATAATGAGAAAAATAAAAAGTAAAATAAAACCAGAAACTGGGAACATGTAGCGCGAATTAGTAGAATGTACAGACACAAACAACGCCTCGTACATGTTGAGAACATTCACGAAATGAATAACTGACATGAACAGACATCCGCGTATACTTGGTCTGTGTTGACTACACTGAATTACATCACAAGGTAAACCATCAAGAGATCATTAGAATATCGGATGGTCAAGATCTGATAATAAAACAAAAGCATGTATTGGCAATAAAAATGCAGCCGAAAAAACTGACAACCGATTGGGAACTTTTGAGCACATTAAACAAAGCGTTAGACAGTGTTGTGTATTATCAAAGCGTTAGACAGGGTTGTGTATTATCAAAGCGTTAGACAGGGTTGTGTATTATCAAAGCGTTAGACAGGGTTGTGTATTATCAAAGCGTTAGAACAGGGTTGTGTATTATCAAAGCGTTAGACAGGGTTGTGTATTATCAAAGCGTTAGACAGGGTTGTGTATTATCACCTGATTTGTTCAATTTGTGCAGCGAAATTATAATGAGATCCATACAAGACATGCCCAGAACATTATTATTATTATTATTATTATTATTATTATTATTATTAGTAGTAGTAGTAGTAGTAGTAGTAGTAGTATTAGTAGTAGTAGTAGTAGTAGTAGTAGTAGTAGTAGTAGTAGTAGTAGTAGTAGTAGTAGTAGTAGTAGTGGTGGTGGTGGTAGCAGTAGTATTAATTATATTAATATAATTATTAGAATATTACAAAAAGAGAACTTACCAAATGTTGGTTCAAGCGATTCTGCCAATTTCTCGACAAGACGAACTGACTTTGAACCATGACTGGATCCGGTGGTTCACTGGAATTAGTAATTAACTATGAATTAGTTTCAAAACACTGGCTAGATCTACTCGAGTGCAGATATTACTTCACAACAACAACAGTGAGTAGAATGGTTTTATCGCGTGTCACGACTACCACCAACACTGGTTCCAATGAAAAGTGTGTGTGTGTGTGTGTTTGTGTGTGTGTGTTTGTTTTGTGGTATCCTACAACATACGAAACACCAGACCCACTAAACATAATACACAATAAAAGCAGAACTACGAAAAACCCCACTGTGTTGATAACACAAACATTCAATGACATCAACAATCAACAGCCCAGGTCACAAAGAAATCAAGTCTTCACTGGCGGATCCTCACAATAAGAAAGTAGAGGAAATGAAGAGCCCCAGATACTAAGGCCGCACGTTGAAACCAAAAGAACCGCCAGTTGCTACTAGAGAACTCTCGAGATACTACAAGTCAGAGCTACAGGCAGTCCTTGACGTTGCAAGGAGAATGAAGGAACATGTCGGATATATGGTAGTTGTTTCGACAACTCCAAAGAGATAAAGGAAACTAAGTTTCTCTTTCTCAATGTGATCCTGCCAGTTATAAATAATTTAGCTATTACCGGCTCAGTGGTTTGAAACCATTTAATAGAGTTTCGGAGAACCAAGGAATACCTCCAGGAAAACAATATAGTTTTTACTCAGGATCCAAAATATCCTTTTGGTGGGTCCTTGCCTCTCCTCTATCAACTAAATAATTGTTAATCTAGGGTTGTTAATTAAAACAATTTTACTACGTCAAGAAAAACGCTCAATAAATGACATGACCTCATTTTTATGATTTAATAAACATAAACTTGGTTTTTGAATATTGCACTCTAAAATACAATCTCCTGTAATACAATAAGGACACATACATCTATCTATAACTATTCATCAATGATATGCCAAATATAATGTTTATTTCCTCAGCTATATTCTTTCAGTTACATGTATTGCTCATCTTCTACTGGCATGTGTGGGTAATCTGAAAAAAAGAAGAACTGTTTACACTATGGTTTCTCCACTTCCAGGTTTGTGGGTCCCTTGTAACAATCAGTAAATGACTATATGTTATTTATTCTTAGTGTTGATCTGTTCCAGGTCTAAGCAGAATATTGGCTCTAGTTCTACCCTTTTCAACTTCATGAATATTATCTATGTTACCTACCCTTCATGGATAGAGAAAAATCTTGCAAGTGAATAGCTTTCTGCACTACTCTATCAAGGGCATCACTCAAATGAGCTGCTCCACTCTATCAGGGTGCTTCACTCAACAAGGTGCTCACTCAACAAGGTGCTACATTCACAAAGTCAGGTCTGGATCTAGCTGAATCTAGCCCCTCCCTGAAATTTCAGCAGTCAACATACATCTAATCATATCCTCCATATGACATTAGAAATGAAATGTTGTAAACTCCTAAGAACACAACAAGTGAAATCAATAAAAGGAATCTTGTTCCTAGAGAAAAATAAACATAGGAGAAAGATAGTCTTGGTGTTTTCAATTAGTTATCACCAACATAATTATTTGCTCTCCATCCAATCTTCCATTATAAGGTGTTCAAGGTTCAGACTAGCAGATGTGCAGTTTCATCTTCACCTATGCCTGTCCTCATGGTCTCCAGATTGACTAATACCTTGATTGATTTGGAATTTGACAATAATGGCCACCATCCTTTTTGTACCTAGTTATTTTCTCTACACCTTCTTCCATTAAAGGAAAAAGGTCTCATACATTAATGGGTTTTAAAATCATTCCCCATTGCAATGAGTAGTTGCTTATAAACAATATAAGTACATCATGGTATCAATTCTTGTATAGTATTCAGGTGCATTCTTCTTAATTAAATGCTCCAAGTCCCGGGAAGGTTAACCCGGTCAACAAATGCCCGCAGAAGTCGGATGTGTCGGCCTAACGGCGCAAGAACGCAGCTCTGCTGTAAACAGGCACAACGCAATCACGTCCGAAAAAAAAACTCCGGATGAACGAAGAAGAAGAAGAAGAAATGCTCCAAGTGAGAAGTTATGTTCCCTTCTCTTCTCATGGATGTAATATGCTTTTACCTCATTTATCATCATCATTGTTATTACATTCATTATATCATCATCATCATCATCATCATCATCATCATCATCATCATCATCATCATCATCATCATCATCATCATCATCATCATCATCATCATCATCATCATCATCATCATCATCATCATCAATCATCAATCATCAATCATCAATCATCCATCATCCATCAATCATCAATCATCAATCATCAATCATCAATCATCAATCATCAATCATCAATCATCATCATCATCATCATCATCATCATCATCATCATCATCATCATCATCATCATCACCATCACCATCATCATCATCATCATCATCATCATCATCATCATCATCATCATCATCATCATCATCATCATCATCATCATCATCATCATCATCATCATTATATCATTATCATCATCATCATTATCATTACAATCATCATCTTCATTACAACCATCATCATAATTGTTATTACAATCATCATCCTCATTATCATTACAATCATCAGGACACTAGACCATATGTTGTAACAGGAGTGACATGAAATACAAAGCGGGGTCTGGCTTAAGACACAAAACCAGATGCTTGTAGTATGCGTGATATGTAATATGGGTTTTGTCGTGCTTAGGGCACAAAACCAGATGATGGTAACCTGAATGATATTTAATACAAAGTGGTGTAATGCGTCGGAGTGCACTAAATTATTACTCAGTGTATGGGTTATGCCGAACATGTTCTCTTGTGATAGACAAGACATTACACATCAAAATTGCCTTCTACCATGAGACTGATTGCTATCTTATAGTCCTTCTTAGCATGTCACTTCTATTCACTCATTCACACTCATTCATCAGAAATCATTCTCATACTTGCATGTAAGATAAGTAATTATACTTATGTGATTTCCCAATGACAACTTTAAATGTTTAATACCATTGACATCACAATGAAATCTCATCCTTCCATAAACCATTCATCATACACAATCATATCTGTATGGATGATAATTAAGCAAAAGTATGTGCTTTACAAAGAATAAATTCACAGATTCAACAACAATGACAGTACAATGGAATCTCAATAATTCCTCCATCATTCACCAGACTCAATAATATCTGTATAGATGACAAGTAGTCATACTGATGTGGTTCACAAATGATACATTTCCCATCTGTTTAACAATAATTAAATCACACCTGACTCACCACAGGCATGCTCTCTTCAATGACATAGACTTATGTGATCATTAGGCATACTTATGAGATTCACAAAGGATGATTCCTTCTGTTTAGCAATAATGAAATTACACATGGATCCCCACATGTTCTCATCAAATACATATATTTATGTGATATACCCAATCCACATTCATTCATCATGCATCATAACCCCACTTGCATGGCGATTGATTAGGTATTATTATGTGTCTCACAAATGATAAATCCACATGTTAACAACAATGCAAATACCTTTGACTCCACTCACCACATAAAATTATGATATATATAGAAATCTATTTGGCTCCCATGTGCTCATGGAAAAAAGAAACTACTTGACAATTCATGTGCTCATGTAAAAGAATCGACTTGACTGTTACACATTACACTAATTTGCCTTACCAGTGTTTGCACATTTAAAATAGTTTTCTTACCACTGCACTAAGTATTCTTAGCTTTCTAAATCTTAAGTTACTCACCAACTTCTAAATCATTGCTGATTGAGTTTAACTACTTAAGAATTAAAATGTACGCTCTAGGTCTAATGCTTACACATTAAATAAGTTGTTTAACTGGGAGAAAAGGAGACACACTGTGGTTTATCCTAATGTACAGTTTATCCATGACTATGATAACTGAATACAATATTTAGTTTCTACTAAATTAATTTCTTAAGGACTAATCACGTGGTTTACAACACATTGGCTTACCAACTCTTCTTAGGAAACAGGCTCACAAACTAAACTAATCTAACACATTATTGTTTTTACGTTAATTCTTTTTGAGAATGGCTCCAACACCAAGATTCCAGGTCCTAGGATTTGGTTGTGTTTCCAAATAGTCTGGCTGCTTGTTTTTGTTCCTTCTTTTTTTTTCTCTCGGCTAAATAATTATTCATCTAGCGTGTGTAGAGAATTTAGAGGCTAAAATTGCCACTATTTACAGTAGGCCTTAATCTAGTGACGACGAGTCTGTGGTATCACAATGAGGCCGTGCACCGGTCGTTGCTGGTTTTAATCCTGGCTTTTCCCGTCCACGTTTTTAGTTGAATCGTCCAAAATGAATCGCTGTAAATTTAGGATTTTAGAACCGGGGAACAAACCAGCACTGTTGCCGTGTCAATCTCGAATTGTTTTACGGGGAATATTCACAGCGACGTTGACGGCTTGCGACAATATATCACAGAACACACGCTAAGATGATACAATAATGGAATTTAATAATCCCTAGCGGACTGCGGGTAAGCTCTCCAAAATAATCAAGCTGAGACTTAGAATGACCCTACAAGGGCGACTATGGAGCATCTAATTAGCGGTCAGCTAACATGAAAGCCACACTCTGGTAATTTCCTACACAATGTGATGCTGCAGCAACCGAGGCAGCTGACAGGCTGGCCAAAGCCGGAATACAGACGGATCAGTGTTGCCGCCGAGTCTCACTACAACTACAGAAACGCATAGACCTAGAGAAAAGGCAGCAGTTTCCTAAGAGATCCCATAATTAAAAGGGACAAGATAAACCAACTCAATAAAATGAATACACACGAATACTGTGTTTCCAAAATAGCAAATGTTTGGCAAAAATAAACCCCTAATAAATTAACTAAATGGTGAATAGGAAAAACTGATCTGGGAACAACTATGGCTGTTTTATGTAGAAATATTTATACACATAGCTGTTTTATGTAGAAATATTTACACACATGGCTGTTTTATGTAGACATATTTACGTGGCTGTTTATGTAGAAACAGTAACAAATATGGCTGTTTTATGTAGAAATATTTACCCACGTGGCTGTTTTATATAGACATATTTGCAAACATGGCTGTATTATGTAGAAACATTCACACCTGGCTGTTTATGTAGAAACAGTAACAAACATGGCTGTTTCATGTAGAAACAGTGACTACAACGGATCTGGGCACAAACGGCTGCTCCACGCAGAAACATGTGCAAACACGTTATAGTAAACAACAATGTCAGAAACCACCAGGCTAGATGGCACCAACAGCACAGATAGAACAATACATACGCGTATCATACAATTGTTCACACCACGAGAAGTGTTGAGTACATGGTGCTAGCGCCATCTTGTTTAGACTACTCGACGCTCATGTGGTTAATATGCCGCCAGCCAGAACTTTCTATAAGTCAGGTGTGTGATCTACAGACCATCAATCGTGAAAGAGAGTGGGTGGACGTTCCGGAAGACTTGACGGACTGGCACAATGTAATAATAACACTGGGTCGTGAGTGCAGAGAATGGGCAGCGGGCCGCACTGAGTTTGAAGTGCAACAGCTTATCCAGAACAACACACATCAAGGTGACCGATGGGTCAGTGGTGAGAAACAGACGTAATGGCTGGGGCTTTATTGCAAAGGCTAATGGGCGAGTCTTGAAAAAGGTGAGTCTGGCATATGAGACTACGACCTCCAGCATGAGAATGGAGGTGGAGGCAGTAACAGCGGCATTCCGGTGGCTAGAGGAGACTACTGCAACACACGTTGTATTCATTGGATTCAAAGAGTATGCTTAGCAAGTTGGAGAAAGGAATGTTTCGTGTGGAATGGCTCTCGTCGCTTCAGAGGTCACAGATCGTGAGAATTGTATGGATATTTTGCCCTGGCCATGCAGGTGTACGAGGGAATGAACAGGCTGATAGGCTAGCAGGGAAGGCACCTCTTGGTGGAATTTTGCCTATGGACAGGGGGAAGGTGGTCGTGCGCTTGTGGGACCAGGTGGAGAAGGCGGAGGAACAGATTGAGAACCCATATGTGGAAAGAATGAGATTGCGGGGGATCAGCAGGGGTTCTAGAAGAATCTCAAAACTGAGAGGGAAGACCAGGAGAACTTTTAATCAGATAGCGGTGGGAACGATTAGTAGTGTGACTCTTCGCTGGCTGTTGAACAAGGGGACGGAGCACGTATAGGAATGTCCTGAGTGCAGTGATGTCGGTTCTTAACTCAACTCAACTCAAAGCAACTAGTTCCCAGTCAATTCCCTAGTATCCGTTCTAAGCGGGATCGAACTGGGAACTTAGGCCTGTGACATAACATGACCGTTTCGAAGAGGATACGAACGCATAACCACCCGACTGACAGGCAAGCTTGCTAGTCTCCGTGCCACCACCACTCTAGTAAACAAGTGTGTCAAGCCACACGTGTAAATCTTTATAATGATAAATATACGAAGACAAAAACATTCAAAGAAACAGACTAAAAGAGAACAATTTGGCAATGAAGAAAAGTGAAACCTAATAGCCAATAACAATCTCATTAAGGGTGAAATGGAGTTGATTGTTTTAATTTGTTGTCTCTCACAGTGAAGCAACAACAAATACAGCTCGGTGGGTGCGTCGTGCGCCGAGGACGAGGGAATGAGAGCTGTGTCGCAGAATGTCTTTATTATTTTATTAGTTAGTTAGTTAGTAGCTTGTCCTTTACAGGATGTCGCAGTCAAAACCAGCATTGTTTGCTGTTGTGATCTCTTGGCAAGTTTACGTTCAGAAGTTTGCCATTGCCATTATTTTTTTTTCCCTTTGGTTCGCATATCCTTTACAGGACATCGCTGTCAACATCAGCATCTTTCAGCTGATTGTTGATTTCTTGGCAAGATTACTCTCAGTAGTTTGCCATTGCTTTCTTAGCGACCGGCTCACATACCCCGTAAGTGACCGACGCGGAGAGAACCGCTACTGATTCTCGCACAAAATCACTTTACTAACGAGAATATACGGGATTACGGAGAAAGTCGTGTAACACCCAGACCAGGGAGACCGCCTTACCAATGCAATATGAAGTCAGAAACTGAAGTGTGGCCACCCGTAGGAAGGTTTACAAGTTATCTACTGTGTATCTCTGAAACAAGTTGATACACTGCTGTACGTATTATAGGTCGGTAGGCCAGAGTTTTAGACGCTATTTTCAAGCGTTTGTTATGAGAGATCATCATTCTCATCGTAGACAATGCCGATACCGAGGAGAATCCGACGTTAGAACCAGGGCCGTGCTGTGTTATGATACAGAGAGGCGGCCGGATAAGGCGGCACCGCAAGTGGGCGGCGTTTTAAAAGAAAAAAAACATGTAGGGGGCGGCATTTCGAAGACTTGCATCATACTGAGAAAATCTACCGCATGGTACTGGTTAGAACGGGCAGTGGGAGTGAAGCCTGATCAAGCTCGTCAATGCCGCCTTCAAGGTCAATGACCAACACCTCAAGGAACAGTGAGCAGAAATACTTTGGAAATTCTCAGTGTGCTGTGACGTCGTTCGAAATAACATACCGTAGTATCAAGTCATGTATCAAGTCATGTATCAAGTCATGTATCAAGTCGACAACGTGACATCCTCTAGTGGCCATTTTGTGAGCCTGAATCAAATTTGATTCCTCGTCAAGACAAAAACTTCATCTGGAAGTGCATTTGAATTTAGTTTCACCGAGCCTGCTAGTGAGTGTGCACATAACAGCACTGTCAGGGCTCCTAGAGACATTGATACGTACTGCAGCTCAAACAGTTGATTTTCTGTGGCTATTCTGTTTCGTGTTTCAGAACAACAAAACAACAACAAGAACAACAACATCGACGAATAACAATGACAACAACTGATGCTGCTGCTGCTGCTGCTACTACTACTACAATTACTGCTACCATAACTGTGACAAAAAAAGCAACAGCGACGGTAATAATCTTCTTCTTCTTCTTCTTCTTCTTCTTCTTCTTCTTCTTCTTCTTCTTCTTCTTCTTCTTCTTCTTCTTCTTCTTCTTCTTCTTCTTCTTCTTCTTCTTCTTCAACGTTCCGAGCCATTGAGGTTCTTTGCTGCAGATACAATCCGTCTCCATTCGTCTCTCTAGTTGACCTTCTCTTGCCAGTCGCTGATTCCAAGTGCTTGTAGGTATGTATATATATTATCTGTCCACCGTCTTCTTGGTCTACCTCGGGGTCTACGGTCATTTATTTCCTGAGTGTAAGCGAGTTTTGTTTTCCTATTATCTTCCATTCTTTCTATATGCCCCAGCCATTGTAGTCTATTAGCCTTCATGATACCAGTGATTAGCTGGGACTTAAACAGATCATAAATGTCTTTGTTACTTCTTCTTTTCCACTCTTCATTTTGTGTATACCTAATGGGTCCAAAGATGTGTCTTAAAACTTTGTTCTCAAAGGTTTGTAACAAGGCTTCGTCTCCTTTAGTTGTACTCCAGGTTTCAGAGCCATACAGCACAACTGATCTGATCAGTGTTTTGTATATTGTGATTTTGGTGTTACGAGATAGCGCATTTGATTTTAGTAGATGTTGTAGTGCATAGTATATCTTATTTCCAGAATTAATTCTAGTTTGTGTTTCTTCCCTTATGATGTTGGAGCAGTTGAAGATTGTACCCAGGTATTTGTATGTTTCCGTTCTTTTAATGGTCGTATTATCTATTTGTATGTGGCCAGAGTTTTTAGCCATTCCTTCTCTTAAAATTACCATATATTCTGTCTTATCTTGGTTGATAACCAGTTCCACCTGTTGGGCCTTTTCCTTTAAGTGAGTCAATATTTCTAATGTCTTTTGTTCATTTTCCCCTATAATATCTACATCACCTGCATAACCAAGCAGCTTGGATGTTCCTCCAATATCACATTCCTCCTTTACCTTCCTTACAACTTTCTCTAGAGCCAGATTGAAGAGTAGCGGCGATAGTGCATCACCTTGTTTCAAGCCAGATGTTATTTGGAAAGGATCTAATTTCCCTGCCTTTATATGTTACTATATTATAAGTATCTTCCATGCATAGTATGGTCATGTTGATTAACTTCCTTGGTATTCAAAATTCCTGCATAGCATTCCATAGACTATTCCTATAGACACTATCATAAGCCTTTTTAAAATCCACAAAAATATTATGGAGATCTCTTTTATATTCCCAATTTTTCTCGGCTATTTGTCGTAAGATAAATATCTGATCTATTGTTGATCTGTTTTGTCTAAAACCCGCCTGGTAGTCACCTAATATATCTTCTGAATATGGTTTTAGTCTATTTAGTAATACTGCGGATAGTATCTTATAGCTTGTGGACAGCAGTGATATTCCTCTATAATTTTCACATTGGAACATGTCTCCTTTCTTAAAAATAGGTATCAATAATGACTCTTTCCAGTCATGGGGTAATTCTTCTGTCCAGATTTTTATTATTAGTTCGTATAGCTTTAGATGTAATGCATGGCCACCTGCCTTTATAAATTCAGCAGCCATTCCATCAGCCCCTGTTGCCTTATTGTTTTTAAGTCGTGTGATTACATATATGATTTCTTCAAATGTAGGTTCTTCAATTTGTGGTTCACACGTTAGAACCTCTTCCTGTAGGAAAGTGTTACTTGGAGCTTCACAATTTAGTAATTCAACAAAATATTCTTTCCATGTGCTGCACATTTCCTCATTGGTGTTTATCATTTTCGCATTTTTGTCTTTTAAACCATATGTGTTGTGTTGGTGCCCTCGTTTCATTGAATTCAGTTCTTTAAAAAACTTTCTGGATTCGTTTTTCTGGTGATTAGTTTCCATATCTTTGATTATATTACTCATATATTCTCGCTTCTGCTGTCGAACTATTTTTGTGGCCTCTTTACATTCATTTCTATATTGGTCTTCCTTTTGGATGTTGTTGATGTCATTTAACCATAAATGTCTGGCATTCTTTTTCCTAATGACTGCTTCTTCACATTTTTGATTGAACCATCTGTTCTTTCTATGCGTGGTTAACACACCGAGACATTCTTCTGCGGTAGATTGAATTGTATTCTTGATGTTCAACCAAGTTTGGTCAACGCTTTCCTCCAAAGGGTTTTGCAGAGTTTCAAGTTTACATTTTCTTTCATCTTTAAATTTCTCTTTGACTGTAATTTCTTGTAGTTTTTCTCTGTTATATATTGGGTGTAATCTTTGTAATTTAGTATAGAAAGCTCTGTTAAGTTTTATTTTAAATTTTGCTCCAACGAGGAAGTGGTCGCTGTGGCACTCAGCTCCTCTATAACTTCTAACTTGTTGTATGTTTGATGCTTTTCTGTTGTTAATTAAAATGTTATCTATTTGATTATAGGTTCTCTTGTCACATGATTTCCAAGTTTGTTTGTGTATATCCTTTCTTTGTATTCTGGTACTGCTAATCTGCAGTCCTTTGGCTTCTGCCAGGTTGATGACTCTCCATCCGTTATCATTTGAAGTTTATGTAGACTTTCCATGCCGGCCACTTTTTTATGAGTTTGCTCTCTACCTAGTTTTGCATTGAAGTCTCCCAGCACAATCAGGATGTCCTGTTTGGGGGGTTTCTTCTATGACATCTTCCAAATCATTATAAAAGTCTTCTTTAACGTCATCTTCTTTCTCCTCAGTAGGTGCATGTATCATCGTTATATTTTTCCATTTACCTTTTATTCGTAATTTACTAATTCTGTCATTAACAACTTTAAAGTTTAGAACGTTCCCACATAACTCTTTTTTGATGAAAAAACATGTTCCTAATTCATGTTTATTTTGGGTGTTTCCTCCATATACTATAATCATTCCATTTTGCCCTAAAGTACCCTCTCCTGGCCACCTTATTTCTTGAATTGCTGTTATATCCATTTGATGTTCAACCAGCTTCCGGGTTAGTTCTTCGGCCGCTCTAGTTCGATATAATGTCCGTACATTCCATGTTCCAAATCTCAAGAGTCGTTTAACGTTCCGAGGTCGTTGTCCAAATAAGTCAGTCCGAATTCGAGGTTTATGTATCTGTTTCGTAACAAAATAGTTTTTACAAAGGTGGGGAATGTTAACGACACGCTTCAACCCCCAACCTGGAGGACCAGGGTGTTTCTCTTTGTCTGTTCTCTTTGTGTGTTTCCCTTTGACCTGTCCGGCTTGGGAGGCCATGCTGGTAGCTAGGCTAAATAATACATATAATAATAAAAATAAAAACAACATAAACCTGAAACAATGCGTCTCAAAGAAGGAGCAACTGTTTGTACACGAGAACTAGATACTTGCTGAACATCCAAACTACGTATAAGACAACACAACCGACATGCACATCTGGTCATTGCGGAAGACACACAATACATTGGTTACTGAATGCATTAGTTTCGAACTTCTTCTATCAGTGCCAGTCGATACCTACAGTTTTAACGTTAACAGTAAATTATAAGGACCCCAGTTTACGAATGAGTCTCATTGCGTATAGTCATTCACCTATCCCCCATGTTTAAGACCACTAGAGAATCGATATACGGGGATATCAACCCGGCAGCCTTACTTCCCATACAATTTCCCGGTACTCATGTTTAGCCGACGTTGACATTTGAGCACAGAAACATAACAGAAATGCCAGCCTGGGAGAGGATTAGAAGACGTGAGCATGTGACCGACAGACACGCCGGCCAGCCACCATGCTACTGGTGCTTCTCTCGTCACTGCATGTTGACGTGCACTGGAAGCTTTACTATATACGCCCCCTGGACGACAAGTTGTATTAACTCCACCCGAGTGGTGTCTCCCAGCATTGTTGTTGCTAGATGATACTGAACTTTAACGGTGACTCCCTTATCAACCTACAGATATGTGTACTTAAAACTGTTTGTAAGGACGATCCGCTGAAGCAATGCTGTATCACCCCAACCCGTGTGGAATGTACTGTAGCAATAAGTGCTGGATCCCATCACCACCCACTAAGAACTAACTGTCCATGTGGATTGTACTGTAGCAATAAGTGCTCTATTATACTAACGATCCACTGACAACGAGCTGTATCACCTCTACCCGTGTTGTTTGTGCTGCAGCAATAAGAGTTCCATTATGCGAGGGCCCGACTGACAACATATTGTATCACCTCCACCCGTGTTGTTTGTGCTGCAGCAATAAATGTCCCATTATGCGAAAGCCCGACTGACAACGTATGATACCACCTCTACTTGTGTGGCGTGTCCTGTAGTTGCAGTGTTCAGGACCCTGGGGACCACGGAGCATGTAAATATCTTCTCTAAAGTTTTCCTGATGACGTACGAAACTATGAAAACCGACTCACAATGTAGAGCTCCTCAAAGCTAAAGACGTTACCGACGAAAGCGTCCACCACGCCAGAATAACCCGGTATGTAAATGAATATAATGGGAATTATTTGCATATGCGGTCTAGCTGCCAATACAAGATGTCCTTTTTCTTGGCGTAATCTTGGTGCTGCGTTATCTTATAGCAATCCGTTGGTCAATTATTACAATAGATTTGCGAAGAAGATGAATGATGTATGTCGGTGCACGTGCCAACTCTCACCACAGTCTTACCCAAGCCTTAAGTCTCATGTGTTTGCCAAGATGGCACGGAAGCTAGAGCCGAGGTAAGCTAACAAAATAGTTATTAATATCACGAAACTACAAAATAAATAAATCAGATACAATGATAGCCAGGCAGTTGTTGCAGCAGTATTAAACATATGAAGGATAGACAGAAATATGTTGACCTACAGCCGCTACGTTTGAAGACACATTCTGTGGAGATGTCAACAAAGTCCAATTGACTGCTGATAATTTGGATACTTTTATGTTGACGTCTGAAGGTGTCTGCTTGGTTGGATATATTTATGCTGACGTCTGAAGGTGTCTGCTTGGTTGGATATACTTATGCTGACGTCTGAAGGTGTCTACTGTTGTGTATATGTGTGTGTGTGTGTGTTGACATCTGAAGCTATTTTTCTCCGCATATTCTATTACAGGACATCGCTGTCAACACCAGCAGTTTACAGCTGTTGTTGATTTCTTGGCAAGAGTACGCTCAGTGGTTTGCCATTGCTTTCTGAACGGCCGGCTCACTTATCCTGTAAGTTACCAACGCAGCAAGAACCGCTACCGATTCTCGCACAGGTTAGGTTCCTCACATGGATATACGGGATTACGGAGAAAGACGTAAACCCCTAGGCCAGGGAGCCGACTGAAGCTGTCTACGTGTTAGATATATTCATGTTGACGTCTGAAGATGTCTGTTATTTTAGACATATTTAAGTTGACATCTGAAGGTGTCTACGTGTTAGATATATTTATGTTGACGTCTGACGATGTTTGCTTCTTTAGATATATTTATGGTGACGTTTGAAGCTGCCTATGTTTTGGATATATTTATGTTGACGCCTGAAGCTGTCTTTTCTTTTTTTTTTAGCATATCCTTTTACAGGACTTAGCTGTCAACACCAGCATCTTTCAGCTGTATGTTGATCTCTTGGCAAGATTACGCTCAGTAGTTTGCCATTGCTTTCTGAGCGGCCGGCTCACATACCCCGTAAGTTACCGATGCGATTCGAACCACTGCTAATTTGAACCGTCATCACGTTACCTGACGAGAGTATACGAGATTACGGAGAAAAGTCATAACCTCTAAGCCACGAAGCAGGCTGAAGCTGTCTACTTGTTAAATATATTCATGTTGACGTCGGAATGTGTTTTCTTTTTTGAATATATTTATGTTGACATCTGAAGCTGTCTACGTATTAGATATATATATGTTGACGTCTGAAGATGTTTGCTTCTTTAGATATATTTATGTTGACGCCTGAAGCTGTCTATGTTATGGATGTATTCATGTTGACGTCTGAAGGTGTCTGCTATTTTAAACATATTTATGTTGACATCTGAAGCTGTCTACGTATTAGACATATTCATGTTGACGTCTGAAGGTGTTTTATTTTATGGATATATTTATGTAGACATCTGAAGCTGTCTATGTTTTGGGTATACTTATGTTGCCGTCTGAAGCTGTCTACGTGTTAAATATATTCATGCTGACGTCTGAAGGTGTTTGCTTTTTTGATATATTTATGTTAACTTCTGAAGGTGTCTACTTGTTATATATATTCATGTTGACGTCTGAAGGTGGTTGCTTTTTTGGATATATTTATGCTGACGTCATAAGGTGTACGAACAAGTGATAGAAGATCAGAGTCGAGCTGTCTGTAAAGTCACCAATATGGCGATATTACACAGAGGGGCACACATATGAGAGCACATCAAGTTGCCTGCATTGTCTAGTATTCTATAAAACATGGGTTTAAACTTTGAAAATGAAACGCACCTACAAGAAATGGTAGATATAATAGCAAAAGAAAGTAAAAACAAAGGATTTAGAATTAATAACAGAACAAATAGAAGTAATGGTTATTACAAATAAAACGTTTATACCCAAATTCAACATCAAAGTGAATGGAACTAATCTGAAACAAATCAATGTATAAAAGTATGTGTATACTTTAATAACAGCAGATGGAAGTTGCATTAAGGAAGGAAACCGAGGAATAACCGAGCAAAAGCCACATTTAACAAGATGCATTAATTATCTGCAATTTATCTTTGTCAATCAAAGCCTGTTTTACAGCGATGAGGGCAGACTACAAAATCATATTACTAATCTGAGTTCAACCTGCAGCAGATACAATATGAGTATAAACACAGCCAAAACCGAAGTAATGCAAGTTAGCAGATTGCCGGGCCCACTAAATATACAGATAAATAACACAACTCTGAAACAATGTCTGGAACGTCGTTACCAGACATTACTGGCAGTGCACGAGACAGAGGACTAAGGACAGACATGATAACCAACTCCACACGGCACTGACTATAAGGAAACGTTCTAAGGACGCGGAGTGCGCCTGTTAGTCATGAACCCATGTCACTAACCAAACAGACACGAGTTCTAATCTTCGGTGACGTAAGATATTTGCATATATTCGGGATAACATAACAATCGCTGAAGCAAGAGAACCGCGTGACGACTGCCTGGGCTAGAAGCCACTATCAAAGCCCTCCTGACGCACACCAGTAGTAGTTTTTGGTGTTTAGTCTCTACATTCATTTAAAGGTAGTCTCATCTCATCTCATCATGTTCCTATTGTACCTTGTGGTGTCGAGATGAAGTATAAACAGCGGGAGTGTGCCCACTTATGGGCTTCGTGTATCGATATTCTCATGGGCTCTGTTATTCCCTGCGTCCATCGTTTAAATGTAATAATCATGATATATTTTATCAGAGCTATGTTCTTAACGACGACAGTAAGAATATAACGAGCATTCAAACAGTTGATTGTATTCTTTACGACCCAGTCGATTCTATATTTCCCATCTTCAGGGATTGTCTTAAGTCAGCGACAGTTCAGGCAGACAGTTATTGTTAGAATCACATTACGTCCTTGAATCAAAATCCACACTATCTGCACAGTGAAGCAAATAATGACTACATTAGCCATGGCTTAATGTGATCTCCCCTCGTGTATGTATGTGTGAACAGAGATACTATACTGCATTTTGGTGACATGTCAAGTACACACATAAACAAGTAGGAACTTTCCTATTGTTGCATTAGTCGCATTGTAATGGTCTATTGTTTCATGAAAACATATCATAATCAAGTGACACATTGTAATTTCGTATTGTTTCATGAGAACATACCATAAACAAGTGTCAATTGTTATTTCCAATTGTTTCATTAAACACATGTAATATTTTCTAGTATTTCGTTTAACAATGCCATAATAAATTATCACATTTCATAACCATACATTGTCACATCACGTAATGTTTCATTAAATAATACCAGAACTAAGTGTCACATCCCCACATTTCTAAAACAATGCCTTAATCAAGTTAATAATTTTGACACTACATAATACATCAATAAAGTGTTATATTCGAGTATAATTCTTAATATTTCATAAAATAATACTTTAATGAACGGTCACATTGTGTAGTGTTTCATTAAATAACACCATATTCAAGCTTTATATATCACAGTTTTTTTTTAAATTAACTAATACCACAATGAAGTGTCACATTCCAATATTTCGCCAAAATGCCAGAATTAAGTATGGTGATTTTGATTGTATTCAATGCATCAATAAAGTGTTATATATAATTCATAAAATTTCATCAAATAATACCTTAAGGGGCTATCACATTTTGTAATGTGTCAGTAAATAGTATTTTAAACACTGCAACATTTGAAAAAGTTCAACTAAATAATACCTTAACCGAGTGTACTAAAGTCGTGTACTAAAGTCGTATACTAAAGTCGCGTACTAAAGTCGTGTACTAAAGCCGAGTACTCAAGTTGTGTACTGAAGACGAAAGGGTTGACTTCATTACACCAAGCTTGACCCCATTTGCTCTGCCTCTCTCTACGGAACAGCAAGCCGCTATCGAGAGCATCGCACACAAGGACGAACTCCGTAGCTCGAGAGATGACCGGAGACATGACCGGAGAGATGACCGGAGAGATGACCGGAGAGATGATCTGGGAGTCTCCGGACAATGATACTTGAGGTCTGAATGACACAGTCCGCGGAACGAACACACTATCTCCACAGCGCGAGCAGACGACTTAACCACTTGACCTTACTTCGTTAACACGGTGTGGTTTTAATTAACCAAGTGTCACATTATTCAACCTTTCGTTAAATAACATTCTAGTCAAGAATGCATTCTCTAACCTGGCGTGGACAAGTGGCTGCCAGAAGATTGGCCTCCCGTGTACTCATCTCTACTACAAACACACTCAAGTCACACTCGGGGTACATTGCCTGCACTTTTTCTCCAACAGCCATTTCATATCTCTATTGATCAGAATTATGCATTTTTTCGAGGGTAATACACGTCCAGTGCCAACAAAGCTAGGCCTTTAAAGGGCGTCTTATGTGGAATTATTGTACCAGGAGACAGGCTTGCCTGCGTTTTCCATAAGCAGTGGCCCGGCTTCATTATTTCATCTTGTCCAGAGATTACTTCATGACTCTTTGTTTTATTTCTTCTGTTCATTTATGTTGACAGTTGGCTACAAAGTTTTCTTGCGTATTGCGAAGCTTTCCTGGTAATTTCTCATTTATTCTGGCTGATTCTCACCGCCTGTCTAGAATATGTGGAAGAATAAGTTCCCCCAGGAGTACTGTTAGATACATCCAGATTGTATAATAGAGATAATGAGTGCCTTTTACTGAATATAAAACCTCCATATTCTGTTTAACTCCTACTTCAAGCCTGTGATGTTGGTTGTGTGTTTGCAATAGCTGCATTCTCATTGGGTGGACGCGACAGTTGTGCAAGGCAATAAATCTAGCACATTTTGAAATGCTTCTTTAAGAGCTCAGAACAATTGTTTCACTGCATTGTATTCTTCTTTTTCTCTTCCTCATCCTGTTTCTTCTTTTCCTTCTCATCCTTTGCCACCACCTTCTGGAAATGATGGCTGTTGATGTGTTAATTGCTGTGGTCTTCCATTGGTCAGTATTGTCCGCAACGAAAGTAGAAGGACGGCAGAGTTGTAGCTTGCGCATATGTTCAGGTCAAACATTTCTCTAGTCTCTTCCTTCACCAGCTTTCTCTAAATGTTCCCGGATGGAACACTTTTAAGAAGGGCATCATGGGGTTTACAATGTATGTTGGCTGTGGTGCACATTATCGTGTTGAAGTCTGTAGGTTGTGGTGTTGAAGTCTGCTGGTGGTGGTGTTGAAGTCTGTAGGTTGTGGTGTTGAAGTCTGTAGGTTGTGGTGTTGAAGTCTGCTGATGGTGGTGTTGAATTATGTAGGTGTGGTGTTGAAGTCAGTAGGTTGTGGTGTTGAAGTCTGCTGATGGTGGTGTTGAATTATGTAGGTGTGGTGTTGAAGTCTGTAGGTTGTGGTGTTGAAGTCTGCTGGTGGTGGTGTTGAAGTCTGTAGGTTGTGGTGTTGAAGTCTGTAGGTTGTGGTGTTGAAGTCTGCTGATGGTGGTGTTGAATTATGTAGGTGTGGTGTTGAAGTCAGTAGGTTGTGGTGTTGAAGTCTGCTGATGGTGGTGTTGAAGTCTGCTGGTGGTGGTGTTGAAGTCTGTAGGTTGTGGTGTTGAAGTCTGTAGGTTGTGGTGTTGAAGTCTGTAGGTTGTGGTGTTGAAGTCTGCTGGTGGTGGTGTTGAAGTCTGCTGGTGGTGGTGTTGAAGTCTGTAGGTTGTGGTGTTGAAGTCTGTAGGTTGTGGTGTTGAAGTCTGCTGGTGGTGGTGTTGAAG
>OY992876.1:282757272-282769772 GCA_963921405.1 Cepaea hortensis
GCCTGCCTGCCTGTCTGTCTGTCTGTCTGTCTGTCCCGGCCCGGCATCGCCCAGCTCCTAGTGTGGAGCATCTCATTTAATTCATATAAGTAGTCATATAAGCTCCCGTTCCCGACTATCTATCTATCTATCTATCTATCTATCTATCTATCTATCTATCTATCTATCTATCTATCTATCTATCTATCTATCTATCTATCTATCTATCTATCTGTCTGTCTGTCTGTCTGTCTGTCTGTCTGTCTGTCTGTCTGTCTGTCTGTCTGTCTGTCGCGGAAAGCGTCTCATTAAATTCATACAACAACAAAAAAAAGTTACTTAAAAGAATGTCCTTCCACATACCATCCATTATTTTTAATGAAAACTGTTTTTAATCAACTACGTGACTGTAGATAACTTCTTTAAGCATAAAAAGATGAGTTACAATGTTATGCATTATGCATTATATTTATGAAAACTTTGAAAGTGCCTTAAAGATTATATCATGATTTATTATAACTCTTATGCCGGTAAATAACTATAGACAAAGAGTTTATAAGTCTTTGAAAACCATGCAACAATATGACTATAAGGTATATAGCAATGTTATTAAAAGTTATGCCTCTTGAAATAACTTTTCTAGAGTTAAGTCCCCTCGCTGTATTGAAATTATAATGAAAAACGAAATATTAAATAATATTAAGTAAGTAGCCGATTTTACACTAAATAAATATGACAGTTGGCATGAGAGGAAGGCGTGTAGAAAATTTCATCTCAATCGCGAACGCATAAAGGACATACACACACACACACATACAGTCTTATATATATATATATATATATATATATATATATATATATATATATATATATATATATATATATATATATATATATATATATATATATATATATATATATATATATATATATACTAGCTGACCCGGCACGGCTTCGCCCAGTCCCTGGTGGGGAGCATCTCATTTAATTCATATAAGTAGTCATATAAGCTCCCGTTCCCGACTATCTATCTGTCTGTCTGTCTGACCCGGCCCGGCATCGCCCAACTCCTGGTGGGGAGCATCTCATTTAATTCATATAAGTAGTCATATAAGTTCCCGTTCCCGACTGTCTGTTTGTCTGTCTATCTATCTGTCTGTCTGTCTGACCCGGCACAGCCCATGGTGGAGAGCATCTCATTTAAATCATATAAGTAGTCATATAAGATCCCGTTCCCGACTATCTGTCTGTCTGTCTGTCTTGGGTAAATGGAGGAGGGAGGAGGAAGTGGGAGGTGGAGGAGGGAAGAGGAGGGAGGAGTAGGGAGGAGGAGACAGGAGACAGGAGGAATAGGGAGGAATAAGAGGGAGGAGGAGGGATTAGGAAGAGGAGGGAGGAGTAGGGTGGAGGAGGAGGGGGAGGAGGAAGAGGGAGAAGGATGGAGGAGGAGAACGCAGGAGGAGGAGGGAGGAGGAGGAGAGGGAGGAGGAGGGAGAGGGAGGAGGAGGGAGGAGGAGGAGAGAGTAGGAGGAGGGAGGAGGCGGAGGGAGCAGGAAGAGGGAGGAAGAGGGAAGAGGAAGAGGGAGATGGAGGAGGGAGGAGAAGGAGGAGTGAGGAGGAAGAGGGAGGAGGAGGGAAAAGGAAGGAGGAGGAGAACGCAGGAGGAGGAGGGAGGAGGAGGAGGAGAGGTAGGAGGAGGGAAAGGGAGGAGGAGGAGAGAGTGGGAGGAGGGAGGAGGCGGAGGGAGAAGGAAGAGGGAGGAAGAGGGAGGAGGAAGAGGGAGAAGGAGGAGGGAGGAGAAGGAGGGAAGAGGATGAGGAGGAGGAGGAAGAGGAGGAGGGTGGAGAGAGGAGGTACAGGGAGGAGGAGGGAGGAGGTAGAGGGAGGAGGAGGGAGGAGGCGGAGGGAGTAGGAGGGAGGAGGATGGAGGAGGAGGGGAGAGGAAGAGGGAGAAGGAAGAGGGAGAAGGAGGAGGGAGGAGGGAGAGGGAGGAGGGGGAGGAGGTAGAGGGAGGAGAAAGAGGAGGAGGGTGGAGGGAGGAGGTAGAGGGAGGAGGTGGGGAGGAGGTAGAGGCAGGAGGAGAAGAGAGGAGGAGGGAGTTCGCCATTCCGAATTCATACTCGTCTAGGTTCTGTGATTTCGGTCCTTCCATTGATTGTTCTTCCCTTCTACACGACTGTAGATAACTTCCTTACACATAAAAAGATGAATTGTTATTGATATTGCCGTGGCATGGAGGCATATATATCAGCAGCAGAGTTGAACGCCTACGCCAGCCGGCACGGCACTTGATGATGATGATGATGATTGCCGTGTGACGATTCTGTGTAGTCACGTCATTTTCTTCCCTTTCCTTAGCGTTTTAGTTCGGGGATTCTTTCATCATCATCATCATATATTTACGTACGTATTTTGGAAATGGGAGGAGGGAGGAGGAGGAAGAAGAAAAAAAGAATACGACAGTTGGCAGCGCTGGAATGAAAGGAAGGCGTGTAGAAAATTTCATCTCAATCGGATGGGCCGTTCGCGAACGTATAAAGGACATACAGACATACATATCCACACACATCCTAATTTATATATAAGATACTAGCTGACCCTGCCCGGCTTCGCCCAGACCCTGGTGGGGAGCATCTCATTTAATTCATATAAGTAGTCATATAAGTTCTCGTTCCCGTTACCGACTGACTGACTGACTGTCTGTCTGTCTGTCTGTCTGTCTGTCTGTCTGTCTGTCTGTCTGTCTGTCTGTCTGTCTGTCTGTCTGTCTGTCTGACCCGGCCCGGCATTGCCCAGCTCCTGGTGTGGAGCATCTCATTTAATTCATATAAGTAGTCATATAAGTTCCCGTTCCCGACTGTCTATCTGTCTGTCTATCTGTCTGTCTATCTGTCTGCCTGACCCTGCCCGGCTTCGCCCAGTCCCTGGTGGGGAGCATCTCATTTAATTCATATAAGTAGTCATATAAGTTCCCGTTCCCGACTATCTGTCTGTCTGTCTGTCTGTCTGTCTGTCTGTCTGTCTGACCCGGCCCGGCATCGCCCAGCTCCTGGTGTGAAGCATCTCATTTAATTTATATAATTAGTCATATAAGTTCCTGTTCCCGACTGTCTATCTGTCTGTCTGTCTGTCTATCTGTCTGCCTGATCCTGTCCGGCTTCGCCCAGTCCCTGGTGGGGAGCATCTAATTTAATTCATATAAGTAGTCATATAAGTTCTCATTAAATTCATACAACAAACAAAGTAACTTAAAAGAATGTCCTTCCACACACCATCCATTATTTTTAATGAAAACTCTTTCTAATCACCTGCATGACTACAGTAACTTCTTAAGCAAAAAAAGATGAGTTACAATGTTATGCATTGTGCATTATTTTTATGAAAACTTTGAAAATGCCTTACAGATTGTATCATTATTTATTATATCTCATATGCCGGTACATAACTATGGACAAAGAGTTTATAAATCTTTGAAAACGATGCCACAATATGACTATAAGTTATACAGAAAAGTTATGCCCCTTGAAATAACTTTTACAGAGTTAGGTCCCCTGAGATATATGAAATTATAATGAAAAATGAAAAATGAAATAATACTGAGTAAGCAGGCGATTTCACACTAACAAAATATCACAGTTGGCAGCGCCGGAATGAAAGGAAGGCGTGTAGAAAATTTCATCTCAATCGGATGGGCCGTTCGCGAACAAATAAAGGACATACATACATACATACAGACAGACAGACAGACAGACGGAGATCCTAATTTATATATATATATATAATGTTACATGTCCAATCTACAATGTCAGCATTCTTTGTACCATATACTGTATCAGCATTCCTTGTACTATCTATACCATGGTAGCATTCGTTGTCCTATCTACCATCTCAGAATTCGTTGCCCCATCTAACATGTCAGCATTATGTCAATCATATGAAAGGGCCAGACTGTTGTATGCCGATCTCATTAAGAGAAGCCTGGGACGAGTGCTAGTGTACTTAGTGATTTTAAGGCCAGCAGAGTATGGTTAGAAAAAGTAAAGAGGCGCACTGGAATACAAATTGTTACTAGGTACGGCGAAGATTCGAGTTCGGACAAGTTTGGAGCAGAACAATAGCATTAAACACTATATTTATTCTCTATAAAATGTAATTTTGGTTTGCATTTGGAGTATCTAGAACGAATTAATTGGATTTACATTGATTCATATGGAAACAATTGCCTCGGTTTTCGTCGGTTTTGGATTGTTTACGGACGGATTATCGACGAACCCGAGGTTTTACTGTATATTACACCGTGCGCACTAGTCAATAAACTGTGTAGTATACGACACCAGATCTAGAAATCACGTGATCTATGCTTGTATTAAACCTCCGCTTCATCTCAGGAGATGGCTGAGTGGCCAGGACGTTGCTCTCCTTTTCGAGAGACCACGGTTCGAATCCTCGATCAGGTGAAGTGATTTTTATGTGGGGGGCAAAAAGAAAATCCTAACCTGCATAGTTCGCGGCGACTGCACTAGCCAGGCCGCCTTAAGTCCTCAGGCTTAACCCCCCCCCCCCCCCGGTCCTCCTCCTTATCTTCCCCAACCATTTCCTACAACGCACAGTACTCTCTACCGCAAACGCAAGGTAATATGAGCTAGGTACTCTACTCCGCAAGGTACTATAGGCAAGGTACTCTACACCTCAAGGTACTATAAGCAAGGTACTATACACCGCACGGTACTATAGGCACGGTACTCTACAACGCAAGGTACTATAGGCAGAGTACTCTACAACACAAGGTACTATAAGAAAGGTACTATAGGCACGGTATTCTACAACGCAAGGTACTATTAGAAAGGTACTCTACACCGCAAGGTACTATAGGCACAGTACTCTACAACACAAGGTACTATAAGAAAGGTACTATAGGCACGGTACTCTACAACGCAAGGTACTATTAGTAAGGTACTCTACACCGCAAGGTACTATAGGCACGGTACTCTACAACACAAGGTACTATAAGAAAGGTATTGTAGGCACGGTACTTTACAACGCAAGGTACTATTAGAAGGGTACTACTATACACGGTACTCTACAACGCAAGGTACTATAAGAAAGGTACCATAGACACTGTACCATAGACACGGTACACGTCGTGGCGCATCGTCGTCGTCGTCGTCATTCGCACTGCGAGCGCTATCAAGACAAGTCACCTGAATAAGTCAAGACGCCTGATACGGGACAAAATGTCACGTTGAAAGTCCAACAACAAGAAACACGCGGTAGCCAAGATGTGCAGCGTGGGAGCCGACAACAAGAGAAGAACCCAGAGAGCCTACCTGCTAGCTGCATCAAAGAGCCTGATACTACAGCTATTACTGAAGCTACCGCGAGGGAGAAGATCGACAGCCCACCACAAACAAGAGTCAAGACAACAGAGAAGAAGGAGGAGAAAGACACCAGAGCCGGGAACACCGACTCAAAAACAGTCCGATGGGTGGTCAAGCGGATTCAAGTGGAGCTGACAGACGAAGAAATCCCGAAGCAGCTCCGAGAAGAGAATCCTCACATCCGATTTATGAAGGCGGAGCGGCTCCTCACCTACTCCAAGATACCTACAACCTTGGGGGTGGTGATGTCGGAGGGCAGCGAGATGCCGATAACAGTATCAATCAACAACAGAATGCAGCAGCCAGAGAGATTCATCCCTAGAGTCAAACAATGTTCCAGATACTAGAGGGCCGGCCACAGCAGAGCAATATGCCGCAGTAAGACGGAAATCTGCTGTTACTGCGCCGATCACCACGCCTTCAAGGAGTGTCTGCTGGCCAAGCTGGACACGGACTTCGGGGCTCCGAACAACAAAAGAAAGTGCGCAAACTGTCTGGGCAAGCATGGAGAAAGATATTTGGGCTTTCCGTACCTGCAACGACACAGAGACGCCTTAAAGATCGCAACTATCACGAAGACACCAATCAAGGAAGCAATGCGAAGGGACGAGACAGCCACGGGTATAGCAGAAGCTGAAAGAGATCAACTGCAAAAACAGATAGACGAGTTGAAGAGACAAGTCAAGGCACTGCTGACGCCGACTCCGAATAGCCACAACGAAAACCTACTGGCGGAAATGAAGGAGATTCAGCAAAACATCAAGCAAGAAGTAGAACATATGGCACTGATTAAGAAGGAGAACGAGGAGATCCTACAAACGATTAAATCAGAGCGAGAACTACAGAAAGCTGAAATGGAAATACTCCGAAACAAAACAACAGAAGCCGAACAAGAAATTTCATAGAAATCGCAGGATGAAAACCAAGAGACCGAGCCTGAACCGCAAACGAAAGCCAGCAGCCCAACCAAGACGCCCGAGACTTTCAAAGGGAAACCGATATCCCACCAGACATCCGAAGAAAACCGAGATGAGCACCCTGACGACGGTATAGAGGACGACCCTTTAACGCCAGCATGGCACGCAGAGATAACGAGGAAATACGAACACAAGTGCGAGGAATACAGAAAGCGCACGGAAGAAAAAGAAAAGAAGTACAAGAAACTCAACGGGAAACCAATGCCCCGCCATACCGCCACAGTACCAGATTTAAAAGAGGATGACGAACACCCATAGCAATACTATATAGATGACGGAGAAATCATCCCATGGCTGACCACGGAGGAAGCAATGGAAAGACAGCAAGAGGCATGTTACATCGAAAAGCTTCTACAGGCAATACACAAATGAGAAGGCAAAAATACGAAATAAAAAGTCCTTTTAAGGACTGCAACCAGTCAAGCCAGACGAGCCAGGAGTCTGCGCCAACAAAGAAAACCACAAGAGGAAACATGCACAAAGGACAGCCGCCGATCGATCCCTCTGCTGACGTCACAGACACAAACGCTACATAACCAGTCCGAGATAGGACTTACTCGTAAGAGCGCACAAGACAAGAATTAGGGTGATTGAACCCACAAAAACCACGGACCTCAACAATAACCACAGCTGAGGAAGCAGGTTGAACGAGGCCGAATTTGGAATTTTTGTTTTGAAAATTGGAATTGGAATTGGAACGGTACTCTACAACGCAATGTACTATAAGCATGGTACTATAGGCACGGTACTTTACAACGCAAGGTACTACAAGAAAGGCACTATAGGCATGACACTATACAACGCAAGGTACTATAAGAAAGGCAATATAGGCATGGTACTATACAACGCAAGGTACTATAAGAAAGGTACTATAGGCAAGGTACTCTACAACGCAAGGTACTATAAGAAAGGTACTCTACACCACAATGTACTACAGGCACGATACTCTACAACGCAAGGTACTATAAGAAAGGTACTACAGGCACGATACTCTACACCGCAAGGTAATATAAGTAAGGTACTCCACAACGCAATGTACTATAGGCACGGTAATCAACAACGCAAGGTACTATAAGCAAGGTACTCTATACCGCAAGGTACTATAGGCACGGTACTCTACAACGCAAGGTACTATAAGAAAGGTACTATAGGCACGGTACTATACAACGCAAGGTACTATAAGCAAGGTACTTTAGGCACGGTACTCTACAACGCAAGTTAGTATACAACACAATGTACTATACAACGCAAGGTACTATAGGCAAGGTGCTCTACACTGCAAGGTACTATAGGCAGTAATGACCGCCAGTGACAGTATTGAAACTCCTACATGTGTATGAACAGTGTCTGGTGATGACACCAGATGTAGAAATCAAGATATCTGTGCTCGCATTGAACCGCCTGCACTAGTATGAACCATGGTCTCAACCATGTCAATTAAGCAGCTGAGCTTTCATGTGTGGCACGTGGCCCGCTTCCACTTGTACTAACCTTGTCTCGTAGATGCCACAGTATTCATAAATCCAGTTATCTGCGATTGTGTTGAACCATGTAGACTAGTGCGAACCATGTCTGGTTTGTTTTTCGCATATCCTTTTTACATGATAACCCTGTCAACATCAGTATCTTTCAGCTGATTGTGTATTTCTTGGCTAGATTACGCTCAGTAGTTTACCATTGCTTTCTGAGTGACCGGCTCAAATACCCCGTAAGTTACCGACGCGGAGAGAACCGCTACCAATTCTCGCGCAACGTCACATTACTTACGAGAGTATAGGAGATTACGGAGAAAGTCGTGTAACCTCTAGACCAGAGAGGCCGGCACCATGTCTGGTACATGACACGAAATCTAGGAATCAAATTATCTGTGCCTGGACTGAACCGCTAGCACTAGTAGGAAACTGTCCGGTACATGACACCAAAATCTAGAAGTCAAATTATCTGTGCCTGGACTGAACCGCTAGCACTAGTAGGAAACTGTCCGGCACATGACACCAAAATCTAGAAGTCAAATTATCTGTGCCTGGACTGAACCGCTAGCACTAGTAGGAAACTGTCCGGTACATGACACCAAAATCTAGAAGTCAAATGCTTGGATTGAGCCACCTGCACTGTGTGAAGTAGTCTGACCATGTCACTCCACTCTGTCCTAGCTATTTACTAATAACTTGTGTAGTACCAGAAGAAATCAAGTTGTCTGGCGTTCCATTGAACACATTGTAGTATTGACAAATATCCTGCAACGGTCCGAGGCACGAAGTCGATGACATTTACTTTCGGCGACTCGTAGGGGATACAACTGGCCATTGCCGAATGATTGCGAAAATGTGAGTACGCGAAGTCAATGCATAATTAACTACCCAAAGCACATACGATGTTTATGGCGTGATTCCGATATTGTTGTTGTTATTCGTGGACTCTAGTATGATGATAAACAAATGTACAGCCAGTATGAACTTTCAATTTACTTTCTTTATGTAAACATGTAATATCAACTAAAATACATCAAAGTATCTGTGGATAATTCACTTTATGGAGATGTCAGCAAGATTAACGTGACTGCTGCTTTCTTTTGATTGATTCATACTGACGCTTGCAGGTGAACGAAGAAGAATTAACATCCATGAACATGGAGATGGTGCTGTGTGGCCAAGATTGACTTGTCATCCAGAGGTACAGGTGTAGTGTACAGTGACAAAATGGTTGCATATTTGTGTGATATAGTGGTTTCCTGCATGTCTATGTGACATAATTGTGTGTGTGTGTTGTTTTTTATTTTTAGGATGTCTATAGGATATAATGCCGGTCTCCCTGGCGTAGGGGTTTAGGACGTTGTTCGAAATCTCGTATACTCTCGTACGAAACACAGCTGCGCGGGATTCGATAGCGGATCGCGTCGCGTTGGTTACTTACGGAGTATGTGAGCCAGTCTTTCAGAAATTAATGGCAAACTACTGAACGTAAAACTTGCCAAGACAACAACAGCAGCTGAAAAATGCTGGTGTTGACCACAATGTGCTGTAAAGGATTTTTTTTTTTTTTTTCCGCGTTTCCATCCTGTTTCAGGATATTGCGGTCAACACCAGCATCTTTCAGCTGTATGTTGATTCCTAGGCTAGATTACGCTCATCAGCACGCCACGACTTTCTGAGCGACCGGCTCCATACTCTCATAAGTCACTTTTACGATTCGAACCACTGCTAATTCTCGTCGCGTCACGTGACGAGAGTATTCGGAGTTAGCGGAGAAAGCTGCTAACCCCTCGGCCACGGAGCCGGATGCAAAAAAAAAAAAATGATATAATGGTTTAGAGCATGTCTATTTATATTGTGGTTTCTTGCATGTCTATGTGATATAGTGGTTTGTTACACGCCAATGTTATATATTTGTTTGTTGCATTTCTGTGTGATATAGTTGTTTTTATTTTTTCTTCATGTCTATATGATACATTGGTTTCTTGTATGTATGTGTGCTTTTCACACTATACAAGCATTTGATTCTCTCAGTGATTGATTATGGACTAGGACTGCTCACTGTCTCAAAGTGTCAAATGGTGAAATTAGAGCGCATACAGAACGAAGTTATGCGGGTCATTCTGGGATGCACCAGAGACACCCCAGTCGTGTGTATGCATTACATCCTTGGTTTGCCGACTATTGCTAGTAGGCTCAAGGTGATGCTAGCGAAGACATATCTCAGAGTAGTTGCTGACACAGATCACACGTTGCATATCTATGTGATATAGTAGTGTCCTGCATGTCTATGTGATATAGCAGTGTCCTGCATGTCTATGTGATATAGTAGTGTCCTGCATGTCTATGTGATATAATAGTGTCCTGCATGTCTATGTGATATAATATTGTCCTGCATGTCTATGTGAAATAGTAGTGTCCTGCATGTTTATGTGATATAGTAGTGTCCTGCATGTCTATGTGATATAATAGTGTCCTGCATGTCTATGTGATATCTTCTTCATCTTCTTCGTTCATCCGGAGTTTTTTTTTCGGACGTGATTGCGTTGTGCCTGTTTACAGCAGAGCTGCGTTCTTGCGCCGTTAGGCCGACACATCCGACTTCTGCGGGCATTTGTTGACCGGGTTAACCTTCCCGGTCTATGTGATATAATAGTGTCTTGCATGTCTATGTGATATAATAGTGTCCTGCATGTCTATGTGATATAATAGTGTCCTGCATGTCTATATGATATAGTAGTGTCCTGCATGTCTATGTGATATAATAGTGTCCTGCATGTTTATGTGATATAGTAGTGTCCTGCATGTCTATGTGATATAATAGTGTCCTGCATGTCTATGTGATATAATAGTGTCCTGCATGTCTATGTGATATAGTAGTGTCCATCATGTCTATGTGATATAGCAGTGTCCTGCATGTTTATGTGATATAGTAGTGTCCTGCATGTTTATGTGATATAGTAGTGTCCTGCATGTTTATGTGATATAGTAGTGTCCTGCATGTTTATGTGATATAGTAGTGTCCTGCATGTCTATGTGATATAGTAGTGTCCTGCATGTCTATGTGATATAGTAGCGTCCTGCATGTCTATGTGATATAGTAGTGTCCATCATGTCTATGTGAAATAGTAGTGTCCTGCATGTCTATGTGTTATAGTAGCGTCCTGCATGTCTATGTGATATAGTAGTGTCCATCATGTCTATGTGATATAGTAGTGTCCATCATGTCTATGTGATATAATAGTGTCCTGCATGTCTATGTGATATAGTAGTGTCCTGCATGTCTATGTGATATAGTAGTGTCCTGCATGTTTATGTGATATAGTAGTGCCCTGCATGTCTATGTGATATAGTAGTGTCCTGCATGTCTATGTGATATAGTAGTGTCCTGCATGTTTATGTGATATAGTAGTGCCCTGCATGTCTATGTGATATAGTAGTGTCCTGCATGTCTATGTGATATAGTAGTGTCCTGCATGTTTATGTGATATAGTAGTGCTCTGCATGTCTATGTGATATAGTAGTGTCCTGCATGTCTATGTGATATAGTAGTGTCCTGCATGTCTATGTGATATAGTAGTGTCCTGCATGTTTATGTGATATAGTAGTGCCCTGCATGTCTATGTGATATAGTAGTGTCCTGCATGTCTATGTGATATAGTAGTGTCCTGCATGTTTATGTGATATAGTAGTGCCCTGCATGTCTATGTGATATAGTAGTGTCCTGCATGTCTATGTGATATAGTAGTGCCCTGCATGTTTATGTGATATAGTAGTGCCCTGCATGTCTATGTGATATAGTAGTGTCCTGCATGTCTATGTGATATAGTAGTGTCCTGCATGTTTATGTGATATAGTAGTGCCCTGCATGTCAATGTGATATAGTAGTGTCCTGCATGTCTATGTGATATAGTAGTGTCCTGCATGTCTATGTGATATAGTTGTTTGTTGCAGGTCTATGTGATATAGTTGTTTGTTGCAGGTCTATGTGATATAGTTGTTTGTTGCAGGTCTATGTGATATAGTTGTTTGTTGCATGTCTGTCTATGTTATATACTTGTGTTATAGTGATATAGTTGTATTTTATGTGACAAAACCAACCAGATCCCGTGTCTTTACTCTGCAGGGGATGCCATCGATCTTCTTCTTCTTCTTCTTCTTCTTCTTCTTCTTCTTCTTCTTCTTCTTCTTCTTCTTCTTCTTCTTCTTCTTCTTCTTCTTCTTCTTCTTCTTCTTGTGCGTTCATCCGGAGTGCTCCCCCCCCCCCCAGACGTAATTGAGGTGTGTCCGACACATCTGAATTTAGCGGTCGTTTTTTAATCAGCTTAGTCATCCTGGGGGAATGTCTAAGTGATATAGTTTTTGTTTCTCCATGTCTGTATGCTACAGTAGTTTCTTGTATGTCTATGGGATATAGTGGTTGCTTGTATATCTATACGATATAATGATTTCTTGCATGTCTATGTGATATAGTTGGTGATTTTTGCATGTCTATATGATATAGTGGTTTGTTGCATGTTTACGTGATATATTTGTTCCTTTTTGCATGTCCATATGAGATAGTGGTTTATAGCATGTCTATATGTTATAGTGGTTTCTTCCATGTCTATCCGATATAGTGGTTTCTAACATGTCTATTTAATATAGTGGTTTCTTGCATGTCTATGTGATATAGTTTGTTCTATCATGGCAAT
>OY992876.1:282774772-282938301 GCA_963921405.1 Cepaea hortensis
AGCAAATAATAAGTAAACATAGCTGAGATCAGAGTAATGACATTATTGTCTGAGCCAGGGAATCTGCATTCACACTTCACAGACGGAGCTTCTCTCCAGGAGATCTACGATCATGTAATCTAAATACAGATTGGCTCACACTGACCCACACTTACACATTCCGGCTACGTGGACAGCAAGATTCTGCTATGATGCAAGTAAATCTGTATTGTTCCATGTTACAAATCCTGATTGCTCTCCACCGCACTCCGGTATATTTAACATGTTCACGCACGCACGCAGCTCATTTTGTACGTCTTCAAAAACTTCATTGCAAATGCATGGAGCGTTCTCATTTATATGAAGAAATGGAGTGAGAGGTGAAATGCTCTATTCTTTTTTTCCATTTTTTTTCTTAATGGCAGAGAGATGGAGTTGCATCGATTACACTTGCCTTATGTTGAAGATGTGGAGCTGCATCGATTAACGTTGTCTTATGTCGGGAAGTTGAACCTCAATTGATTAGATTCACACACCAGGGGCAGTTGTCATAGAATTACGCAGGGACACCACATGTGACGCGTGATGCACGTCACATCATCATCATCATCATCATCATCATCATCATCATCATCATCATCATCATCATCATCATCATCATCATCATCATCATCATCATCATCATCAGGCTAGTCAGAAGACTGGTTGTGAAGTAGTCTGACCATGTCACTCCAGTGTCCTATATCCTCAGAAATTCTCTCCAGTGTTCGGTTAGACTGACTCCCGAATGTGCATGCATTAGTGAGTGATTTAGCTGTTTATAACACACGGTGAGATCGCCCTGCACAAACAGACATTCGCGGTCAAATGGCTGCACTATTATAGTGACACAAGGTGTTAGTCTAACCAAAGACATAGCAAGATCATGGAGACACATTTGTGTCACTAATTGTGACACTAAATAACAAACTTTTGTTTAAGTTGTCTTGTTTCATGTATTGTGTACCGTCTGATAACAAGTTGTAGTAACATGTCTAACAACATGCATCTTTCCCATAACACCGTATGGGCGTGAGCCGTTGACCAACAACCGCTGAGAATCAGTAAATATTAAAATTGGGTCTTTTGGGCTCAAATGTGAGGGAAACAGTTATAGGAATATCGTGGGACAAAGAGAAGACAAATACTGAATTCTACAAGGTGTGGAAGACAACTGGCTCATAGACAGCGTCATGTCTCATCAACTGAAACAGTTTGGCCATGTTGCTGCTAGTTGCACCATCACTTGCTGCTCGATGCCTACCCAGAGACTTCTGTTGGACCAGCCAACAGATTGATTGTCTCCACAACAAACGTTTGCTGCAAGTTTTCCTTCACTTTCCCTACATATTTACCTGCCCTTTTCCTACAGCTTTACCTCCATTTTCCTTACAGACTTGCCCTCACTTTAACCACACATTTACCCCCCCCCCCCCCACTTTCCATACAGATTTACCGCCACTTTTCTTACAGATTTACATTCACGTTCACCACAAATTTACCTCAATTTCCCAACAGATTTATCTCCACTTCCCCTACATATTTACATCACTTTCTCTACAGATTTACCTGCAATTTCACCATATTTTTACCTTCACATTCACCATACATTTGCCTCCACTTTCCCAACAGATTTACCTCTAATTTCCCTGAAGATTTACATTCACTTTCACCACAGCTTTACCTCCTTTCCCTATATATTTACCTTCACTTTCCCTAAAGTGTTATCTTCACTTTCATTAAAAACCTACATATTTTCACTACTAGTGCTCACCCACTCCAACTACAAGTGTGCACCCACTGGCTCTCCAACCAGACGAGCAGAGCCAGACTGTTTATTGCACGCATTTACTTGCAGGGACACGCCGTGCAACGAGATCCTACAGAAAACTACATGAATAGTTGACACATCTTGCAACATTGATTAGCACGAGGAAATGCCGTGCGACAAAATGAAGAATGCTAGATTAAATCTGAACTGCCATACATCACAATCGTAGGACACTTTGCAACACTAGATACTTATGAATTATTAACTTCTTGTACTGGAGACTGTTTTGCCATTAACTATGCAGCGATAGTAAAGATAATTTGCCCGTCTGTCACGTGATTCAGAAATGATCAACAAAAGGCGTGGAAAAACTGACCGAAAAACTGCGCTATTTCAAATAAAATGGTAATAGATGGAGACAGGCGTACCCGGTGTGGAGAACCTATACGATACCCGGGAATACAAGCAGTTGAGAATACGTACAAGGAAAATGGGTAAACACTAGTCAGACGAGGATTGAGTGCTCGATGGCCTGACTGTCTACACCTTCTTAACGTTTTTGAAATCCATTTTAGTCGGTACAGTAAAAGCTATCATCAGCACGCGCCAGACGTGGTTAGATGCTGAGATACGGAACACTCTCGCGAATCATATCATGGCAGTGAATTCGAGTGACTGGAAGACATATACATACATGGCGGTGAACTCGAGTGTAGGGAAGACATACATGACAGTGAATTCAGTGTTGGGAAGACATACACATTCATGGCAGTGAATTCAATGTTAGAAGACATTCACATTTGAGGCAGTGAATTTAAGTGTCTGGAAGACTTACATGGCAGTACATTCGAGTGCCGGAAAAATATACAAAAATAGTAGCAGATTCTAAAGTCGGATAGACATATACATTCATTGCACTGAATATGAGAAGAGATATACATACATGGTAGTGATTTTTATCTCAGTGAATTCTATTGTTCCAAATTCACAAATGCACATGTTTGTGAATACCACACATCGACTGACAGGATGGTTGTTTAATGTCAGCAAATAAAACAGATGACGACAAGAGCTTCTTGTAAGTATCTCCATAATCAGGACCCGACCACTAGCATGCCTGTGCATCTAAGATCGACATGTGAACATGAAGACATCTGAGATATCTTGGCATTTCACTAGCATCCTGATTTATACCTCCTTAAAATGAACAAGTAAAGTATACAGAGAATATTAGTTAGTTAGTTTTCTGTTGGGGTATCATCCTTGCACTCCGGACAAGTCCATATGCATCGGCTTTCAGCTGTTAATAATGCCAGCTATTAGTTTGTTGATGAGGCCAGTCATTCTTTCGTGTCCGGCCCTGCCCCTACTAATTTTATGGTCTCTCATTTCGGACAAAGAGGTGGATTCACTGGCGTCAAAGTCCTACACTCTCGACATCTCTCTAATGGAGTTAATAACATCTACACGATCCATGGGCTTGGAAATTTGCAGGGATGCAAAGTCAGCAAGTGTATCAGCTCGTTTATTTTCTTCACCTCCAGGAACGAAGATAAAGGTGATTCTATGTACAATATATGCCTAGCAAAGCTGATACTAGTTTTTTAGTGTGTCTAGTGAAACAAGAAAGAAGAAGAAGACAAAGAACGAACAAACTTTATTTTCAAAGGGTTAAGATCTGGGCACGCAGGTCCGCATAACATTCTGCCCTTCTATCACTATCTTTCATACAGTATTTCATTCACATATCATTCAAGGCTAACTGAGAAGTGCAACAATATAAAAGATATGCATTATAAAGGCATTGGGAAAATGCAAAAATCAATAATACACGACTCAGTAATATTAATGAATGTTGTAGCACTTGTTATTAGCTATGTGGAATATGCTGGTCTACCAAAAGGGGAATGGCTGTTATACTAGGGATTTATTATTATTACCGGTCTCTGTGGCTAAGGGCTTGCGAACGCGGTTTGTGAGCCCGTATACCCGGGTTCGAAACACGGTGGTGCTGGTTTTTTCGAAAAAGGTATAGGGGCCGGTCGTTCAGAAAGCAATGGCAAACTACTGAACGTAACACTTGCTTAGTACATCAACAACAGCTGAAAATGCTGGTGTTGACTGCAACGTCCCGTAACACAATTTTGTTTTTAAAATTATTATTATTATTATTTCTATTATTAAGGGGGAGGTAATCCGTACTGAGATATTGTTCGAATAATTTGCAATTATATATGTATAGGGGTTGGTGATGTCTTTGATTTCATGTGGAAGATTGTTCCACATCTGAGCTGCAGAGTACGCTAAGCTTGTTTTGTATAAGTCAATCCTAGGCTTCGGAATGTGTAATATATTTAATCGTTTACTGTGACTAACATTTTATTTAAACAATGGCCAAAGGTAATTTGGGGCATTCCGATGTAGGATTTTGTGAATTAGTTTGGCCTTATTGAAAAGCAGGCGTTTAAGGTTTGGTAGTAACTGGAGACGTTTATGCAGGCTAGACTGTCAATTAAATGTTTGCTATAAATCAAACTCATGGCCCGTTTCTAGAGTGAGTAAAGTCGCTTGGTGCTGAATTGGACCAACCGTCTCAGATTGTAGAGCAGTAGTCAAACTGTATCTGTATATGAGAAGTATAGAATATTTTCCTTGTGTCCTCATCAAGGAAATTTTTAATTTTGGCGAGTTGGTAGACTTTTTTCGCTGTATGTTTAAGTAGCGCTTGAACGTGGGGATTAAAGATTAGGTTTATATTAATGATGATGCATCAGAAGAAGAAGAAGAAGAAGAAGAAGAAGAAGAAGAAGAAGAAGAAGAAGAAGAAGAAGAAGAAGAAGAAGAAGAAGAAGAAGAAGAAGAAGAAGAAGAAGAAGAAGCAGAGGTGGAAGCATAGGAAGAGAAAGAAGAAGAAGAAGAAGAAGAAGAAGAAGAAGAAGAAGAAGAAGAAGAAGAAGAAGAAGAAGAAGAAGAAGAAGAAGAAGAAGAAGAAGAAGAAGAAGAAGAAGAAGAAGAAGAAGAAGAAGAAGAAGAAGAAGAATGGATAGGTTTTAGCCAACATACTAGTCTCTATTGTACATATGTTGGTCACTCCTGCCACGCGTGTCTAGCAGTTATTTTACCAGTTGCAGACGGCCATGTAGACGACTATTATGTGTTATCTGACCCCAGGTGGATCATCTTGAGCGTCACGTACTAGCCGTTTAGTGAAGTGGTGTAGGGGGATGAAGCTTGCGTTCCAAGGCCAGTTGTGTTGCCCTGTTTGCGCGGCATCTGTGTTTGCTTAGAGCTTCCATGATGATTCTCTTTATAATTTATTAGACCTCTTCAACTCAAACATCTTTCGGAAATATGCTTCTTGGGGCGCAAAGAACTCATCTTTAAGCGGAATATCTTCAGCAATTATTTCTAATGATTAAATGCACGAAATTCTGCCATATGCCAATACACTGGACAGAAACACACTTGGTCTGAGATCATGATATAGATCTACGCTGTATCTACCATATTATGGGCGCTGTGGCGAAGGCGATAGCAATACCAGCTATTAAGAACAATTTCCCATTACCCAGGGTTCGATATTATTTGAGGCGGACTTCGCAGCATATCACTTAACCTTGATTTCGATTTCATGAGGCGCCATTGTTCAGAAAACAATACAAAAACTTCTGAACATATATTGCCTAGTACATCACAAACAGCCACTAAATGCTGGGTTGACTGGAACGTCCTGTGCAGGACATAGGATTGACTTTAATCTACCAAACATAAATACAAATACATTAGCAGCGCACAAACCCAGTCTAAATACAATACCATAATGAAAGTGGAAACAAGCAAATGGTTTCGCAGGTACATCAAAGAAATCGACCAGGCAAAGTTATTAACTGTAATCAGGCTAAGTGTTGCAACTAAAAGCTATACATGTTGCATGAAAGCAGGCTCTCGTAGCCAGATACTAATATGCGTCTGAAAGCTGATACTGTCTGAAAGCGGATGCTGTCTGAGAGCAGGGCTCCAGAGTGTGTAAGTCACTGGTCGCCCCGGGCTGCCCTGTCGTCAACTGTCAAAGTCTAGCTGTAGCGTATCTGTCATTACATGCACTTTGAACTGCCGTGAGACGCTAATATACAAGTCGACATTTTCTACTAGTGTATCTGTCATTACATGCACTTTGAACTGCCGTGAGACGCTAATATACAAGTCGACATTTTCTACTAGTGTATCTGTCATTACATGCACTTTGAATTGCCGTGAGACGCTAATATACAAGTCGACATTTTCTACTAGTGTATCTGTCATTACATGCACTTTGAACTGTCGTGAGACGCTAATATACAAGTCGACATTTTCTACTAGTGTATCTGTCATTACATGCACTTTGAACTGCCGTGAGACGCTAATATACAAGTCGACATTTTCTACTAGTGTATCTGTCATTACATGCACTTTGAACTGCCGTGAGACGCTAATATACAAGTTAATATTTTCTACTAGTGTATCTGTCATTACATGCACTTTGAACTGCCGTGAGACGCTAATATACAAGTCGACATTTTCTACTAGTGTATCTGTCATTACATGCACTTTGAACTGCCGTGAGACGCTAATATACAAGTCGACATTTTCTACTAGTGTATCTGTCATTACATGCACTTTGAACTGTCATGAGACGCTAATATACAAGTCGACATTTTCTACTAGTGTATCTGTCATCACACGCCAAGTGCTTGTCCTTTCACAGGACGTTACCATAAACCCCAGAATGTAATGACTGTTTGTGGTTTTATAGACAGAGTCTACTTACAGTAGCTTGTGATTACTTTCTGAACTGCATGTTCCATCTAAATCAACGCAAACAAATCTGCTTCCAAGTCGGCCGCAGATGATTTCTAACAGCGGATCCGGGATGTCAGGGAATGATTAACTGCTTTCACTAGCCCACACACTACATAAACCGACCTATCTGTCATATGCATGTCTTAAACATAGTCAGGGCAGCATGTGAAGAAGTCAGCCATGAATAACACAACAGAAATGTACTTATGCTTCACAGACTGCACAATAGCGTCTGGTAACGTGAAATAAGACATGTTCACAATGCTACAACCTTAGAATGTTGATGGTAACTGTACTTATGCTTCACAGACTGCACAATAGCGTCTGATAACGTGAAATAAGACATGTTCACAATGCTACAACCTTAGAATGTTGATGGTAAATGTACTTATGCTTCACAGACTGCACAATAGCGTCTGATAACGTGAAATAAGACGACATGTTCACAATGCTACAAACTTAGAATATTGATGGTAAATATCTGAAACATTTGTGTTTTGTGTTGAGCTCGCTGACTGTGAACACCTAGTCCATAGACACAACTTCTGGTAGTGCTGGACTGACATTTGCATGTGGATTAGCTTTCCCTAATAACCGCGTCCCTCGCCATCATGCGAATCCAGTCCAACTTCAGAGATACTTGTATTTTACGTCCCCAAGTCAAGGACGAGAAGTCAACATTTTAGTTCACCTGTTCGGTGTAAGGATTGAACCGCTTACCCCGGCATCAGCACACCGAATGTTTAAGAATACACGTTCTTATCCATTCGGTCATGCTGACCTCCAGTATCTGAGAATGATTAGAACAATCGTTGGGTCCTCCCCATCCTACTTTGACATTTTGCATGAACTCAGTATAAAAGGGAAAGATCCCAGGACAATCAAGAACACATTGAAACCAAGATCTGCCACCGAATACTTAATGAATTCCGGGTAATTAAAAAGTCGTTAGACAAGGGTATGTTTTATCGCTTGATATTTTCGACCTATACAGCGAGACAATGCCCAGAGACATCTTGAGGGAGTTAGAACTGAAGTCCAAAATATAAACATTCTGAGATCTACCACTGACACAGAGATGGGTGGGAGAGAAAAGGAGCAGCTGGTCAAGAGTAGCAAATGTGACACAGAGATAGAGAAAAGAATGTGCAATGGTAGGGGAAGAAAGGGCTTCTCATGATCATTACAAACACCCGCTCAATGTACAGATGAGGGATGTAAATGCTGGGTGGTGAGTAATGAAACAATGAAGAACGTGGAGGCAGTGAAAATTTGGCTTTAGAGAAGAATGTTGAGAATATCCTAGACAGAGAAAGAATACTATGAGATACTGTGTGCTGCGAGCGTTACAAGAACACGCACCAAAAGAATACTAGAAAGAGTCATGCAAATTATAAAACACATCAACAGAAAAGTGGAGTAAAAAATTAGGCAAAAGCGACGGAGGAAGACAGAAAAAGATATATGTGGAAACAGATAGCCAACACATGGTACTGCACGGAGCAAACAGATAGCCAACACATGATACTGCACGGAGCAAACAGATAGCCAACACATGATACTGCACGGAGCAAACAGATAGCCAACACATGATACTGCACGGAGCAAACAGATAGCCAACACATGATACTGCACGGAGCAAACAGATAGCCAACACATGATACTGCACGGAGCAAACACATAGCCAACACATGATACTGCACGGAGCAAACAGATAGCCAACACATGATACTGCACGGAGCAAACAGATAGCCAACACATGATACTGCACGGAGCAAACAGATAGCCAACACATGATAATATACAGAGCACTTCATGTCGTATGGCTTTGGTGATCATGTCTGTCCACAGCCTGTCTCCTACAATGCCAATCATTTCTGATACTGATGTTCCCCCATGCCGTGATGTCAAACTGTCCAGCATCTTCTCTCTTGGTTTCCACTGCCTCACCTCCATTCCATCTTTCCTGTTGTCATGACAGAATTGAAATTCAGACAAGAACAACTCTTTCTTAGACATAATTGGAATTCAGGAAGGAAAACGATGTCTTAGACAGAATTGAAGTTCAGAAAGAAAAGCGCTAACTTGTATAGAATTAAAGTTAAGATAGAAAAATGTAATTTAGACTGATGATTAAGAAAGGGCAATTATATCCAAGACATAAATGAAATTCTGACAGGAAAACGCAAACCTTACAGAATAGAGGTTCATATCGGGAAATGCAATTTTACCATTGGAGTTCAGATAATGAAATTCTATCGTAGACAGAATTGAGGTTCAGATAGGACAATGCATTCTTAGACAGAATAAAAATTCAGGTAGAAAAATGCTACCGCAGACAGAATTGAGGTTCAGATAGGAAGATTGGAACTGCTCACATCTGGTCACATTCTAGTGGAATTGCTAACGGGTCAGACACTACTGTAGAAATGCATGGGATCATGGGAAGGGGTCAGACACTACTGTAGATATTATGGGATCATTGGAAGGGGCCAGACACTACTGTAGATATTATGGGATCATGGGAAGGGGCCAGACACTACTGTAGATATTATGGGATCATGGGAAGGGGTCAGACACTATTGTAGAAATGCATGGGATCATGGGAAGGGGTCAGACACTATTGTAGAAATGCATGGGATCATGGGAAGGGGCCAGACACTACTGTAGATATTATGGGATCATGGGAAGGGGTCAGACACTATTGTAGAAATGCATGGGATCATGGGAAGGGGTCAGACACTATTGTAGAAATGCATGGGATCATGGGAAGGGGTCAGGGGTCAGACACTACTGTAGATATTATGGGATCATGGGAAGGGGTCAGACACTATTGTAGAAATGCATGGGATCATGGGAAGGGGTCAGGGGTCAGACACTACTGTAGATATTATGGGATCATGGGAAGGGGTCAGACACTACTGTAGAAATGCATGGGATCATGGGAAGGGGTCAGACACTATTGTAGAAATGCATGGGATCATGGGAAGGGGTCAGACACTATTGTAGATATACATGGGATCATGGGCAGGGGTCAGCACTCTGTGACGTTCACCAGCAATGAGAACAACAGCCTTTAACATCTTCCGTGGATTCAGAACAACGTATGAGTCAGCGTTTAAAGTCAGTCATCAAGATGTTTAAAACAGTGAGTCAGCGTTTGAAGTGAGTCATTAAGATATTTAAGACAGTGAGTCAACGTTTGAAGTGAGTCGTCAAGATATCTAAGACAGTGAGTCATCGTTTCAAATGAGTCATCAAGATATCTAAGACAGTGAGTCAACGCTTGAAGTGAGTCAGCAAGATGTCTAAGACAGTGAGTCATCGTTTCAAATGAGTCATCAAGATATCTAAGACAGTGAGTCAACGCTTGAAGTGAGTCAGCAAGATATCTAAGACAGTGAGTCAACGTTTGAAGGAAGTTCTCAAAATATTTATAATAATGAGTCAATTTATGAAATGAGTCCTCCAGATATCTAGAATAATGAGTTTGAAATGAAATGAGTCCTCAAGGTATCTAGAATAATAGGAGTGGCAAATGAAGACCGATGTGTGTTTATCGCGTGTCATTAGGAACTGGCTTGTCACTAGTTGAGATCACGTAATAAACTCGCGTTAATGTAGCCGGACAACTTGGCAGGAAACAAAAGGGCAGCCCGGGAAATGGCACGTTTTCAGGGATTTCCAGTAAACCATTATTTGGTACAGAACTGGTGAATTAAGACCCTAGTCTGTGCAGATTCTAGGAAGACAAAACGTATAGAAAACAAAACCACTTTTAATGGCGGGATTGCTTTTCTATCTTTCATTGTAGGGCCGGCTGGGATGTATTTTATGCTAGCAATAAGATATACTAATCTAAGCGTGCGGGAGAAGGCTTAGACGCTGCTTTAATTATAGAATAAAAGCTACCTGCAAAATAAATCTCTGGATTCCAATGTAGTTGCCATTGTGTCCTCCACAATAGTCAGTAGCAAGATCACATTTTAATGGCTTTGGTTTTCAAATAGATAGAAGCCACACCTGAAGCCGGAAAGATCACTTCTTCTTCTTCTTCTTCTTCTTTCGTTCGCCTGAAATATGTTTATAACTGCAAGGTTGTGTCTTGTATGAATCTAACAGTCTTTTTTAGTTCACTCAGCGGTCCATAGAGTTTATCTTCCACTGTTGTCTCTCTAGGCCAGAAAGTTCGCCTGGATATGTTGTAGTTTGGGCAGTCTTGGAGTATGTGCTCCGCTGTCTGCGATTCCAAACCACATGTGCACATGGCTGAGTCACCAATCTTGAATTTTGTATACATGTGGTTGCGTAATCTATTGTGTCCTATTCTGAGGCGCAGAAGAATGACCTGTTCTGGTCTGTCCATAACGTGGTAGTCGCCTTGAGTAAGGTTGGTGGCCTTCTGACTGACTTGATCATTCTTTTCTTTTGGTGGTATGTAATGGGCACATCAGGTTGTTCTTCTTTTGCTCCTTCCTTAGCCAATCGATCAGCTCTGTCGTTTCCGGGGACTCCACAGTGGGATGGTATCCACTGTATGGTGACCTTATGCTGACTGCTAAGTTCAGAAAGTAGTGTCCTTAGAACTGGCAATTTCCCAGACAGGAGCACCTCTATTACGGATCACCATGTACGAAATACACACACGCGTTCTCTCGGGGTTATTTACCTGACGCTAACAGCAAAGATGGATTTGTCAAGAAGAATAAGCACAAGCAATAAGATAAAGGCAGAAGAAGAAGAAGAAGAAGAAGAAGAAGAAGAAGAAGAAGAAGAAGAAGAAGAAGAAGAAGAAGAAGAAGAAGAAGAAGAAGAAGAAGAAGAAGAAGAAGAAGAAGAAGAAGAAGAAGAAGAAGAAGAAGAAGAAGAAGAAGAAGAAGAAGAAGAAGAAGAAGAAGAAGAAGAAGAAGAAGAAGAAGAAGAAGAAGAAGAAGAAGAAGAAGAAGAAGAAGAAGAAGAAGAAGAAGAAGAAGAAGAAGAAGAAGAAGAAGAAGAAGAAGAAGAAGAAGAAGAAGAAGAAGAAGAAGAAGAAGAAGAAGAAGAAGAAGAAGAAGAAGAAGAAGAAGAAGAAGAAGAAGAAGAAGAAGAAGAAGAAGAAGAAGAAGAAGAAGAAGAAGAAGAAGAAGAAGAAGAAGAAGAAGAAGAAGAAGAAGAAGAAGAAGAAGAAGAAGAAGAAGAAGGAGAAGAAGAAGAAGAAGAAGAAAAAGAAGAAGAAGAAGAAGAAGAACAAGAAGAAGAAGAAGAAGAAGAAGAAGAAGAAGAAGAAGAAGAAGAAGAAGAAGAAGAAGAAGAAGAAGAAGAAGAAGAAGAAGAAGAAGAAGAAATTATAACATGAAAAAACAAAGTAATATAAATAATAGCCAACAACTCATCACTAGATTGACAAACACAACAGTTGTAGAATGTTATGAAACCAGGCAATGAAAATATGATTTCCACATCACTTTGAGAAAAACGTAACATTCTGTGTTAGAAAAAGAATATACTGACACTGTTTCATGTACTACAGTATTATAACTGTAAACGTAATGTGTACTAGAAGAGATGAGGTGCGTCCTCATTGATCAAATCTGAGCGAATGAGTACTAGATAAGTGTTAGCAAGTTCGTGACCTTACACAATCATCAGCTAAAGACACAAGTGCTATTTCTCCACATGCGATATTTATCAAGACAGAAAACTCAACTAACTAAAATACAAGCATAAAGACAAATAGAACATTCAAGAAATTTAGATCGGTGGAAATGGAAACGTATGTAGCTAAATGAAAACAGCAAAACTATAAAGCGGGATTATGCTTTATAGTTCTGATGTTTTCTTGTAACAACATACCTTTTCATTTCCACTGTAAGAATCATCATTGAAAAACACAAACGAAATGATTTATTATCAACATCAACTCCTTCTTCTTGCTTGTTTCGCCTTTCAGTGTCAGATTAAGCAGAGACACCCATTGACAAATCTGAGATGTACTTTATATACGTTGGCAGTTGTAGACTTGCATATTCCACTAATCCTTCGTTTGGGGACTTGACCTATTTCTCTGATTCGGTTATGTCTAAGTGCCATACGTCTTTGTGAGTTACTGCCTTTTATTAATTTTCGTATATGACCAAGCCATCTGATTTGTCTTTTCTTAATATATACTTAAAGAAAGCCGTTCTTCCCACAGATTTCCTGATATCATTGTTTCAGATGTTGTCACCTCGCGTCACATTTAGAATTCAGCATTGACATTTCCGTCAAAACTGTCATTTGCTGAATATAGTACCTTGCAGTGTAGGTCAGGGAGGTCTTGAGTTCGAGGAATTAGGCCGCCTGGCTATTGCAGTCGCCGAGGTATTTCAAGTCTTTTTTGTTTTCTATTTTCTGTTCTCTTTTGCTGTTAGTTTCCGTCTAGAAGTTAGTGTGGTTTAAGACAGTGTTGATAATTGTAATTTTACTGTGAGCTAGTATTTTCTCAATCGTTCTTTTCATTGTATATTGCTCGTATTATCACTGTCATCTTTTTTTCCCAAAAGAATACAATGGCTACTGTCTTCCTTATTAACAGTAAATATTTCTACTGTCATTCCTTGTTACTGCTGATTTAAATGACTCTTATTCTTAATGCTATCAATTATTGCCACGGCTATTATTATTATTATTATTAATTTTACTATTATTATTATTATTATTACTAATATATTGATACCGTCATTGTTATTGATATATCTATATTGTTACTGTATAATATTGTGTCTGTCTACTACTGATACTGTCAAATTGATGCAATATACTATTGTTACTGTGGCATTATTGTTATATACTATTGTTCATCATCATCACCATCATCATCACGTGCCATGCCGACAAGCGTGGGCGGTCATGTTTTGCCATCTCATTCGATCACCAAAGTCGTGGATCACATTTCAGTGTTCTTGTCTCGACCATACCAGTTGGTCTGGCCATTCAGGTATTTACTTATTTACTTATATTATTGCCTTCCACTTGTTCTCTTCCCATCGATCATGCCAATTGTCACCAAGTTCTCCAATGTATTTCTTCTCATAATGTTACCAAAACATTGTGACTGTCTACGTCTAATTTTCTAATCAGTGTAAGATTTTCATTTGTTTCTTGTAGGACTTGGCAATTGGTTTTTCTGTCTGTCCATGATATTCTTTGCATCTTCCCCAGAAACCACATTTCCACAGCTATCAGACGTTTTTTCAGCCTGTATGTTCATTGTCCTCTCTTCACATCCATACAAAAGCACATGTTGTTGTTTGTCCATCAAGAATGATGATGACCATTCATTTCATCCAGTGGGGTTGAAGGTGTGGAGCCGTGGGTTCTAAGATGGCTGATAAGGCCTATTTTGGCTCGAAATGTTCTTTGACAATGTGGGCAAAGAATGCTTGACGTCTCTGGAGGAGGATTTCCTGCAGTGGTTTTTCTGTCCTGCCTTTTCTTCACAGCTTTTGCAGTCCTGGTTGCCTCACATATGACTGCACCTTTGCGCAATGATGCACGCCACGAATTTCGGTCTCTGGCTGCAGCCTCCCAGGTGTCATGATGAATTCCAAAAGCATTCAGTGAAATTTTCAGAGTGTCTTTAAAACGTTTCCTCTGGCCACCTTGGGAGCGTTTACCACAACGCAGTTCGCTGTAGAAAATTCGTTTAGGGAGCCTGTGATCTGGCATGCGGGTCAAGTGACCAGCCCAGCGAATCTGATTCTTCATCAGTAGAGTGTGGATACTGGGCATGGATGCTCTTTCTAGGACTTCAGTGTCTGGAATCTTGTCTTGCCATTTAATCTTCAGTAGCTTCCTTAGGCAGACTGTGTGGAAGTAGTTTAATTTCCTAGCGTGTCGCTGATAAACAGTCCAGGTTTCACAAGCATATAGCAGTGTGGATAATACAACTGCTTTGTAGACTTTTAGCTTTGTTTGCAGGCTTATTCCAGTTCTGTCCCATACATTCTTGTACAGTCTGCCAAAGGCTGCACTGGCCTTGGAGATTCTTGCATTCACTTCGTCATCGATTGTGGCAGCTTGTGACACAGTGCTGCCAAGATAGGTGAATTTGTCCACAACACTTAGTCTATGATCATTCACTTTGATATTCGGCACAGTGTGATTATTCCCTGGAGCTGGCTGATACATAACTACAGTTTTCTCCAAGTTGATATTGAGCCCAAAGTTGGCACAGGCATGTGAGAAAGCTGAAACATTATGTTGCATGTCCGCCTCTGAGTTGGCGTATAGAGCGCAATCATCAGCAAACAGGAGCTCTCTGACGGTGCCGCTGTCAATTTTGGTTTTAGCTTTCAGCCTTCTGAGATTGAATAACTTTCCATCCATACGGTAGTTGATGTCTATTCCAATGTTGTCGTTCTCAAAGGCATTCATCAACATGGCTGAAAACATGAGACTGAACAGTGTTGGTGCCAGGACACATCCTTGCTTCACTCCATTGGTTACAGGAAAGGGTTAAGACAGTTCACCATTTTCCTGTACTCTTGCCTGCATGCCGTCATGAAATAGCCGCACTATTTGGACAAACTTTCGTGGACAGCCATATTTTGCCATAATCTTCCACAGTCCTTCTCTGCTGACTGTATCAAAAGCCTTGGTAAGGTCAATGAAAGTGGAGAACATTTCGCAGTTCTGTTCCTGACATTTCTCTTGCAGCTGCCTTGCAGCGAAAATCATGTCAACAGTTCCACGTTCTTTTCTGAAGCCACATTGACTCTCAGGAAGAAGACCTTGATCGAGATGGGCTGTGAGGCGATTGAGAAGAATTCTGGCGAGTATCTTCCCTGCAATTGAAAGCAAGGAGATGCCTCGGTGGTTGTCACAGGATTGGCGGTTTCCTTTACGTTTGTAAAGGTGGACTATTGACGCGTCCTTAAAATCTTGTGGCATGGTCTCGTTCATCCATATGTTTGTGAAGACTTGGTGAAGCTGCTCTGTTAGGACCGGCCCACCTGCCTTGTATATCTCTGCTGGGATGGAATCAGGACCAGGTGCCTTGCCGCTGGAGAGTTGCTGGATGGCTTTGTTTATTTCCACTATGGTTGGCAGGTCACCAAGTGTCTCATTGGTGGGAACTTGAGGAAGGCAGTTGATGGTTTCATCATCGAAGAAGGAAGTTGCATTTAAGATTTTGCTGAAATGCTCTGCCCAGCGTTGGAGGATTTCTTTCTTATCGGTGACCAATGTTCCCCCGTCTGCACTGAGGAGGGGAACTATGCCTGGTGATGAAGGACCATAGACCGCTTTCAGTGAGTCGTAGAAGTTTTTCATATCATGTCTGTCAGCAAAGCCCTGAATTTCATCAGCTTTGCTGCTCAGCCAGGAATCCCGCATGTGCCAAAGTTTCTGCTGCACTACTCTCTGAATGTTCTTGAAAGCATCTTTGTTTGATGTTGACTTTGGGTCATTCAAATGTGCCTTGAGGAGAAGATGTTTCTCGGCCAGCAATTGGTTGATGTCTTCGGAATTTTCATCAAACCAGTCTTTATGCTTTCGGGGGGCTGGACCCAGGATTTCCATAGCAGTGTTGTAAATTGTGTCCTTTAGGGCTCTCCATTCTGTTTCTGTATCCTGTTTAGCTTCAGCATTGGGCTTGAGGCGGTCTTCCAGCATATTTTCAAACGACTGCTGCATTTTCTTGCTGTTTAGGCGGGTGACATTTAGCTTTGTTTGCATTTTCGCCCCTTGAGGACGCCGTGGTGGCCTGATGTGGATGTTCATTTTCGAGACAATGAGACGATGGTCTGTCCAACATTCGGCACCACACATGGATTTTCTCACTCGAACGTCTTGTCTGTCACTCCTCCTGACGATGACATAGTCAATGAGGTGCCAGTGTTTCGAGCGAGGGTGCATCCACGATGTCCTATTTCTCATGGGGAGACGGAAAATTGTGTTCGTAATCACGAGATCATGTTCGGCACATGTCTGAAGGAGACGGAGTCCATTGCTGTTACAATTTCCGACTCCATGCTTTCCAATAATGCCACTCCAAGAGGTGGTGTCCGTGCCTACTCTGGCATTGAAATCCCCAAGGAGTATAAGTTTGTCTCCTTTGGGAACAGATGTTAATACACTGTGCAGGTCCTCATAGAACTTGTTCTTGACATCATCTTCATTGGTCATAGTTGGTGCGTAGACACTCACAATGGTTGCATGCTTCCTTCCATTCAGCAGAGGCAACTTCATGGTCATGAGCCTGTCGTTTATAGCCTTTGGAAATCCAGCTAATTTGCCGACCAGGGCCGACTTAATGGCAAATCCCACACCGGATTGGCGTCTTTCCTCGCTTTTCCTTCCACTCCAGAAAAATGTGTAGCCGGCACCAATTTCACAGATTTGGCCTTCTTCTGCAAGTCGTGTCTCGCTCAAGGCTGCAATGTCGATGTTGTACCTGCCCAGCTCTCTCCCAATCAGTGCTGTTCGTCTCTCTGGACCCGACGCGCCGTCTCTGTCAAGTAGGGTGCGTACATTCCAAGTTCCAATTGTTAAGGGAATATGGTTTACTCTTTTAGCTTTGCTTGTTTTATCTTTCTTTGTATGTCGACCGCAGTTAAGGGTACCCACCAACCGCGGCTAGCTGGTTAGGTAGTGATGAAGCAGACAATGTTTAGGGCACCTTTTCTAGCCCCTTCCTCATGCTATGGAGGTGAGCAGTGTGTTCCTATAGAGGGCTGCTCAGTCGCTCAGGGGGCTGCCGAATCCCACTGCTGCTCCGGTCAGTAGAAGACGACCATATGGCCTGAGCCGCCTGTGTGCAGGTCTGCGACTACGGCTGCCAGCGTACCCACGCCTGCCGCTTTGCCGCTCGCCCATCGCCACAGGGCTTGAAGGTAATATGTGACGTTGGATGAAGAATGACTTGCGCGATGACTTGGATTAAAGTGAGGAAGAGTTGCGCAATTCGTCGACCTCACTCTCTCGCCTGAGTCCATCTGAGTCCATTGGCAAGACAAGTCGAGACGATTGGAGACGAATACAGGTGCAGTGGATGACCAGGGCGCTCTACGTTCCACAACGCTTTGCAGGTAAACGCCGTCTTGCCCGTTGAATCAGGAATGATTTCTTCCGTGCAGTCTGCCGAATCCTGTCTTCACATGCTGGGTAGGCATACCCTAGTTTACCTCTTGGTTTGACACCAAATCGGATACCCATGCCTGGTTTAGCCAGCCTCTCACAGCTGTTGCCCGGGGGTGGCCGCTGTCGCATGCTGACAGCTACTAGGAGCCACAGGCACGAGCTGGGTGTCAGACTTGGACCAGTGGGGGATGGGTCCTGAAAGGACATGAGAGCCATCCTTACCAAAGGTGCTACCAATGCCCGACACCCCGTACCCCCCGTAAAAGCACATGTTATATGTAGCACCTCAACACCCTTTTTCTCGTTGCAAATGACGTATTTTTATTGGTCATTGGTATGTTTTCCATCTTGCAAAAAGCTAACTCCGCCATAGTGTTATTCGGTAGCATTGTTGCAATCTATTACTGGTAATGTCAAATTCTTGCAATCTATTAATGTTATTGTCAAATTGTTGCAATCTATTACTGGTAATGTCAAATTCTTGCAATCTATTAATGTTATTGTCAAATTGTTGCAATCTATTACTGTTACTGTCAAATTGTTGCAATCTATTACTGTCAAATTCTTGCATTCTATTAATGTTACTGTCAAATTCTTGCAATCTATTACTGTTACTGTCAAATTGTTGCAATCTATTACTGTTACTGTCAAATTGTTGCGTTACACTATTTTAGTGTCAAATTGTAGCTTTAGACTATTTTACTATCAAATTATTGCTCTATACTATCAAGTTGTGGTAACATACTATGTTTTGTGTCACCGTGTGGTTATATACTATGTTACTGTCAGATTGATTGTTGCTTTACACTACTGTTACTGCCAAATTGTAGTTACATACTATTGATATTGCCAAATTGCTGCTTTATACTTTTATTATTAGAAGCTGCTAACCAGCATTGTATAATGTCAATCTATTGCTACAAATTATGGTTATTGCCAAGTTGGTGCTATCTTTTATTGTTACTGTTAAATTGTTTCTATCTAGTTACTTTCAAGTTGTTTCTGTCTAGTATAGTAACTTTTAAAATCTAGTATTGTTACCGACAACTTGTTTCTATCTAGTATTGTTACTCTCACATTGTTTCTATCCAGTATTGTTACTTTTAAATTGTTTATATTTAGTATTGTTAATGTTAAATTGTTTCTATTTAGTATTGTTACTGTTAAATTGTTTCTAATTAGTATTGTTACTGTTAAATTGGTTTTAAATTAGTATTGTTACCGACAACGTGTTTCTATCTAGTATTGTTACTTTTAAATTGTTTCTTTTTAATATTTTTACTGTTAAATTGTTTATAATTAGTATTGCTACTGTAAAGTTGTTACTATGTAGTACACGCCAGATGTCGCAGGCGTGGAGAGTTGTGTCTCCAAATAACATAAAGGAAGAGAAAACACTAAATGTCCCAGCCGTGAAGAGTTGTGTCTCCAAATAACACTAAGGAAGAGAACACAGGTCGCAGCCGTCAAGAGTTGTGTTTCCAAATGACATCAAGAAAATGAACACTCTATATGTCGCAGTAGTCAAGAGATGGGATGTGGAATGCTCTGATGACTGTTGTGATTATGTGAGAACCACAAGGGAGTAATGTGTGATCTTCTTGCAATTAGTGCCCTTCCCTGCCCCTGCCTATTTGTTGAGAGTCAGCTAATATTGCCATATGTGATCTGCACTACGGCAGCGCTGCCTGGTGTGTGACCACAGTTGTATGTTTGTAGTCGTGTATTGTGTTTGCTCGCAAACAGTAATTATGTATTGCGCTGTTAGTGTTTGTCAATAAGTAAATCAAGTAAAGTAAGTGCAGGACCACTTCACATGCCTTAGAGCGCATTGGGCACACAGTGTTAGATTAACTGTTTCATAGAACAGTCAGTGTTCAGTGGGCGGGCGGTTCTAGATCAATACATTCATAGAACAGTCAGTACTCGGTGGGCGCACGGTTCTAGATCAATACATTCATAGAACAGTCAGTACTCGGTGGGCGGGCGGTTGCAGATCAATACCTTCATAGAACAGTCTGTAATCGGTGGGCGCACGGTTCTAGATCAATACATTCATAGACCAGTCAGTACTAATAGGGCGAACGGTTCTAGATCAATAAATTCATAGAACAGTCAGCACTCGGTGGGTGATAAAGGTCACTATCATACCGTCGCCTTTACTTCAAGAAACACTCCATGGTACCCATTTTAGTTTGTTCCATCTGAGAGCCCAGTCAATTACACACATTCGCCACCATGGGGATTCAAACACATAAGCACAGGGGCCGGCGCACATAATCAGGTTAGCTAGTCATACCCAGTATACCTAGTCATACCCAGGTTAGCTAGTCATACCCAGTATACCTAGTCATACCCAGGTTAGCTAGTCATACCCAGTATAGATAGTCATACTCAGTATAGCTAGTTATACCCAGTATAGCTAGTCATACTCAGTATAGCTAGTTATACCCAGTATAGCTAGTCATACCCAGTATAGATAGTCATACCCAGTATACCTAGTCATACCCAGTATAGATAGTCATACTCAGTATAGCTAGTTATACCCAGTATAGCTAGTCATACTCAGTAAAGCTAGTCATACTCAGTATAGCTAGTCATACCCAGTATAGCTAGTCATACCCAGTATAGCTAGTCATACCCAGTATAGCTAGTCATACCCATTATATCTAGTCATACCTAGTATACCTAGTCATACCCAGTATAGCTAGTCATACTCAATATAGCTAGGCATACCCAGATTAGCTAGTCATACCCAGTATGGCTAGTCATACCCAGGTTAGCTAGTCATACCCAGTATAGCTAGTCATACCCAGTATAGCTAGTCATACCCAGGTTAGCTAGTCATACCCAGTATAGCTAGTCATACCCAGTATATCTAGTCATACCCAGGTTAGCTAGTCATACTCAGTATAGCTAGTAATACCCAGTATACCTAGTCATACCCAGCATAGCTAGTCATACTCAGTATAGCTAGTCATACCCAGGTTAGCTAGTCATACCCAGTATACCTAGTCATACCCAGTATAGCTAGTCATACCCAGTATACCTAGTCATACTCAGTATAGCTAGTCATACCCAGTATACCTAGTCATACCCAGTATAGCTAGTCATACCAAGTATAGCTAGTCATACCCAGTATAGCTAGTCATACCAAGTATAGCTAGTCATACCCAGTATAGCTAGTCATACCAAGTATAGCTAGTCATACCCAGTATAGCTAGTCATACCAAGTATAGCTAGTCATACCCAGTATAGCTAGTCATACCAAGTATAGCTAGTCATACCCAGTATAGCTAGTCATACCCAGTATACCTAGTCATACCCAGTATAGCTAGTCATACCCAGTAAAGCTAGTCATACCAAGTAAAGCTAGTCATACCCAGTATAGCTAGTCATACACAGTATAGCTAGTCATACCCAGTATAGCTAGTCATACACAGGTTAGCTAGTCATACCCAGTATAGCTAGTCATACCCAGTATAGCTAGTCATACCCAGTATAGCTAGTCATACCAAGTATAGCTAGTCATACACAGTATAACTAGTCATACCCAGTATAGCTAGTCATACACAGGTTAGCTAGTCATACCCAGTATACCTAGTCATACCCAGTATAGATAGTCATACCCAGTATAGATAGTCATACCCAGTATAGATAGTCATACCCAGTATAGCTAGTCATACCCAGTATAGATAGTCATACCCAGTATAGATAGTCATACCCAGTATAACTAGTCATACCTAGTATAGCTGGTAATACCTAGTATAGCTAGTCATACCCAGTATAACTAGTCATACCCAGTATAGCTAGTCATACCCAGTATAGCTAGTTATACGCAGTATAGATAGTCATACCCAGTGTAGATAGTCATACCCAGTATAGCTAGTCATACCCAGTATAGCTAGTCATACCCAGTATAGATAGTCATACCCAGTATAACTAGTCATACCTAGTATAGCTGGTAATACCTAGTATAGCTAGTCATGCCCAGTATAGCTAGTCATACCCAGTATAGCTAGTCACACTCAGATTACCTAGTCACTCAATAATATAGCAGTGGTCTGACCTCGCCGGCCAACGTACGCTCTTATCAGTTCCCTTCAGCTCTGCCTTATTTTCCTCCCCAAAGCTCATGTGATGTAGTTGTTGGGCGGCTCAGAATTTATGTTATATAATGTCAGACATGTTTACTATTCACCATATTCTCACGTTACTGTTTCCGCTTATGTTTTATGTAAACTTGATTTTTTTCCCCACTAATGTTGTATTTACAGTTAATTTTTTTTCACTAACGTTTTATTCACTGTTCATTTTCCGCTAATGTTTTATTTACAGTTAATTTTTCCACTAATGTTTTATTTACAGTTAATTTTTCCACTAATGTTTTATTTACAATTGACCTTTCCACTAATGTTTTATTTACAGTTAATTTTTCCACTAATGTTTTATTTGCAATTGACTTTTCCACTAATATTTCTATTTTTAATAGAATTAGAAGTATTGGGAGAATTTGGAGTAGATATATTAACCAAAATGTTGAATGATATTTACAACAGTGGATATTTACCCAGTGATATGCTGAGATCTGTATTTGTAGCTATACCAAAAAGACCAGGAGCAATTGATTGTGAAGATTTTCGTACAATTAACCTCATAAACCATATCACTAAGCTTCTACTCAGAATCATAATGAGAAGAACTAAAAATAAAATAAAAATGGAAATTAGTGAAGAACAGTATGGATTTGTGGAAGGAAAGGGCACAAACAATGCAATTTATACATTACGGACACTAATAGATAGGTCAATAGAGAAACAGAGAGACATATATTTGTGCTTCATAGATTATACTAAAGCATTTGATAAAGTAAAACATGGTGAACTGATTAAAATGTTGGAAGATATCAACATTGATGGAAAAGATTTAAGAATAATAAAGAATATTTACTGGAACCAAGTAGCAGCAATTAAAATGGGAAATAAAGAGTGTAGTTACGAACAGATAAAGCTAGGAGTACGATAAGGGTGTGTCTTGTCACCAGATCTTTTCTCCCTGTATAGCGAAGTAATAATGAGAGAGATCAAAGAGATGCCAGGAATACTAGTTGGAGGTTATAATATAAATAATATACGCTATGCAGATGACACAGTATTGGTGGCGGATAAGTCAACAGACCTACAACAATTATTAGACGTTGTAGTAACAGAGAGTGCAAGGAAAGGACTCTCCTTGAATATCAAGAAAACAGTAACAATGGTAATATCAAAGAAAATGGTGACACCAAAATGTGACATAGAAATAGAAGGGAAAATCCTTAACCAAGTGGATAATGTTAGATACCTAGGGGTATTTATAACATCAGATGGAAGATGTACAACATAGATTAGGAGCAGAATAGGGCAGGCAAAAGCGCATTTAAGAAAATGAAGAGTATCTTATGCAATAAGTCGCTATCCTCCCGTGTGTTGCCGGGGCCCATAAGGGAAGTAAAGAATAGCAACACTGTAGCCTACCACGCATGTCGTAAGAGGCGACTAAGGAGGCTTGATGGTTCCGTCGCCCTGCTACTGAGTGAGTGCGTGGCGCGACACTGTGAGCTGTGAGTTTCGTGTGAAATGCTTTTGAATCTGCCCGAGGATTTTTGGAACGTGATTGCATGTTCGGAGCGATGGCAGATGGCTATGTGTGTTGCCTTTTGCAGAAATGTGTGGCTGCTGGGCTTCTGGTTGACTGCCTCTACCATCGACAATAAACTGTATTTCGTGGACTGTGTGGGTGAACATCTAGGAAACATACAGATAGGAAAATGACTGCTGATTCCATCAGAGATGAACTCTGGGTTTCGTGGGGGACTATTGTGTTGACATTCTGGCGGCGGCATTATGCACAGTGTATCTGTGCGGACTGTTGTTTGTCGAGACTCCTGTCATTTCCACTTTTCACCTTGGGCAGTGGGGAGCGTTGTGTGTGATATTCACTGGCACAGGAACGGAGCATAATGGGGACAACCCGTTGCTGTGAAGTTTAAACTACGACTAACTAACTAACTAAGTCGCTATCACTGAATGTAAGAAAGAGAGTGCTGAAATGCTATGTAGAACCAGTTTTGCTGTATGGCAGTAAATCTTGGAATGTAAATGAACAAATTAAGAAGAAATTAGAAGAAACAGAGATGTGGTTCCTGAGACGAATGTTGCGAATTCCTTGGACTGCCAGAGTAACTAACGACGACGCCTGAAACAGGCTAATGAAACTAGAACATTATATACAACAATAAGACAGAGACAAACATCTTTCTTCGGTCACGTGATGAGAAGAGAGGCATTGGAGAACATCGTAACAACTGGAAAGATCGAGGGGAAGAGAGGCAGAGGCAGACCAAGAGAAATGATGCTGGATGGATTGAGACGGTGGCATGGAGGAATATCAGCAGCAGAGTTGATCCAGAAAACCAAAGACCGAGATCTATGGAGAGCCATGAACGCCTACGCCAGCCGGCACGGCACTTGATGATAATGACTAATATTTTACATACAATTAATTTTTCCACTAATGTTTTATTTACAATTAATGTTTCTACAAATGATTTATTTACAGTTGACTTTTCCACGAATGTTTTATTTACACTTGATTTTTTTTTTTTCACTAATGTTTTATTTACAGTCAAATTTTCCACTAATGTTGTATTTACAGTTCATTTTTTTCAATAATGTTTTATTCACTGTTCTTTTTCCACTAATGTTTTATTTACGGTTGATTTTTCCAGTAATGTTTTATCTACAGTTGATTTTTCCACTAATATTTTATTTACTGTTAATTTTTCCACTAATGTTTTATTTACCGTTAACTTTTCCAATAATATTTTATTTACAAATGACTTTCACCAATGTTTTATTTGCAGTTTATCTTTCCACTAATGTTTTATTTATTTATTATTTATTTGAGGAGCGGCTGGCTGAGTGGCAAGAACGCCGGACTTTCCTTCGGGAGAACCGGGTTCGATCCCTCGGTAAGGTGTGGGATTTTTTCTGTCGGGGGCAAAAAGAAAATCCTAACCTGCACAGTTCGCGGCGACTGCACTAGCCAGGCGGCCTTTATTCCTCAGGCCCCTTCTGCCATACACCGCAAGGTACTATATTGGCAGTAAATGACAGCTTTGTGACAGTTTTATTTACAGTTAATTTTTCCACTAATGTTTTATGTGCCGGTCTCTCTGGCTGTGGGGTTACAACACTTTCTCTCTGTAATCCCGTTTATCACGCAGAGTCTCGTAGCGGAGCGAGAGCTGAGGCGGTTCGACCCCCGCTCGTGACTTGCCGGCCGCTCAGAAAGCAATGGCAAACTACTGAGCGTAATCTTGCCAGGAGATCAACATACAGCTGAAAGATGCTGGTGTTGACAGCTAAGTCCTGTAAAGGATATGCTAAAAAAAAAAAAAATGTTTTATGTGCAATTGACTTTTCCACTAATGTTTTATTTACAGTTAATTTTCCACTAATGTTTTATTTACAATTAATTTTTCCACTAATGCTTTATTTACAGTTGACCTTTCCACGAATGTTTTATTTACATTTGATTTCACAGCATACCAAACTGATTATTCCCGAATAAAATATGACTGTGATATACGAGAGTAAATTAATAAGTAAGCCACAAATTTCTGTAGAAAAATACCTAACTATGATAACAACTTGAAACCAATGTATTTGTATACATACAATGTCCCTTTATTTCTCAACATAATTTCCACCAACATTTATGCATTTATCCCATCGTTTTATCAGTCCTCCCAAATCGACTGCTTAGAACTGCGTGCTTTGTTTTCATTTACCTGCCATCCCACAGAACTGTGTGATTTACTTATTGACTCGCCCGCGTAACGGGAAATCGTTAGGGGCTAAGTCCACTGAAAACCCATCTTAGCGGGAGACATTTCGCGAGTGACGTCGAAGTTGAATGTGAAGTGAAATCGTGGTTTAGAAAACAGAGCACGCAGTTCTATGCAAAAGGTCTGAGAGGACTGATAAAACGATGGGATACGTGCATCAATGTTGGTGGAAATTATTTTGAGAAATAAAGGGACAATGTATGTATACAAATAAACTGGTTTCAAGTTGTTATCATATTTAGTTATTTTTCCACAGCCATTTGTGACTTACTTATTAACTTACCCTCGTAACATAGAGCTGTTATGTTGTCTGTGTCGCCGTCTTTATCATCATCTGTACATGAAGTGTCGGAATTTCGTCATTTATTGTCTCAGATTATCGATTACTGCAGTTCAAGATGGCGGTGTAAACCGTGTCGCTCGATTCAGAGATTAACCATGTGTTCTGTGCGTGTTTCTTAACATCATTTTGTTCAAGTAAGGATGAACCTACGACAGGTCCAGCAAACCGGTAGGGAATTTATTTGTTCAAGAACTATTGCTCGAGAATTATGGAGGAAATTGAAAGAAAAACGCAGCTCTATCAGCGTTCACGCCGGAAACGACACACCGAAGCGACACAACAACAAGCGACTAACGACGACTACTGCTAAATTTCGACATACTTCAAATAGAAAGGAGATTTTTGCAACTTGGAATGTTACAGGTCTAGGACATAAGGAACCAGCTCTCGTAGAGTTCATGAAACAATCAAATATTCAATTATTAGGACTCGCAGACACTAGGAAAAAGGGGCAGAACACGAAAAGAACACACGAAGGTTACGTTATTATATGGAGTGGCGTCGATCAGCGAGCTACAGCTAAACATGGAGTGGGGTTTTTGTTGCATCCAGACAAAGGGAAAGCTATTATCAACACTAAATTTATATCAGAAAGGATAATACTAGTACAGATCAAAGAAGGAAATAGAACAACAACTTCTATACAAACATACGCCCCATGTAATGACACTTACAGCGACGAAGACTTAGACGAATATTTTGATAAACTTGCAGACACGTTAAATAATGTCAAGGAGACAGATGAACTAGTTGTGATAGGTGATTTTAACGGACGAATAGGCACACGAAGAACACCGTGGGAGGATTGCATGGGGCCATTCAGCGACACAGAGACTGATTGTAACAGCAATGGTCAACATCTACTCAACATATGTTCGGAACATGGACTAATAATAGCAAATAGTTTTTTTCAACATCATCGTAGCCACACCAAAACCTGATATAAATGGAATGACTTAGTCCAAGCATCTCAAATTGACTTTATTCTAATTAGGAAATCAGACAAAAGGCTACTATTAGATTCAAGAGAACTCCCAAATACAGATGTTGATACTGATCACAAACCAGTCATAATTAAAAAGATTTCATCACACAGGAAAATAAGAAACAAAAAGGTAACAACACATGACATCAATTATAGGAGGCTGCAGGAAAATACGGTCAAAGACGAATTCAATCAAGAAATCCAAAACCTACATAACAACATCCCTGATGACCACTCAAGCGTAAATAAGGAATGGGCATGTTTCAAGGCTGCCATGCTCGACACACTGAAAAATAAATGTGGAATAAAGAAAGTAGGGCAGGACAAAAGATTAAGAACAGCCTGGTGGAACAACGAAGTTAAAGATAGCATATTCATAAAAGAAGGTAGCATTCAAAAAGTGGATCACAACTAAATCTGAACAGGACTATATTACTTATAGAATAGCACGACGTAATGCCAAACGAACAATTAGAGCATCTAGAGATGAATCCTGGAGAATATACGGTGAACAGATGGCGACCCTTAGCAAAGACTGCCCAAGAGAATTTTATAAACGTGTCACCACAATGAGAAACAGAGATGCATCTTACAACCCAACCATCATCATAAACAGCAAAAGAGGTATACCGATATTTAATCCACAACAAAGACTAGCAAGGTGGGCAGAATACTTTCAAGAACTACTTAACCCCACACATAACATAGAAAACCTCACTTTTGTGCCTAAATGCCAGGGACAGCAAGAACTAAATTTCATACCTGCAGAAGTCAAAGCAGTTATACAGAAAAGTCCTAAAAACAAATCACCAGGTCCAGATGGAATAACCACATAAGCTATTCAGGCCTGTGGGGAAACAGGAGTTAAATGGCTGACAAGACTTTTTAACATAGCATGGGAAGAAAGAAAAGTCCCAGATGATTGGCAACAGGCAATAATAGTACCAATAAGGAAAAAGAAAGGCAACACGAGAGAGTGCGAAACATACAGAGGTATATCACTCCTGAGCCATATAGGGAAAATGTATGCAAAACTTTTGGAACAAAGAGCTAGACCAATAGTTGAACAACAGTTAAGCAAAGCACAATTCGGTTTTCGGAAAGGTAAACGTTGCACTGATGCATTATTTACACTTAGACAAATTTGTGAAAAAACTATCGAATATAGTGACCAGCAGAATATTGTGTTTGTGGATCAGGAAAAGGCTTTCGATAAAGTAGACAGATACAAATTATGGACCATTCTTGAAGACTATGGGATAGAAGGGCAACTGCTAGAAAACATCATAGCCATGTACCACTCGAGCCAAAGTGCAGTAAGAACACATAAGGTATATCAAATATATTCACAGTCAATACAGGAGTGAGACAGGAATGTGTGCTCTCTCTCCTGCTATTCAATATCTACATGGACAGAATTTCCAAAGAAGCAAGTCTCGACAGAACAGATTCAGAAAATTTAGAACTCTTTACTCCAGATGAAACAACTGATCCCCAGGGAATAAATGAACTTCTATTTGCAGACGATCAGTGCCTGTTTTACAGCAATGAGGGCAGACTACAAAATCATATAACTAATCTGAGATCAACCTGCAGCAGATACAATATGAGTATAAACACAGCCAAAACCGAAGTAATGCAAGTTAGCAGATCGCCAGGCCCACTAAGTATACAGATAAATAACACACCCCTGAAACAAGTTAAAGAATTCAAATACCTTGGAAGTATGACCACAGAAGATGGCAGATTGGACAGAGAAATTGAAATCAGATGTCAAAAAGCTAGTGCACTTACATATCAACTATCACCAACATACCCATGTCCGCAAAACGACAGATAATAAACAGCATATTCACACCAACCCTATGCTATCAATCTCAAACCTGGACTTTATCCAAATTACACCTTCGCAAAATCAACACCTGCGAAATGAGATGCCTGAGGAGAGCTGCCAACTTAACAATCCGAGACCGAGTAAGAAATGCTACTATCAGACAGACTGTGGGATCAACACCTTGTGCCACTTTTATTGAAAGACAAAAGATCAAGTGGTTTGGCCATGCCGTTAGAATGCAACATCAGCAACTACCATCACTGGCCTTACATCAAAGATAATCTGCGACGAGACCACGAGGACGTCCAAGAAGAAAATGGATTGACGACATCAGAGACATTGTACAACGACACGGAATGACACTATCTAGTGCCGTCCACAGGGTACTGGAACGCAAATTATTCCTCCCCACGACGCTTGACGGCAGAAGTGGAAGATGATGATGATGATGATGATTGTCTGTAGCTGTATTATGTTGTTCTGCATGTCAATGGGAAATGTTAAAGAATTCAATAAATTTGGCTGCAGAAACAACTATCCCCAAAATAAAGAAAGTAAGTCGTAAGAAATGGATGACTGAAGAAATTTTAAGACTGATGGAAACACAAAAAAAAACATAACAAAAAAAGTCCTGACAAATATAAAGAGATTCAAAGGAAAGTCAGAACATTATGTAAAGAAGCAAAAGAAGCATGGCTTCAAAATAATTGCACAGAAATTGAAAAACAACATAACAGTAACAATACCAAATTAACGCACAAAAGAATTAAAGAGCTTACTAATAAAAGAACACCTGCATCAACAGACTGCCTGAAAACAAAAGATTAAAAAATCATAATAGAATCAAACATGAGATTTTACATATATGGTCAGATTATGTGAGAAACCTGTATGATGATACAAGGGAAGAACAATATGATATTCGGAGTAATAATGAAGGACCATCAATTCTGAAGATAGAAGTTCAGAACGCTATTAACCATATGAAATCTGGCAAGACCCCGGGTCAACAACATCTCAACAGAAATGATCACTGTCTTAGAAGAATATGGAATAGATCAAGCCACCAGACTGCTGAGCACAATGTATGATACTGGAAATATACATTCTGAATTATGTAATTCTATATTTATGCAATCCCACAGAATTCAGGAGCCATGGAATGTGATCAACATTGGACAATTAGCATAATGAGCCACATCACAAAGATTTTGCTAATAATTATCAGGCAAAGAGTTAGGAAGAAAATACAACCCACAAAAGGAGAAGAACAATGTTGACTTGTAGAAGGCAGAGGTACAGTAAATGCTGTATATATGCTGAGAACATTAATTGAACGTTCTATAGACGTAAGTCCTCTAAAAGTACTGGAGAGTTTTTGTCATATACCATAACTTTAGGAAGGGAAAATCCCAACTGCACCTCCACGTGGTAGAGGATAGAAATACACCAAGGTGTGGCTAACACAGCTCTGGGGACCGAGTATCCACCGGAATAAGTGGACAACTCTGCAGCTGAGCAGAGTAGAGCTCACTTGTCCTGACAGTCGGAAATGGCTGTCAAAGGAAGAGTTAAAATACCACCATGTGGATGTGGAAGGCAAGGGGAAACCACCAAATTATCTTCCCAAGATTTCATGGCGACACACATATCAGAAATAGTGATCGACGTTAATGGCTGTCTTAGGACATCCTCGTCCGGCAGGGACAGTCATGAGCCACAGGTGACACCAGACCGTCATCCAGCTACTGATGGCAAAACTAAAACTATAACTAAACTAAACAAATTTAGAGTAGGAACATGGGATGTTAGGACATTAAATGAGCTAGGAAAGTTAAACAATGTTCTAAAAGAAATGGAAAATATGAAAATGAATATACTAGGCATAAATGAGATGAGATGGAAGGGATCTGGCAAAATTATAAACGACAAACACACAATAATTTATTCTGGAGGGGACACACATGAAAAAGGTGTAGGAATAATATTTGATGAAAAAACAGCCAAATCTATGAATGGATACGGGTGTATTTCAGATACAGTTATATGGTCAAAATCAAAGGCAAACCAATAGATATAAATATTATACAAGTATATGCACCAACAACAAGCAGTAGTGATAAAGAAATACAACACTTTTACGATGAAGTAGAAATGGCAATAGCTCAAATTGGATCACAAGATATAAAAATAATACTGGGAAATTGTAATGCAAAAGTAGGAAAGGGAAAAATAGAGGATATAGTGGGGAATTACGGTTTAGGTACAAGAAATGAAAGAGGAGAGAAACTAATATAATGGTCAAATATTAATGATATGATAATTGGAAACACATGGTTTAAACACCATAAAAGACGACTATACACATGGAAAAGCCCTGATATGAAAATACGCAACCAAATTGACTACATAATTATTAATAACAGATTTAGAAATGCATTAATTATTGTAAAGATAATGCCTGGTGCTGACGGTAATAGTGATCATGTACCACTATGTGGACAAATAAAAGTAAGATTAAAGAGAGGGGAAAAATAGTTAAGAACTTCAGACTTAATTAAGAGGTTCTGAACGTAGATAAAGAAATTCAAGAACAATACAGAGTGACTGTGAAAAATAGGTACAATGCAATAGCTAAAATAGAGAGTATAAATGAACAATGGGAAATGTTGAGGGACTCCATTCATCAAACTAGCAAATAAATATTACCGGAGAGAAGCCAAAAAGCTAAGAAAAAATGGATGAATGAAGAAATCTTAATGCAGATCGACAAAAGGAAAAAGAATAAAAATGACAAACAAGAGTATGCTAAGATAAATAAAGAAATAAGAGATACATGTGTGAAGGCAAAAGAAAGTTGGTTAAACGAGCAATGCAAAAACAATGAATTAAATTCCATTAAAGATTTTTTTAAAAAGTATGAACAGACAAATAAGTGAGCTCACAGGAAGAAAAATAAGAATAAATACAGGGTGTTTGAAATCAAAAACAGGAAAGATATTATTGGAGGAAGGTGCTATAATGAAGAGGTGGAATGAGTATATAAGAGAATTATATAATGGAGAAAGGGAAGAATTAACACAAGAAAGTAACTTAGAAGGCCCACCTATTCTAAAAGAAGAAGTCGCTGACGCTATGAAACATATGAAGAAAGTAAAAACAGCTGGGCCAGATGAAATCACAATAGAAGAATTAGAAGTACTGGGAGAATTTGGGGTAGATATATTAACCAAAATGCTGAATGATATTTACAACAGTGGATATTTACCGAGCGATGTGCAGAAATCTGTATTTATAGCAATACCAAAGAGACCAGGAACTATTGAATGCGAAGATTTTCCTACAGTTAACCTCATAAACCATGTCACTAAGCTTCTACTTAGAATTATAATATGAAGAACAAGAAAGAAAAAAAAACTGGAAATTAATGAGAACAGTATGGTTTTATGGAAGGAAAGGGTGCACATAATGCAATATATATATATATATATATATATATATATATATATATATATATATATATATATATATATATATATATATATATATATCTTCTTCTTCATGTATCTGTTTCGTAACAAATATATATATATATATATATATATATATATATATATATATATATATATATATATTACATATTACGAACACTAGTAGAAAGGTCAATAGAGAAACAGAGAGACATATATTTAATGCTTCATAGAATATACTAAGGCATTTGATAAAGTAAAACATGATGAGCTGTTTAAAATGTTGGAAGATATCAACATTGATGGGACAGATTTAAGAATAATAAAGAATATATACTGGAAACAAGTAGCAGCAATTTAAATGGGAAATAAAGAGGGTAGTTACGAACAGATAAAGCCAGGAGTACGACAGGGGAGTGTCTTGCCACCCGATCTCTTCTCCCTATATAGCGAAGTAATAATCAGAGAGATCAAAGAGAAGCCAGGAATACTAATCGGAGGTTATAATATAAACAATATACGCTATGCAGATGACACAGTATTGGTGGCGGATAATGCAACAGACCTATAACAATTGTTGGACATTGTAGTAACAGAGAGTGCACAGAAAGTACTCTCCTTGAATGTCAAGAAAACAGTAACAATGGTGACATCAAAGAAAGTGGGGACACCAAAATGTGACATAGAAATAGAAGGGGAAATTCTCAACCAAGTGGATAATTTTAAATACCTAGGGGCACTTATAACATCAGATGGAAGATGTACAACAGAGAATAAGAACAGAATAGGGCAGGCAAAAGCTTCATTTCAGAAAATGAAGAGTATCTTATGCAATAAGTCGCTATCAATGAATGTAAGAAAGAGAGTGCTAAAATGCTATATTGAACCAGTTTTGCTGTATGGCAGCGAATCTTGGAATGTAAATGAACAAATTAGGAAGAACTTAGAAGCAACACAGATGTGGTTTTTAAGACGAATGTTGCGAATTCTTTTGACTGTCAGAGTAACTAACAACGATTACCTGAAAGAGGCTAATGAAACAAGAACACTATTTACAACAATAAGAAAGAGACAGCTTTCTTTGGTCATGTGATGAGAAGAGAGGCACTGGAGAGCAGCTCCAGAACACCAAAGACCGAGATCTGTGGAGAGCTATGAACGCCTACGCCAGCCGGCAGGGCACTTGATGATGATGATAGAAGTAAACAAAGACTTACATCTTTGTTTTATTAAATTGTAAGAATACACAGATTATGGTCGTCACTAAGAAGAAGGAAATACCACAATGTAATATGCAAGTAAATGGGAATATTCTCAAACAATTTAATCGGTACAATTATCTCGGAACAGTCATAATATCTTATGGGCGATGCCCTGCTTGAAGAGATTAGAACAAGAATCGAAATGGCAAAGACAGCCTTTTGCAAGATGAAAAACATACTGACCAATAAAAAGATGTCATTTGCAACGAGGGATAAGAGTGTTGAGTGCTACATAGAACCTGTACTTTTGTATAGACGTGAAGCGTGGACAATGAACAGACAAGCTGAAAAACACCTGATGGCTGTGGACATGTGGTTTTTGAGGAAAATGCAAAGAATACCATGGACAAATATAAAAACTAATGACCAAGTCCTACAAGAAGCAAATGAAAACCGTAAACTGATTAGAGAAATTAGACGTAGACAGTCACAATTTTGTGGTCACGTTATGAGAAGAAATAAATTGGAGAACTTGGTGACAACTGGCAAGATCGAGGGGAATAGAACAAGGGGAGGGCAGAGAAGTAAATACCTGGATGGCTTGGCCACGTTGTATGGTCGAGACAAGAACACAGTGCTGATCCACGACTCTGGTGATCGTGTGGGATAGCAAAACATGACCACCCACGCTTATCGGCAAGGCACATGATGATAATGAGCTGGAGTATTTTGTTTGTATCCATGAATAAGGTTAGCAATTGTTTAGGAATTTTAGATATACCAAAGATGGCTGCCACTGACATAATTAAGTTTTAATCAGACAGAGCTCCGTGTCATTCAAACAACTAGTTGTCAATCAGACATAACTACGTGTCATTCAGACAACTACTTGTCAATCAGACATAACTACGTGTCATTCAGACAACTACTTGTCAATCAGACATAACTACGTGTCATTCAGACACCTACTTGTCAATCAGATATAACTACGCATCAATCATGTGACAAATATTGACGAAGCTGACACGGTCCCTAATTTAAAGTACATTGGCTATATAGGAACAATAAGGACTGCTGAAAAGAATTAAAAGAGAACTGGTCATCGCACTGATGATTACCCGTGTTTGTTGTGTGTAAGTAAGTGCATGTTGTTTATGTTTGCATGTTTGTGAATACACGGTGCAAGTTTCATGTCTATGTATTGTGCCTCGTGGATGCGTTGATGAAGTGCAAACACTTACTGATGTTATTTGTCAAGTGTGGTTAATGAGACTGTCAGAGTATCTCACAGCGAGTGCCTGCAGACGGCATGTAAGTGGAACAGTAAATGAAGGTATAAGAAGGAGGCACACAGTATTCTTTCCACTTGTAATGAGAAGTGAGGCATTGGGAAACATCGTGACGACTAGAAGGATCAGTAGTTGAAGAGGCAGGGGAGTCCGAGAGAAGTGATGCTGGATGGATGTGACGGTGGCCTGGAGGAATATAAAAAGAATCAATCCAGAACACCAGGAACCGAGAAGTGTGGAGGTGCACGAAACTTACGCCAGCCGGCGGGGCTCATGATCATGATAATATGATTTGTATTAACGCCCAACAATATCACAAGCTTGACCTCCCAAGCCTGACAAGATGTTCTTACTTTTCAAAAAAAAAATTGTCTTTATATCTAGAGAAACGAGAGCCGCAGTAAACTGCTCGATTCTAGATAGATTAAAAGCATCAGTAGTGCTTTTTCTTTCACTTTGCATTGTACTTCAGGATAGCTTTTCATTCTTCATTAATGATGTATCTAGATATTACCTGCCGACTCCATGGGCATGTATTAGAATCTGCTTCTAGGTAGATATTTCTGTAACATTGACTCTGGTCACCAGGTCGGTCTAGTCTACAGCAGGAAATGTTCTGGGAAGTAAAAACGCCAAGCGTGCTGTTGACCATATCAGCCATTTGCGTGCCCATGGGTCTCTAAATATCTGGCTGGCACCATATACAAAACACGCCTCTTGGCCTGGGATAGGATGAGTTAGTTTTACTTTACCTTAAGTAAGCAATCCCTGTTGTCCACATTTCAGGGAGTCAGTCAGGGGATAATAATACAACCAGGCGTGTTGTAATGACTACAAGGCTGTGTGTCAGGCGATTATTTGCTGACTCTGTCTTGTGGCGGGCTAGACGGAAAGGAACTGCACTTTTCCCCGCCATTATCTCTTAATTAAAATAGAGGTTTGAATTTTCCTCAGAAGTTTGCTGTCTGTTTCACAGATTCAGTTCCATCAGTCAGCTTCTATTGGAAGATGGTTGCCTTGGGCCACATCCTGCTCAGGTCTGCATGCAGTACACAGAATTGAGGACACGTTCCGCCGTAACATGTTCTGAGCGGAAATTGTATTGGATTGTGGTAGCTATCTTGAAGACGGTGAAAAACTAACATCTCAGTGTGTTTCTACTAGCATAATCAGCTTCTCATCATCATCATCAATATTCAGCGCCCACGGCTGGCGTGGGCGATCATGCTTCTCCAGAAATTACGATCTCCGACGGCATGGATCAGTTCGTGTGTTTACTCACTTTCAAGGCTGTCAAGAACATTCTCACGCTGTCTTCCTCTATCTCTCTTTCCACCAATATGTCTGTTGTCACAACATTGTTCAGTTTTTGTCTTTTCATAATGAGTAAAAAAAATTATGACTGCTTCTTTCTGATGTTTGTAAAAAGTTGTCTGTGCAAATTAGCTTCCCTCAAAATGACCAGATTGCTCATTTTGGCTGTCCTCCAGTAAATTTTCAGCATTCTTCTAAAAACCACACCTCCAAGGCTTCTTGAAATTTGTTTGCCTACTTACTAATTGTCCAGTATTCGCAGCCGTAAGTTAAATTGGGTCTATGTAACATGCAAGAACTCTTTTTCTAACTTTATAACTGCTCGCTTCTAGACATTAAAAACATCAGTACTGCTTTTTCTTTCACTTTGCATTGTAGTTCAGGATAGCTTTTCATTCTTCATTACTGGCGCACAGTTATTGTCTGGAAAACGCACCCCTCCCCTCCCCCCCCCCCCACTCTCCCCAGCTCCCGGCATTTTTGTGTTCATCGCTTATATGTATAGGATACAGAAGCAAATCCACAAGCAGAGTTTAAATAAGTTGCTGTTTGAAGTATACCAGAGTTGACTGTATCACGACAATGCGAATCTCCAGCACCATAGACCTTGTTTTGACAATTGCTGCAGGAATTTTGATATGAAAATTATCTTCAAAAAGGCAGAATTGATGACAATTCAACGAACACCTGTGCTATAACGTAAATATAAAAGTAAAACAAGAAAGGCAGTACAAGTATCTGTGCAGTGTGTTCACATAGAATGGAAGACTAGACAGAGAAACAGAAGCGAGAATACATCAAGCTAACAGGAACTATCAAATATCATATGTCGTAAACCATCCAAATATCAACATGCTAAAAGAAAAAAAAAAGAGGCTGACATTTTTTTGCGAAACGCTGTTTTACCAATGTCAGACAAGGACAGTCCTAGAAACACAGGCGTAAAATCACATCATGTGAGATAAGATGCATAAGAAACTTAGCTGAAAATCACGTAAAGGAGGTGCGGAGAGTTTGACATTTCGGTATGGAGAAACGGACAAACTGACAACACGGAATGTAGGAACATGAGTTTCAGAATTGATTAGCATCGCACGAGATAGAAGACTGTGGACAAACATGATCGCCAACGCCACACGAATGGACTATAAGAAGAAGGCAAAAGAATATGGTACTTTGTTTGCTCATTAGATTCGATATACAATTACGGCAATAGCCCCACACAAGCCTCTGCTCTGCCCAAATGACCTTACATTGGGAGTCATACTCAAGGCTGATCACGTGTCTTCTATGCGCATGCTTATGTCGGCTCTCCAACATAATGTGCCTGAACATATAAATCAAATGTAGGATAATATGATGCAAGGGAGAAAATATATGCCCTTAATAGGGCCCGTGTGGTCCTACAGAACATCAATATTGCATTACAGGATATGTTTGTTTGTAACTTAGAAGTTGCCGATATGAGAAACCTGGAGGTGGTTTAACACCACACACAAACAGACAGGAACGGCCATTAGTATAACATTAATAACGCGTAAATGCATGTAGAGCTTGGCAAACAAGAACTAACAAATACAGAGATGAGGTTGAAAAACTGCGCAAAGATGAGAGGAAAGAACGATTCTGTCCCAGATATTAATGCTACGTTGCGCTCTTGATGATTATCATATGATGGGAGGCAGTGCGCATATGTATGACCATCTATTGATCAAAACAAGCGTTAATGACTTTCAAGCCGCCGGATGATAAATCAAAAGATTTATGGGATGTGAATATGCATTAGAGGCTTTGGATATTTGAGGAGGACGGGGGGAGGCAGTTGATGGAAGCCCGCTGGGTTTTTTATAGGTTTATAGAACAGAGACAGATTATAGGCACTGCGACGGGAGAGGGCGTGGGTGAAGGTGTGTCTGAAAAGATGAATACCTCGCGGAAGCAGCGAAAGCTGCATGGCAGGAACCTTTGTTTTAAAACTGGTCTCAGATGTGTATAGTTGAAGTCTCAGGGTGGTGTTTCAGCGGGCTGTATATGGTTAGTGATCACACATGATATCTGAAGTTTGTGTTGAAATACAGTAGCTACATACCTTAAATGAAGTTTACAATTTCGTTACAAATATAAGGCAAGATAAGCAAGGAATAAAATGTTTTTGAAGGTGTCTTTAGATGCTGAAACACAAACCTTCTTGCAATGTAATTTATATCGCTGTTTTCATTTAAATCATTACAGCTGAAAAGCAATGATAATGATGACGACACTGACCCAGAATGGAAAGCGGAACACGAAGAGGGAGAGGTTGAAGAAGAAGAACTTGATGTGATTCCATGACAATTATTTCATAATATGTTACGTGTAAAAATTATTCACCCGGTTCTCGAATTCAAGTGGAGGGTGGAATGTAAGCAATAATAGACGGGATGGAATTATTGGCTCAGGGGTTTGCTATGAACAGCAGACAAAAGGAGAGCAGAAACTAATAAATGCCAGCCGTTGCTGAAGCCGATAAGGTTTAATTACTGCGTTGCCTTCTTGGTCTAAAACAGAAGACTTGAAAACTGTAAAACGGCACCATCTATAGATATGGCAGATAAGGAACCTACTATATAAAACAAATAGACAGCAAAACAATTAACATAGCACACATATCACAAGGACTCATAAGCTAAAGTCATAGATACGGAAAGCATACTAATTCTGATCTGTGCACAATTGTCGTCGATCATCATCATTATTATGTGTTATAACAATAAGCCTAGGCGGTCATGTTTTGCCATCCACAGTGTCGTGTCTTTCATATCATAAGGAATGTGGTGCTAACCACATATTTATAGAGCCATGGTCACATGGCTGTCAGCTTTACGCTGGCCGCTGGCTTGTACTGTACAGAAACTTTCCTGTTTCTGTTTTAAGCTGACTCGACCTGGAAGCCCACACCACTAAAAAAAACACACATCCCTACCTCAAAGAGATTCGAACACATTACCACCGGCAAGGCATGCACGATTCTTAGTCAATGCACCACCACATCTACCCGCCCCGCAGGCATACACACATTCTAGTCACTGCACAACACATCTTCCCACCGCGCAGGCATGCAAGAATTCTAGTCACTGCACAACACATCTTCCCACCGCGCAGGCATGCAAGCATTCTAGTCACTGCACCACCATATCTACCCACGCATATATAATTTAAAAAAAAAGATAAGACATCAGCAAAGGAGGAGCAAAGCTTAAGTCTCTACCATTGGACACGGTTGTTCAAATCCTCGAAACTCCTCTACGAAACAGAAAAGTCGCTGGTCTCAGGAAGACCCAGGGTGGCGTGCACACAATAGTCATGGCACAGCTTTTTAATACCCAGAATCACAATGAAGCACCATGGCATATAGCTGTCACCATGGATACACGTGGTAGTTACAGTATACACAGACAGCAAACGGGCTGTGATTAAGCGAGTCTAAACATATCTGTCAGATCAACAAACTAAACCAGAGGTTCCCAAACCACGGCCTGCGGGCCACTTGTAGCCCGCCAGCTGTCAGAAAGTGGCACGCGATGCCTCGTTATTTAATATAATATATTTTAATAATTTCAAAAAGTGCATTCGGAGCACCCCGTCAGCGTGCGATAATTTACTCTGCTCGTGGTTGTTATGCTCAGATATGATCAAATGCGCCTGTTCAGTTGGCAGCGAAACGTTATACAGTTCTCACATCTTAGCCTTATCGACCAATCAGAGTACACAAGGCGCTATGTTGTCGTCTGTTACAACTGTTCAGCAGAGTCGATAGTATTGTGTTAAAATTAGATTTTTTCAAATAAAAATTTACCTTTAAAGCCTACAAACATGAATGTGGAACATTTAAAATCAAATAATGGTAAAAAGCGAAAATGTGAAGACGTTGCTTGTCGTGAATTCAACGAAGATTGGGCGGAGAAATTTATGTTTATGCCTAGCTGTAATGGTAAACCAGTTTGCTTAATCTGCGGATTTTGTATTTCTGTTTTTAAAAAAATAATCTGGAACGACACTTCACGACCACACATTCAGACATAACTGCTCAATATCCGATCAATTCGGAGTTAAGAAAAGATTTCATAGCTAAAAAAGAGAGTTCTCTGACCAGGCAGCAGTCATTTTTTCACCAAGGCTAATGAACAGAGCAAGAGTTCTGTTGTCGCAGTGTTTTTTCGAGCAATAAACGATAATTTTGAAGTCATTGAAGAACTTCTAGGACTTGAATCGATGCATGCAACTACCAAAGAGACTGATCTGTTTAAAACTCTGAAGTTGTGTGTAGAGAAACAACATAGAATGGACCAAACTGGACAGTGTATGTACCGACGGTGCTCCGGCTTTGAGTAGAGTAAAACGTCTGGATGTCTAGCATTATTGGAACAGTTTCTTGGCCGCAGTATATTAAAATATCATTGTATTATTCACCAAGAAGCTTTGTGTGGAAAGACATTGAATCTGAAACATGCCATAGATATTGTTGTGAGATGTGTGAACAAAATTCGAAGTAAGGTACTGAACAGGCGTGAGTTCAGACAGTTTACATCAGACTTGAACGAGGAATACGGTAAGCTACTGTTACACTGTGATGTCAGATGGCTATCTAAAGGGAAAGTTATGGTCTGGCGACTATTGCCTGTCAAACAATTTTAACACTTACGTTCATTCGCCCAGAGATACATTTGTCATTTTGGTTCGACTTACGGATGCGAGCAGTCATTTTCCGCAATGACCGTTATAAAAAAACAAGTAACGTTCCAGACTCACCGACAGTAATCTAGCTGCGCATTGATAAACTGGCATCTGAACTTAAGTAACTGGTTATGAAGAACAGTTACAATTGTAGATAACTTACATTAATAGCAATCTTCGAAACTGATTAAAAATGTATTGTTAAATGAATTTTTGATTTTAAACCAAAAAATGACAGCAGTGTAGTACCGACACTGACTGCCTTTAAAGTTTTAGAATTTTAGAATTTTGTTGACGAAAGGTAAGAATGATATTGCGCGACTTTTATAAATGTATATCGCTGTGGCCTGGTTAACTCCCGAAAATTGTAGACATTGCCCTCTGCTTGATAAGCTTGGGAACTACTGAGCTAGACGGTAAATACACTACTATTCACAACATTTACTATATTGGCAAGATGACGCCGAACATGTGTCTAACCTGGGTCTATTATGACAGCCACCAAACACTATTAAACTGTTAAAAGAAGCATGGTGCATCAACTTCAGCAGTGTCTTATTTCCAGTTTCCCTTTCTTTATTAAAAAACAAAAAAATTCGTTACAAGAAGGTGATGTTATTATTATTTGAAAATGCATGAGCGAGATTTACCTTACTGAAACAATTTCGTCCAACCACGGACAATGAAGGGAAAGTAACAACACAAAAACAACTGCTGTCATGTTGGTAAACTGGATAGTCGAAGGCGAGGGAAAACAAACCCGAAAAAGTACGCTTGTCAAAGTCTTATGTGCTGAGCCAAAGCATTAGACATCTGGGAGTAGACCCGCTCCTTTTAAGGACAGACTGCGCAGACGTAAACATCCATACCTTGGCAGCTGCGTTCTGTGCATTTGCCCATACTGACGTCTGATGGTGGACATACTTCAACAGTACGAACGCAAACAGACGGTACGCAAAATAACGTACTGACAGCTATAATGACAAACAATATGGTTCACAGGCAGGCGGGATGAACGTACGACACTGCCAACCGGAAGTGCCAGGTTACATCTGCGACAGCAATGGCCAAACCATGAAATACGTCAACACCTGGTTTGACCAAACCATAAAAATGCCAACACCAGGTTTGACTAAGCTTACGAAAACAGAACAGTCAACGTTATACGTGTAAGACCTCAATGGTCAAATCCTGGTTCCACTGATGAAGCACTTGGAGAATGTACACGTCAGTCAGTAGCATCGAATAGACATTTCTGCTTATAATAAACAGAGCTAATCAGCGTCTGTAGCATAGCATCTTGGCTCTTTGTGGTCTTAAACAACAACAACAACAACAACAACAACAACATGCATGGATACACTGGCCGGGTAATGCTGGAGTATCAGGCGAAGAGCGAGCAGATCTATTGGATTCACGAGCGAGAAGTCTTAGAACAATGCTAATGGACAAGGCAGCCATTCTGAAGACTATGAACGACTTATTGAAGATACAAGAACAGATACAACTACGTATTTAACAATGCTTGGATTTAACTTTACGCATGGTTCCAGCAGGAACCGAATTATGGCAGGACGAATCCGACGTGTTTACAACCAATGTGTCACTGGAACAATTAACATCTACACTTTACGGCATTTGCAGCGAGAGACTGAGCATCAACGGATTTGCTTGGAGTGCTGTGATATCAATCCCTGATTACTAAGACCAACCTTAAACACGAGTAACAAAGCGTTCTGTGGCGTTCTATTTTAACGTCTTGCCTAGTATATACAAGTATGTTGTGGATTAATTCTAGGCTGCTACCTGATCACACTCAGAGAGTCCCAGTAGAGGGACCACAGACGATGGGGATCCCCATGTCAGAATTGTAAACAGATAGCCGTCTCAGCTGCCATATATAACACACCGGACTGTCTCCGGCCCAGTCGTGTCTAGCGGGAAGCTGCCTTCACGGCCTGGGCAGGGGCATGCTGTAACTACGTGTGACAACTCACGTTTACCACTGAGATTACGCAACTCCAACCAACTAGATTGAGAAAACTGTGGAGGAAAATTTCCCGAGGCCAGAGTATCAGAGATATGTTGTCTGAAAATTGTGTCTCTCTGACTTACTCTCTCCCTCTTTTTCTGTCTGTCTGTCTCACTCACTTTCTCTCAACCCTCTGTCCCCACACACTGTTTCTCACTCATTATGCCACGTTTATTATATCGCACTCACTCACTCACTCACTTACTCACTCACTCACCCACCCACCCACCCACCCACTCACTTATTCATTCAGTCACTCACTCAGTCACTCACTCAGTCACTAATTCATTCACCCACTCACTCACCCGCTCACTCACTTACTCACTCGCTCACTCACTCAACCGCTTGCGCGCTCACTCACTCACTCACTCACTCAGTCACTCAGTCACTCACTCACTAACTCACTCACTCACTCAATCACTCACCAACCCACTCACTCACCCACCCACTTACTCAGTCCACAGTCTTTCTCTTTGTACGTATGCACTGGTGCTTAAATATAACATTACACTTTGACTATTACATAATGCATGACATCACACATTAGGTAGCATATTACACCACATCTAAGCAGATATTACATAACATTACATACTGTAAAATGTTACTTGTTGTCTACATCAATGTTGCATCAGATTACACAAGATTAGGTAGGCATTGCATCATATTACACAACACTAAGTAGTGACTGCACTAAACGAGACACAGTGTCCGAAATTAAAATGAGTAAATAGGACAAGCAGGTTAAGGGACACCGTGCGAGTTAATCTGGGCTGGAAGCCGCAGAAAGATCTGAAACAAAGAGCAAGAGAAAGTTGTAAGCTGTGTGTTAATGAACCGCATCCGATGGAACAGCTAATGGCTTCGCCCTGGATCTTGTCCCCTCGGCAGATCCCGGCAGGTACACCGACGTTCTACTTCTGGTAAAGGTCATGCTTAAATGAATCACTGATTGGATTTAAGCTCCCCTTTCACGGTCCTGTGATACCCGTCATTAGTGCTCCGAACTCTTACGTTAGATAGTTTTAGGAGATTGTCAACTGAGTGCCCAAACACGTTAGCGACATAGAAACTCGGTGTTTGTTTTACAGCGATCTGCAAACACTATACGTAGTCTGGTGTGTGTAGTTCTATTTTTAAAACTGTGAGGGCAGCCGTCTATGGTCTGACTGTTGGTCTGCTGGGGGATTACTCATAGGAGGAACGTGCTACAGCACCTCCCATGTTTCTCCTTTGGCGATGAAATTAAGCCATCAGATCCACTACCTAATGACCCTCTGAACAATTAGTCCTGAGTGTAGCTGTCTGAAGTCAAACCCAGAACTTGTACGCTGTCAGGTCAACTCTGAGAGGTCACCCACGTTTGCTGCAAGGTGACCCCTGTAGGGTGTTCATATAAGTTCACGAACTTCGGGTTAACGAACTGGTTTCAATAGACAGCCAGTTCATGAACCATTGTGCACGCCTGGGTGAGAAACTAGCTGCATAGACAAATTGGTACTCTATAGGTCATGATGTCAATATCACAACCGTCGCATCTACTTCCCAGACTATTCTTTGGTTCATATGTTAGGTTGGGTCGAACCCGGTGTCATGGTACATGTATGGGGTAGGGTTAGAACCGGGCTGGCATACACGCGTGACGTCCCTGCGCCAGCACGGCTCCTACTGCTACTGTACAGGAACAGTAATGGACCCTTTTATGGGTGAGGGTATATGGTGGCAGTCCAATATTATAAATCAATCAATACTGACGGGTGATTATGTCAATACTGCCCATGACATACTCTGGTGATCCTGGTAGGTTGGCACCACCTGCAAGCCCAGGTCACTTCAAGCATTCTGCTTCCATAGGGATTCGAACACATGCCCAGCCTACAGACTAGCCAGCGGGCTAATCACGGCCTCCCGTGCATTTCTACATGACGCTGCACTAGAGAAACACTTTGGAAATAGCCCTGATACTCGGGAACTTCATTGCAAAAGTGGGCCGCGAAAAAGAGCGGTGTGACGTGGCCTTGGCCTAGAAATGAGCGAGGCAACAGACTGAGAGAATGGGCGCAATATCATGATGTTATAATAGGCAACATATGGCCCAAACACCACCCGCGAAAATGATGAACATGGGAAATCCCAAAGAACTGTTCGCAATCACACTGGCTTGTTATTGATTCTTTAAAAATTCAAGGCAAAAACCAGATGGTATAATGATCTCAATACAATTACAGGAAACAAGAAATTAAAACTTAATGTAATAGTATAACGAAGACTCCCAGGGAACATCAAGTTAGACCTAGCATTACTTCAAGCATACAAATAAGTGAGACAATCGTACAGTGATACTGACGACAGATTGCATGTCTAAGACAACAGTAATTTTTTTTTCTTTTTTTTTCCCGCATATCCTTTACAGGACAACGCTGTCAACATCGGCATCTTTCAGCTGATTGTTGATTTCTTGTCAAGATTACGTTCAGTAGTTTGCCATTGCTTTATGAGCGACCGGCTCACATACCCCGTAAGTTACCGACGCGGAGAGAACAGCTACCAATTCTTGCGCACGTCACGTTACTTACGAGAGTATACAGGCTTACGGAGAAAGTCGTGAAACTCTAGACCAGGAAGAACCGCCAACAGTACTACCACTAGGAAATGAATGTCGTGGGTTTAGACCGTGCAACCTGATGATTTGAATCTTGCTGACGATAATTTCCCTACTGATCTACACACGGAATCAGATGTGTAAGCAGTTAAACACATACACATTCAAATGAGAAAGACAAAGAAATAAGAATAAATTAAGCAAATGATAACATGATCTCCAAAGGTGGAAACTATCATCAAGGGTAACATGACACACATTGTTAAGTATTAATGTAGACAAAGATGGGGACCAGACAGTGTTAAAATAATAATATAAACGGCGGGGGAGCTTGAATAGCACTATGATATTTGTAGACGTGAAATAAATAAAATGTATTACTAACCTCAGAATATTCAACTCTAGCGTCAAAACAGTCATGCTGTATGAACCAGAAACACGCAGAGTGACGAAAACAGTTACTAATAACTAAAAATATTCATTAAAAGATGCGTGCGAAGAATAGAATGAAATCAACTGTATGACTATATATCTAATGCGGAGCTTATCGCAGGAGCTAAATAAATTTCAGCGAATGAAAAGATGACAAAAAGACACTGGTGTTGAATCACTGAGAAAACATGTTAACAGCATAAATAGAAAAGCCCCTCTCTGGAAGCCATTGTACAAAAGACATAGAGGAAGATTTAAAACACACAGACAAGCTGATTAGACACACAAATGAATCATATGGGGAGGACAGTTGGCAGCGGCAAGACAGCGGGCTTGGCCTGGATGGTTGAGGGGCTGCTCCATACAAGGACACGGTGTTACTGTACAGAGCAGATATAATAACATCAGACAAGAAGAAACAAGAAGACAGGGCTACCGTACAGAGCAGATATAATGACATCAGACAAGAAGAAACAAGGACGCCATAAAGATCGCAATTACCACAAAGACACCATTCAAGGAAGCAATGGGGAGAGGCGAGACAGCCACGGGTATATCACAAGCTGAAAGAGATCACCTGCAAAAACAGATAGACGAGTCGAACAAACAAGTCAAGACACTGCTGATGCCGACTCCGACCGGCGACAACGAAAAACTACTGGCGGAAATAAGGGAGATCCAACAAAACACCAAACAAGAGGTGAAACATATGGCACTGATACAGGCGAACGAAGAAACCCTACAGACCATAAAATCAGAGCGAGAACTACAAAAAGCTGAAATGGAACTTTTCCAAAACAAACCAACAGAACCCATACAAGAAACCACAGAGAAACCGCAAGATGAAAACCAAGAGACCGAGCCTGAACCGCAAGCTACAGCCAGCAGCCCAACCGCAACGCCCGAGGCCGGCAAGGGGAAACCAATATCTCGCCAGACATCTGAAGAAAACCGAGATGAGCACCCTGTCGTCGGCACGGAGAAACCCCAGGGGCCTACCTTGGAGGAGTGCCTAGAATCGATAAAATTGGAGTTACGCAGGCACCAGGAATTCAAAAGAGAAAAGAAGAAGCCCAAGAAACTCAGGAGACCGCTAGTATACCCAGATAGGTATGCTGACTTCGAGGATGGAACCGACTACACGTACTACATAGAAGACGGAGAGATGATCCCATGGATGACCGCAGAGGAAAAAATCGAATGGCAACAGAAGCTCAAACTCGAAGAAGAAAACAGACGCAAGGAGGAAAATGGAAACGTAGAAAAGCTCCTAAAGAAAATACACAAAAAGGAGACCCCCCCCCCCCCCCCCCCCCAAAAAAAAAAAAAAAAAAAAAAAAAAAACCAAGTAAAAAGTCCTTTTAAGAACTGCAACCAGTCATGCCAAACGAGCCAGGAGCCTTCACTAACAAAAGAAACCACCAGGAGTTGGGAACAAAGGACAGCCGCCGACCATCCCTCAAGCTGACGTCACAGACACAAACGCTTACATAACCAGTCCGAGAAAGGACTCACTCGTAAGAGAGCATAAGACAAGAATTAGTGTGAATAAACGCACAAAAGCCATGGATCTCAGGATCTCAACAATAACCACAGCTGAAGAGGCAGGCTGAACGAGGCCGAATTTGGAATTTTTGTATTTAAAATTGGAATTGGAAGAAACAAGATGACAGAGTTACTGTATAGAGCAGATATAGTGACATCAGATAAGAAGAAACAAGAACACGGTGTTACTTTACAGAGCATATATAATGAAATGTTGATATAGATCTTTGTTTAACTGAAGTTGACAATGTTTTTATTTGGTCTTTATGTTTTTCATCTTTTACAAGACTACCATTGTCACAGCGATCATTGTTTCTAATCTCTGCACAGCACCTTCCAGCTGGTAATTATGACGATAATTGGTGTGATTCAGCTGCATAACATGTTCCTAGTTACTTGGATTTTGCAAGCTGTTTTTTCTTTCTTCTTGGAGACGACCACAATCTCTGTTTTCTTACAGCCCTAACAGCTGCTCACTGTGTATAACAACAGCATACTGTGTACACAAGACAGAGCTAAAGGCGGACCACGTAGAAAAATTTAAAATACATGTGATGATTATCACCTTTTAAAATGTTAGTTAGCTGTTTCTGACCCAGTCGACCCATTAACATACTGTCGTCGCTATTACGTCACTACTTCTATCCTATACTATTGCTGCTTTTAATAATTCTCTGCCATTTAAATCTTAACCTTGTTAAACTTAAGAACATGAATATCCTTGTGATCAGGACGATTTGTTATGTTAAGTCAAACTTTCCTGAGACAGAGAGCGGCAATTTCCCCGCTACTTATCAACGATCACTTGATTATCTGGTCAGAGTTGAATGCGTGCATCATGTTCCGAGATGTCAGTTTTACCATGTTTACAGTAACTTGCTAACCTCAGCTACACATGGCAGATTTCACATTTCTGCTACTTGTATACCGTATGACCATGTAATTTCCGAGGCACTTTTGATTTCCGTCAACTAATCAGCTAGAACTGTCCTTCGATAACCAATAATTATTGAGTGGCTCTTTTAGAGGGAATAATCTGGACCCCACAAGCCGCTGCACTTATGTGGCAAGTTTTTGTATAACAAGTCTCATGCTTTACTTGCCATGTTGCAGTCTGACAGTGTCTTCTGTCAATAACCAAGTGACACGCTGCTATTTGACGTATTGACTACATATTATACCACACACACACGCACACGCACGCACGCAAGCACGCACACACGCACGCACACACACACACACACACACACCCACACACACACACATATTCAGAGAAAGAGAATATTGGAATACTGGTGTGATGTCGTAGTGTCATTGAACAGACGACGCGGGAGGGTTAATGTGTTACACAAGATACCTTGAATGTCACGAAATGGTCGCATTTAGTGAAGTTGGGCTCGACACGCCTACACACATACATAACAACATACTTACATATTTTCATGCGCACATGCGTACAGACTCACATATACACATACACACATAAGTTTGTATGCATATATATTAACGTCCTTAAAGACATGCAAAACGGTAGGGAATTTATTTGTTCAAGAACTATTGCTCGAGAATTATGGAGGGCCACATTTATTGAAAGACAGAAGATCAAGTGGCTTGGCCATGTTGTTAGAATGCAACATCAGCAATTACCATCACTGGCCTTATATCAAAGATCATCTGCGACGAGACCACGAGGACGTCCAAGAAGAAAATGAATTGACGACATCAGAGACATTGTACAACCACACAGTGCCGCCCACCGGGCGCTGGAAAGCAAATTATTCCTCCCTACGACGCTTGACGGCAGAAGTGGAAGATGATGATGATGATGATGATGATGATGATGATGATGATGATGATGATGATGATGATGATGAAAGACATGTCGAGAACAGAAGACTTTGACGTCAGTGAATCCACATCGCTGTCCAGGATGAAAGACGTGGGAGTAAGAACTGGCACGGCCAGACACGAGAGGTACATGGGAAAAACGAGGTGCCTCGTTAACCAACAAAGAACTGGCACTATTAGCCACCGAACGCTGATGCATATGCTGGGGGAGGATCTGAGCACCTATGGACCTGTCCGGAGTGCAATGAAGATGCCCCAACTGATAACTTATATATATATATGTATATATATATATATATATATATATATATATATATATATATATATATATATATATATATATATATATATATATATATATATATGCAGATGCAGGAAGATAATCTGCCTACGAGCCGCAGCGAAACGCCAGAATCTGAAAGAACCTCATTTCTTCACCAGTTGAAGCCGCTCCGGTCGCTAAACCGACGCCAGAGATTACAACTACAGCTGAAGCAAGCAACAGCGTAGAAGCCCGCAACGCTAACGAGAAGCAGCCAGGCAGCTCACCAAAGACCTCCACATGGGAGGAAACCACAACAACTGAGGACTTCACCGTCAAATTACTGCTAAAACAGACAAGCGTTAGAGAAGCCAAACTGTCGGCGCTACCAACAGACAAGATACTTAACTTAGTCTGTTGGAAAACGAGATGGGAAGAAACAGCGTCTCCCAGCTACACAAGACACCTGATGGAATAGTGGTCTCCATCAACAAGAACTCCAAGACCACCGCACCAATGCAGAAGATGTCACAAAACGAAAAAACCGACGTCAAGCTACCCCACGGCATCACAGTAGAAGCCACCCGACACCGCTGCCACCAAGACAGCAAGGAAGCCATGAAGATCGCCATCAAATCCAACCTACCATATAAGGAGGTTAGGAGGTAGTACGAGGCTTCTAGTCGACTCACAAAAAGCGACAAAGCGCAATTGGAAGGCCAGCTGAAGGATCTGCGATCAAAGTTCAACAACATGGAGGAAAAAAAAGACATGACGCAAGAAACACAGATAGCAGTTTTATCAGCCGTTCAGAATATCGTGGACGAACTAAAACAAGTTCAGCAGAAGATTGAGCAGGATACCGCTCGAGTGGAAAAACCGTAAACTGATTAGAAAAATAAGACGCAGACAGTAACCATTTTGTAGCTATGTTATGAAAAGAAATAAACTGGAGAACTTGGTGACAACTGGCAAGATCGAGGGGAGAGAACAACGGGAAGGCAGAGAAGTAAATACCTGGATGGCTTGGCCACGTGGTATGGTCGAGACAAGAACACGGAGCTGATTCGCGACTCTGGTGATCGCCTGAGTTGGCGAAACATGACCGCTCACGCTTATCGACATGACACATGATGAAAGAATGAATACTTGCGTCATAGTCCATAACATACTTAAATCATAGCAAGTGGCTATAATAACTTCACCATAACTGAAACTGTGCAAGAAGCTTGCAACGTTTTTTTTTTTTTTTGGTTATAGGCAGGGGTTGGTTTTATCTTTGATTTGCTATTGAACTTGTGCCACATTTAAGCTGCTGAGTACGTCAAGAATGTGTTATAAACATACCTTGTATATCTTAGGCTGGGGATTGTTTAGGCATTTCCGCATCTTTCATTGTATTTAAACAATGGCCAAAGGTAGTCTGGTGCATTTAGAGATATGTCTTTGTGGATTAGTTTGGCTTTGTTGAGAAATAAACGTTTACGAAGTGGAATTACTTTCACAAGTGTACGTGGAATACAAGTTTAGCGTTTATGTTTATTGTGAGCTAAAACCTACAGCGTGTCTCTCTGTAGTAAGTTAAGTGCTTAGTGATTGAAAGGAGCAACCATCCCAGACTGTGGAACAACAATGACACTGGCAGACAAGGACAACTCATCAGAGAGCACAACCCCCCCCCCCCCCCCCACCCCCAACTGAGACAGACATTAAAAAAAAAATAAAAGGTAACTGACATAGGCACATCCTCTCAGGATGTGGATAGAAGTTAATTAGTTAGTTAGTTAGTTAGCCGACAGATCATCCTCATTGCACATCGAACCATTCAGTCCATAAGTGCTCGGATCCCCTCCTCAGCAAATCCCGCAGCGTGTAGCGGCTAACGACGCCAGTTCTGTGTTGGTTTATCAATCTTCTTTGGCTTCCTGCGTAGTGTTCTTGTTTGGCCACCCCTCTTTTAATTTGCTGTTCTCGCAGTCTGGCCATGGTTGTAGATTCACAGTCATCACTTGGTTCACGCAAGTCTTACTTCTCGTAGAGCATTCAGAATGTCAGCCAGGTCCATGGCGCGCCCGCCCTCCACAGTAGCCTCACCTGCGAGCTTGTCAGCCCGCTCATTTCCTTGTATTCCCGCATGCCCTGGTACGAAGATGAAACTAATCTTTGTCAGCCGAGACCGCTCCAGAGGCAGCAACCATTCTCTTCGGATCGACCCCTCCTCTATCCTCTTGATCATGTTCATTGAGTCGCTAAGGAAACATGCCCTAGTGAATGTCTGTGTCTCGAGCCATGTTATTGCTTTACTTACTGCCATGACTTCCATAGTCAGGCTACTTGTGGTTTCAGTGAAAGCACCAGAGTCCTCCTTCACAATTCTCCCTCCGGCCCGAGCTGTAAAGGCCCATGAGCTTCTCACATGTCGGACGACCGACCCATCTGTGTAGATGACCGCATCACCGTCTAGCGAATTCTCGAAAATCAACGCTTGTACTTCAGCCTCCACAGCAGCCGGATTTTCTTGTCTGCATTTTCTATCTAATTGGATGCAAACTGAAAAGGATGTGCAGAAATCTGTTGGCACTTGCACCCACTCCTCGCCAGGTTCTAAGTCCTCAAGTGAACACACCTGTTGAAGAATGTCTTCGGCTTGATCCATCCACGACCGTCCTCTTTATAGCCTGCTGCCCTTCACCTTCATAATTTCACTATGCAGTGGATGTTGTGTGTTTGCGTTAACTCTGAGGTAGGCGCGTGCCCTGCAAACTTGTATTCTCTCATCAATGGTTGGAAAATCAAGAAGGTAGCGCATCGCCCTGCATGCTGTATCTCTTGTACATCCAAGAATAATGCGCATAGCTTCATTCTGTATCCTTTCCATCCTTTCTATCTGCTTACGGCTGAGAGTCAGGATTGCCATTGCATACTCCAAAACAGACATGACCAGCCCCTCGTACAGAAGACATTAGATGGCGCTGCTCACAGTTTGCTGCCGCCATCACTCGCATCGCAGCCAAACCCCGCTTGGCCTTTGTTATCACCTGGTCTATGTGCTCATTATAAGCAAGGCTTCGATTAAACCGTATCCCCAGGTAATTCATTGCCTGCGTTCTTTCCACCGTCTCTGAACACAGCATTCCAGTTTGTGTTGGAGTGTTGACAATATGATTATTCAATGAGAACCAAGTCACTGTTGCCTTTGTTGGGTTGACCATTGCCCCAGCTTCATCACACCAAGTACTTATGCGTTTGAGTTCGGTTTGTAGTTCCACAGCAACCTCATCTCTATCCTTACCCTGACGATACACTAAAACATCATCGGCATAGGACAATGTCCTGACAGGTCCAGTGATCTGCTCACTGGTGATTCTCACTGTGTAGGCGTTGAACAGTACCCGAGATAATGGTGATCCCTGTGGTAGGCCAGTATATATTGTTGTTGGTTCCGAAGTCCAACTGCCACATCTAAAAACTACTTTCCGTTGGAAGAGGGCTGCGGCGATCCAACTAAGGAGGAATGGACTTACTTTTAGTTCAAGAAGCTGAAGCATTAAAAAATCCAATGGTACTCTGTTGTATGCGTCCTCAAGATCAATCGCTGCAGCAAAGGTTTCAATGCCTGAGTGGAAACCTTCATAGACATCATGGGCAAAGACTGCTGCATTGGTCCAGGTTTCTCTTTTTGGACGGTACCCACCCAGGGTAGGTGGGAAAACACCTTGCCTCTCTAGCTGGCTTGATATTTTCCTGGCAATTACCTTCTCCAGCAGCTTGCCTATTGTATTCTGCATGGTTATAATTCGATATCCCTGAATTTTTGTGTGGTATTTATCAGGCTTCGGCAAGGGGATCAGATAGCTGTGTAACCACTCCTCCTTGATGCTAGCACTCTCTATACTGTTGTTGTACATGTCTACTAGTTTCTCTAGCTCATTGTCGGTACACCTGTCGGTGCAAGGCCCAGAACACTTCGGATGAAGACACAGTGACAGTGAAAGAAATCAAGGCTGTACTTCGACGATCAAAAAACAGCGCTCCAGGGCCTGATGCATAAGATACGACGACATCAATAGGTGTACCGACAATGAGCTAGAAGTTAATTACCGTGCACCAGTCGATCCACAAAAAAAAAAAAAACTGACTGACTGACTGACTGACGTCCTAGAATACAACCTCCTGCACATGATCGAAGCCATCAATAATAAAATAATTGTCCTCCTTCTTCGTTGTTCTCTAGAAGGGAGATCATCAGACCTAGTTGTGCGTCTCAAAGGTCGAAGTGTCTGACTTCAGCCTGCGTGTGTCAGGTGTGCTGCCTCAAGACAGATTCTACCCAAGGTAACCAGCTCTACCCGTGTGTCAGGTGTGCTGCCTCAAGACAGATTCTACCCAAGGTAACCAGCTCTACCCGTGTGTCAGGTGTGCTGCCTCAAGACAGATTCTACCCAAGGTAACCAGCTCTACCCGTGTGTCAGGTGTGCTGCCTCAAGACAGATTCTACCCAGGGTAACCAGCTCTACCCGTGTGTCAGGTGTGCTGCCTCAAGACAGATTCTACCCAGGGTAACCAGCTCTACCCGTGTGTCAGGTGTGCTGCCTCAAGACAGATTCTACCCAAGGTAACCAGCTCTACCCGTGTGTTAGGTGTGCTGCCTCAAGACAGATTCTACCCAGGGTAACCAGCTCTACCCGTGTGTCAGGTGTGCTGCCTCAAGACAGATTCTACCCAGGGTAACCAGCTCTACCCGTGTGTCAGGTGTGCTGCCTCAAGACAGATTCTAGCCAGGGTAACCAGCTCTACCCGTGTGTCAGGTGTGCTGCCTCAAGACAGATTCTACCCAAGGTAACCAGCTCTACCCGTGTGTCAGGTGTGCTGCCTCAAGACAGATTCTACCCAGGGTAACCATCTCTCCCAGTGTGTAGGGTTGTCTGTCCTAGGTTTGTTGCCAAAACAGTGGCCTTATGCCCTACTCATTGCGATTTCAAATGTGTAGGATTTTTAACTTGCGCATTGGATTTCCTGCACTTGGCACTTATTGAAGAAAGCTAGGTGTCCGATCTCAATGCCCAAAAACTCAGGGTGCGGGTGACGTCACTAAATACCATATTCTTCTTCTTCTTCTGCGTTCATCTGGAGAGTTTCTTTTTCGGGACGTGACTGCGTTGTGCATGAGAGCTGCGTTCTTGCTCCGTTAGGCCGACATATCCGACTTCTGCGGGTATATGTTGACCGGGTTAACCTTCCCGGGGGTTTCGTAGGACGTTTGACTCTCATTGTTGTGGTGTTATACCCCATCCCAGCTGGCCCATTTAGAACAGCCGAAGACATAACGGTCAACCTAGGACGTTTGACTCTCATTGCTGTGGTGTTATTCCCCATCCCAGCTGGCCCATTTAGAACAGCCGAAGACATAACGGTCAACCCTCAAGGGAAGGCAGGGCCAGACCATGGGCATTCCCCGCCATTCAAGGAGACTTTCATAATTGCAGAGCCGACACATAGCGCTCTGGTACTGGGTTCACCCAGGGAATCGTCACTTCCTGCACATGGCTGCTTAGCCTCACTTCCGTATATTGGGCCTTCCGTCCACCACAGGCTGTTTCACAGTTACATTCATCGGTATATCCTATCTTTAGTTTATTGAACAAGTGGTATGTCAGCCTGTTATGTCCTGTTATGTCCTGTGCGGAGTCTGAAAAATTGCTACTTGTTCTCTTTGGTCGAGTTTGTAATATGCATTATCTTTCTGGTGGCCTAGATGCTCTGATTCCTCAACCTGTGTCTCCCATGTCAGGCGACGATCAAAGGTGACTCCTAGATAGTTTGGATTTTCTTCATGGCGCAATATTTTTCCATTCAATGTCAGCTTAGGGTGCTGAGGTTTGTTTGAGAGGGAGAACACTGTGCATGTTGTTTTCTTCTTACTTATCTTCACCAGGCATGATTTTGACCAGTTCTCTAGCGCTAATAAGGCTTGCTGTATTCTGCTGTTAGTTGTACCAATATATTTTTCAGATATTTATATGGCTAGGTCACCTGCAAAGGAGGATTTGTGTAATCTGGCTGGAATATTTTCCGTGATGTCATTTATATATACTAGGAATAATGTTGATGAAAGAACTCCTCCTTGGGGGACACCTTGCTCCAACAGCATCTTTTTGCTGGTTTACCTTGTATTTTTGTCCTGGCAGTTCTGTTCTCAAGGTAGTGGCTGATCCATTTGTGCATTTTCCCACAAACATGCATTATTGCAGTTTTACTTTCAGTCCTTCCTTCCATACTTTATCAAATGGTTTGTCTAAATATATCCAGACCGCTAGAGTGTGCTTTCTCTGTTGGAAAGCATCCTCTATTTCCTGAGCTATATAGGTTATTTGATCTTCAGTGGATCTGTACTTTCTGAATCCTACTTGGTGTGGTGTTAAGAGTTTGTTTTCTTCCAGATGCCATGTTAGCCTGCCATTGATAATGCGTTCCATTAATTTTCCTACACAGATAAGTAGACTGATAGGTCGATAGCCATTTGGTTCTTCCAGGTCTTTTCCTTTCTTTGGGACTGGTATTAGTATAGCTTCCTTCCATGCCTGTGAGATTAATCCTCTCTTCCAGCTGTAATTTAGGACTGCTGGTAGTTTCTTGTTTGCTTTAGTGCCTAGTCCTATTAGCATTTCATTTGTGATTCCATCCTTTCCTGGTGATTTTGTTTTCTTTTTTAGGGTATTCATTGCTTGTTCCATTTCTTCCAGCGTTAGATTTGCCATCATGTATTCTGCTGCTGTCTCTGTATTACTATGATGTGTCTTTTTCTTTGATTGTTTTCGTCTGTTCATTTGTAATATCAATGTTGTTTGCACTAGCATAGTGTTTTATTAGTGCATTTTCAGCCTTTTCCCCTGTAAGCAAGGCATTTCCTTGTTTAATTGTTATTTGTTTGTTTCTGGCTCCTTCATAGTTCATAGCTTTCACTAGTTTCCATAGTTTGTTTCCATCCCTGCCAAAGTTCAGGTTTTCTGTTTTTTCCCTCCAACAATCTCTTGTTTGATTTACTGTTCTTTTATATTTTGCTGAGATGGCTTTGAGAGAGATGTTCGCTTCAGTTGTTTGTTCTCTCTCTGCTGTCTTCCTGGCATCTTCAACTTTGTTCTCCAAAATGTGTAGTTCTTCAGTCCAGTATGATTTGTAATATTTCCTCGCTCCTCTTGGAATAGACTCAGTGGCCGCCTTTATTATTGCTTTGTTTTCCACCATTTGCTTCATGTTGCCATATCGTGTATTTATGTTTTCACAATATGTGTCTGTTTGTATGACAAATCTGTCCCAATCTGCTTGTTTGTAATTCCAGCGAGGCAAAGGCTTTTGCTCCTGTGGAACATACTCCATATTCATTACAAGCTTGATTGGTCTGTGGTCACTACCTACTAATTGGTCAAGCACATGGCGATCTATTTTGTGGAGGATGTCTCCTGTGCAGAAAGCTAAGTCTGGAGTCGAAGTGATAAACCATCTTCTGGAGTAGAAGTTCGGTATGTCATCAGCTTTGTTGAGTAGATGGAGATTTGAGTCTATTTCCAAGTCCTCCTCTTCATCTCCTCTATTGTCAGTATCTGGGTATCCCCATCTTTCTGAACAGCTATTAAAGTCTCCGACAATAATAGAGTTTGTGTCAGTTATTTTAATGTTTGAGAGTGTAAGGTCCTTACCTGTTGGGCTATACAGATTGTAAATTCTTATTTTCACGTCCTTCATCATTATAACACCTATAATTTCCGTTTGGTTGTCAGAGATTACAGATACTTTGCTGCAAGTTATTGTATTTCGTGTAAGTATTTGAACTCCTCCTTTGTATTCTTCGCGGTCGAAACATGTGGCCTGATATCCTTTGACTGAGAATCTGCGATTGGCGTTGAGGTGTGTCTCTTGAATACATGCCACATCTATTCTATCTTTATGAAGACACTTTGTTAGGGAGACTTTCTTGTTAGAAACTCCTTCGGCATTCCACTGTAGAATGTTGAGTGTCCGGGGTGTTTAGTCAATAGCTCTAATCCTACTCCTCTGTGCCTTGACTCCACAGCAGTAGTATGGGGTGGACCCCCTCGAGGCAGAGGGCCCGGCACTATCACCGCTTGATGGGACTTCATGGGATTAGCACCATACTGAGTAATTTTAATTTGTTACATCATGATTGTGTTACACCGCACTGTTTTGTCAAGCCTGTGGCTCTGTGCATCCGATTTCGACAAACATTTTCCGGGTATGCTCTCCCTAGCCTTTGACTGTCCCCAGTCTACCTGCAAGGCAGTAGGTGTCTCTCTGGTGGTCTAGTCCGTCTCCTTTGACCTGTCCGACATGGGAGACCCTATCAGTAGTAATGCTACCGTCGGCTTAGCTGTTGGGGTCATTGGAACACGCAGGCTCCTCTACCACGACAAGGTGGAGACACGTCAGAGGGGATATACCATAATTAGATATCAATGATTCTTGTAACAATGCTCAGGCGCCCCCCCCCCCAGCATCAAACATGGCAGCTTATGAGCCAGAGACGGACACCGTTACCTCTCAGGCATGGCGACCCAAGCCACTAGACCCCTAGCAGCGGTTACAACGGTTGAGTTAGTTAGTTAGATTAGTTAGTTAGATTAGTTAGTTAGTCGCGGTTCCAACTTCACAGAAAGCGGTCGTCCCCATTATACTCCGTCCTGTGCCAGTGAAAATCATAGAAAAGGCTCATCACTGTCCCATTTGAAAAGTGGAACAGACAGAAGTCTCGACAAGCCAACAGCCTTCACGGGTTCACTGTGCATAATGCCGCCGCCAGAATGTCAACACAAAAGTCCTCCACGAAAAAGACAGTTTATCGTCGATGGAAGTGGCAGTCATTAGAAAACCAGCAGCCACACATTACTGCATAAAGGCAATCCAGTCAGTTCTGTGACAAGCCGGCCGCCATTATTCATAGCATGCAGTTCACGCTACAAACAACCGCGGACATATGTAAGAGCATTTCACTGTACATAATGCCGCCGCCAGAATGTAATAACAGTAGAAATGATGAACAACTTTATGAGCAGCAGAAGAGCAACTGGACACAGACACAAGCGGGCAGTAATCGCTTTTAATATCACGGCACATACTGGATTCCGTGTATCGACAATGTTACAACATCAAGAAATAATGCAGCTGCCACAATAACTTACACGTGACAGCAACGATACAGACAAATCTAAGAAATGTGTGATTACTCATTGACACATACAACAGCTAACAATGGTGTGATTAATCTTACGCACTGATACATACAACAGTTAACAACGGCGTGATTAATCTTACGCACTGATACATACAACAGTTAACAACGGTGTGATTATTCTACGATGTAAACAATAGCTAACAAAAGTGTGTTAAATCTGAGGTATAAACAACAGCTAACACACATGTCATTGATCTACAATATGCAAAACAGCTTACAAATACGTGATTAATGTACGATATATACAACAGCTAACAAATATGTGATTAATGTACGATATATACAATATATATCGTACATTAATCACATATTTGTTAGCTGTTGTATATATCGTACACTAATAATTATGTGATTGTTCTAAAATATACTATAAACAAACAAATGTGTGACAAATCTGCGATATAAACATTAGCTAACAAGTTTGTGATTAATCTATGATATACTATATAACTAACTTGCTAACTTTATTAATCTACGATATACACAACAGCTAACATATGTATGATTAATCTATGATAAACACAACACTTAACATGATTAATCCACAATATACACAACAGTTAACACGTGCATGATTAATATGCGATAAACACAACAATTAATACATGTATAATTAATCTACGATAAACACAACAGCTAACATGATTCATCTACGATATACATAAAAGTTAACACCTGAATAATTATCTATGATGAACACAACAATTAACGCATGTATAATTAATCTACAACAGAGGTTCTCAAACCACGGCCTGCGGGCCACTTGTAGCCCGCCAGCTGTCAGAAAGTGGTATGCGATGCCTCGTTATTTAATATAATATATTTTAATAATTTCAAAAAATGCATTTGGAGCACCCCGTCAGCGTGCCATAATTTACTCTGCTCGTGGTTGTTATGCTCAGATATGATCGAATGCGCCTGTTCAGTTGGCAGCGAAACGTTATACAGTTCTCACATCCCAGCCTTATCGACCAATCAGAGTACACAAGGCGCTATGTTGTTGTCTGTTACAACTGTTCAGCAGAGTCGATAGTATTGTGTTGAAATTAGATTTTTTCAAATAAAAATTTACCTTTAAAGCCTACAAACATGAATGTGGAACATTTAAAATCAAATAATGGTAAAAAGCGAAAATGTGAAGACATTGCTTGTCGTGAATTCAATGAAGATTGGACGGAGAAAGTTATGTTTATGCCTAGCTGTAGTTGTAAACCAGTTTGCTTAAACTGCGGATTTTTTATTTCTGTTTAAAAAAAAAAAAATCTGGAACGACACTTCATGACCACACATTTAGACATAAATGCTCAATATCCTATCAATTCGGAGTTAAGAAAAGATTTCATAGCTAAAAATGAAAGTTCTTTGACCATGCAGCAGTAATTTTTTCACCAAGGCTAACGAACAGAGCAAGAGTTCTGTTGTTGCGTCGTACGATTATTTTTTTGAAAAGCTGGTTTATACAATTTACAAATGAATAAGTTACAGAAAGTATAACAGAGCAAAGGCGATGACTGAAAGCCATAAAACAGTTATGACTGTCATGGCTTAAACATAGGACTGGAAGACAGAATAATACTGGGTACCATAGGAAGGGATGGACAAAGGGTACAAGTTATAAAACAGGCATCCGTGGGTCTGTCCATGCAGTCATACGTGGGAATAAATGGAGCGGCACAACACAGACAACTAGGGAATGTAAGGGTCCGGAAACTTCAGGACCAGTTCAAGGGCTGAATACTTTACTTTACTTTTTACGATGATGAGATAGTTGGACCGAAATCAAGTTCTGTAGCATCCTGATTTGAAGTGTGACGATGAATATCGACAAGATACAACAGTTCTGTAACATCGCAATTTGAAGTGTGCACATGGACAAGAGAAAACAATTATGTAACATCCCAGAAACATCAGCTAGGGAAAAGGCCACGAATTGTCAGAGTGTCCTCTGATCTTTACTTCTGTCTTGTACTTGTATCAGCGCAAAACAATACTTGTGAACTTGTTATTAACTGTAACAGCACGGTTTGAAGTGCTGCCATGAACATCGACAAAAGGCAAGTATGTAACTTGGCGGTTTATAGTGTGTACAATAACATACATGAGAAACAATAATGTACCCTAGCGGTCTGAAGTGTGTACAATAACATCGACAAAAGGCAAGTATGTAACTTGGCGGTTTATAGTGTATACAATAACATAGATGAGAAACAATAAATGTACCCTAGCGGTCTGAAGTGTGTACAATAACATCGACAAAAGGCAAGTATTTAACTTGGCGGTTTATAGTGTGTATAATAACATAGACGAGAAACAATAAATGTACCCTAGTGGTCTGAAGTGTGTACAATAACATCGACAAAAGGCAAGTATGTAACTTGGCGGTTTATAGTGTGTACAATAACATAGATGAGAAACAATAAATGTACCCTAGCGGTCTGAAGTGTGTACAATAACATCGATGAGAGGCAAGCCTGTAACGTGGCGGTTTATAGTGTGCACAATAACATAGATGAGAAACAATAAATATACCCTAGCGGTCTGAAGTGTGTACAATAACATCGATGAGAGGCAAGCCTGTAACGTGGCGGTTTATAGTGTGCACAATAACATCGATGAGAGGCAATAAATGTAGCATAGCGGCCTGAAGTGTGTACAATAACATAGAAAAGAGGCAATAACTAACCTAGCCGTTTAAAGTGTGTACAATAATACCGACAAGAAACAATAATGATAAACTAGTGGTTTGAAGTGTGTACACGGACATCAAGAAGAGATAAAACTAAACAGCAATAAAACGCAGATACTTACATCAGGTGGTGAATTATTGTACACAGAGCATTCTGTGTACAGGGCAGTTGTTAACTTGAGGCATTCTCTGCTCGGTCAGCTGGCCATCATTTCAGTCCACCATCTCTAGGCATCCTGCGTAAGGATCAAACATTTATCTCACAACTGGGTTTATTAACTTGGCCACCTTGGGCAAGGCTTTATTCTAAACAGCAGCACTGACACCATATCAATAATTACATGCTTGCTTCCTTGCTTGCTTGTGTTCGCTGGCTGTTAACTCCGGCGTGAAGTCCTGTATGTCGAATGAAGACATCCTGTTGTCCAACATCAGTGTGATGTCATGCAGGACCTGAGGTTTGCATGAGTATCCGTTGTCCCATGTATGTTAATTTCGAGAAACAGGCGTCCGTACTGAGGTCCCTACGTGACTACTTACACTCTTACATACTTGCTGCACCTTACTGGAGTATCATCATCATCATCATCATCATCATCATCATCATCATCATCATCATCATCACCATATAGTTGGCCTTTGCAGAACGCCGCCCTCATCACAGCTAGCGGACAAGTGTCGATATCTCTTGTAGTGTTCCTTGCTACACGGAGCCTCATAGCCAGGGTGTCCGTAACGTCCTGTGTCTGTCTTCGTCAGGTCGAGTCCTGCCTCTTCTTCCAGGCCTTCCATGACTGATCTCTCCCAGCCACTGTGAGGTTTAACATCGACAAAGTCTATCAGCATACAGGCCTTCCATGACTGATCTCTCCCAGCCACTGTGAGGTTTAACATCGACAAAGTCTATCAGCATACAGGCTTTCCATGACTGATCTCTCCCAGCCACTGTCAGGTTTAACATCGACAAAGTCTGTCAGCATCCACGCCTTCTATATAATATGCTCAAAGGCTCCGTGTAATTTAACTGTTTATGTGGGACTACAGATAACAGTTTTTTTTTTGCGCTTGCTCACTTTGTACTCAAGCGTAGTCCATACAAACTACTTTTAGTAGTCTTCTTCTTCTTCAGCTTTCCGAGCCATTGAGGTTCTTTGCTGCAGATACAATCCGTCTCCATTCGTCTCTCTGGTTGACCTTCTCTTGCCAGTCGCTTATTCCAAGTGCTTGTAGGTCTGTATGTATATTATCTCTCCACCGTCTTTTTGGTCTACCTCGGGGTCTTGGGTCATTTATTTCCTGAGTGTAAGCGAGTTTTGTTTCCCTATTATCTTCCATTCTTTCTATATGCCCCAGCCATTGTAGTCTATAAGCCTTCATGATACCAGTGATTAGCGGGGACTTAAACAGATCATAAATGTCTTTGTTACTTTTTCTTTTCCACTCTCCACTTTGTGTATCCCTAATGGGTCCAAAGATGCGTCTTAAAACTTTGTTCTCAAAGGTTTGTAGCAAGGCTTCGTCTCCTTTCGTTGTACTCCAGGTTTCAGAGCCATACAGCACAACTGGTCTGATCAGTGTTTTGTATACTGTGATTTTGGTGTTACGAGATAGCGCATTTGATTTTAGTAGATGTTGTAGTGCATAAAATATCTTATTTCTAGAATTGATTCTAGTTTGTATTTCTTCTCTTATGACGTTGGAGCAGTTGAAGATTGTACCCAGGTATTTGTATGTTTCCGTTCTTTTAATGGTCATATTATCTATTTGTATGTGGTCAGAGTTTTTAGCCATTCCTTCTCTTGAAATTACCATATATTCTGTCTTACCTTGGTTGATAACCAGCCCCATCTGTTGGGCTTTTTCCTTTAAGTGAGTCAATATTTCCAATGTCTTTTGTTCATTTTCCCCTATAATATCTATATCATCTGCATAACCAAGCAGCTTGGATGTTCCTCCAATATCACATTCCTCCGTTACCCTCCTTACAACTTTCTCTAGAGCCAGATTGAAGAGTAGCGGCGATAGTGCATCACCCTGTTTTAAGCCAGATGTTATTTGGAAAGGGTCGGGTTTCCTACCTTTATATGTTACTATATTATAAGTATCTTCCATGCATAGTCTGGTCATGTTGATTAACTTCCTTGGTATTCCAAATTCCCGCATAGCATTCCATAGACTATTCCTATGGACACTATCATAAGCCTTTTTAAAATCCACAAAAATGTTATGGAGATTTCTTTTATATTCCCAGTTTTTCTCGGCTATTTGTCGTAAGATAAATATCTGATCTATTGTTGATCTGTTTTGTCTAAAACCCGCCTGGTAGTCACCTAATATGTATTCTGAATATGGTTTTAGTCTATTTAGTAGTACTGCGGATAGTATCTTATAGCTTATGGACAGTAGTGATATTCCTCTATAATTTTCACACTGGAACTTGTCTCCTTTTTTAAAGATTGTGTTGCGTATCCCTTACGGGACGTTGCAGTCAACACCAGCATTTTCAGCTGCTGTTGATGTACTAGGCAAGTAGTTACGTTCAGTAGTTTGCCATTGCTTTCTGAACGACCGGCCCCTATACCTTTTTCGAAAAAACCAGCATCGCTGTGTTTCGAACCCGGGTATACGGGCTCACAAACCGCGTTCGCAAGCCCTTAGCCACAGAGACCGGTTTCTTAAAGATAGGTATCATTAATGACTCTTTCCAGTCATGGGTTAATTCTTCAGTCCTCCAGATTTTTATTATTAGTTCGTATAGCTTTAGATGTAATGCATGGCCACCCGCCTTTATAAATTCAGCAGCAATTCCATCAGCCCCAGTTGCCTTATTGTTTTTAAGTCGTGTGATTACAGATAGGATTTCTTCAAATGCAGATTCTTCAATTTGTGGTTCACACGTTAGAACCTCTTCCTGTGGGAAAGTGTTACTTGGAGCATCACAATTTAGTTATTCAACAAAGTATTCTTTCCATGTGTTGCACATTTCCTCATTGGTATTTATCATATTCCCATTTTTGTCTTTTAAACCATATGTGTTGTATTGGTGCCCTCGTTTCATTGACTTCAGTTCTTTAAAAAAACTTTCTGGATTCGTTTTTCTGGTGATTAGTTTCCATGTCTTTGATTATATTACTCATATATTCTCGCTTCTGCTGTCGAACTATTTGTGTAGCCTCTTTACATTCATTTCTATATTGCTATTCCTTTTGGATGTTGTTGATGTCATTTAGCCATAGTTGTCTGGCATTCTTTTTCCTAATGACTGCTTCTTCACATTTTGGATTGAACCATCTGTTCTTTCTATGCGTGGTTAACACACCGAGACATTCTTCTGCGGTAGATTGAGTTGTATTCTTAATGTTCAACCAAGTTTGGTCAACGCTTTCCTCCAACGTGTTTTGTAGAATTTCAAGTTTACATTTGATTTCATCTGCAAATTTCTCTTTGACTGTAATTTCTTGTAGTTTTTCTCTGTTATATGTCTGGTGTAACCTTTTTAGTTTAGCATAGAAAGCTCTCTTAAGTTTTATTTTAAATTTTGCCCCAACGAGGAAGTGGTCGTTGTGGCACTCAGCTCCTCTATAGCTTCTAACTTGTTGTATGTTTGATGCATTTCTGTTGTTAATTAAAATGTGATCTATTTGATTATAGGTTTTCTTGTCACATGATTTCCAAGTTTGTTTTTGTATATCCTTTCTTTGTAGTCTGGTACTGCTAATTTGCAGTCCTTTGGTGTCTGCCAGGTTGATGACTCTCCATCCATTATCATTTGAAGTTGTATGTAGGCTTTTCATACCGGCCACTTTTTTTTATGAGTTTGCTCTCTACCTATTTTTGCATTGAAGTCTCCCAGGACAATCAGGATGTCCTGTTTGGGGGTTTCTTCTATTACATCTTCCAAATCATTATAAAAATCTTCTTTAACGTCATCTTCATTCTCTTCAGTAGGTGCATGTACATTAATCATTGTTATATTTTTCCATTTACCTTTTATTCGTAATTTACTATTTCTGTCATTAACAGCTTTAAAGTTTAAAACGTTCCCCATAATTCTTTTTTGATGACAAAACCTGTTCCTAATTCATGTTTATTATATATATATATATATATATATATATATATATATATATATATATATATATATATATATATATCCAGATAATATAGAGCGAACTAAGCAGAGCTTTAGACATTAGAGTGAGCTATGCATATAATATACATCAGAATGGATTATACAAATTTCTATATATCTGAATGAACAATATAGATATTCATATAACAGAATGAAAAATAAAGATATTCATATATCATAATGTATATACATTGTATATGCAGGCATAATGTAATAATATATACAGGTATGTAGTTATTAGAATGAATTATACAGATATCAAAATATCGGAATGAACTACACATAAATCAAAATATCAAAATAAACTATATAGATATCCAGATATCAGAATGAACAATATTGATGTACATAAATCCGAGTGAATTTAACAGATTTCCAGATACCAGAATAAACTATACAGATATCCAGATATCAGTGGAAACTTTCTAGATATGTCAATATGAACTATAGGAAACTAGAGATATCAGAGTGAACTATAGGAAACTAACGACATCAGAACTAAGAAAACATAAATGCAGACGTTACAATCAAATATGCACAACACCGCAGAACATTACAGATACCAGAGTGAAATGTACATAGCTCCATACACACGGAGTGAACAAAACAGAACATTGACCATTGACCACCAGTGATCTCTCCATATATATATATATCAGTCTATCGACATGCTGCAAGTTGAATAGATAGCAAAACTGTTATTTCAACTTACTAAAACTCTTCCTTCATTGGCGGCAAGGTTACATATCTTGAATACACTCTCGGCTGTTGAACACTGGCGCAGCAAACCTGGACGAGCAGACTCGTCTAGTCAAAGGCAAAGTCAAACCAAAAAATCTGGCCGATCAGATAGAGCCCACATCGGCATGGACAAGGTGTCGACCTGGCTCTGGGTGTCGGCAATCAGGCGTACTGAGTAACTGTACAGCACAGCCTGGACTAGTCGTTGACTGGGTCGCAGACATGGTCGCAGGCCGTGCGAGCGTGAGTAGCCGTTTCGTGTGCGCTCAGCTCAGGCTGGAAGTCCAGCTGCAGCCAGCGGGAAAGATTTGTTGCGCCGCGCGGGATGAGGCTGGTGCAAGCAGTGGCTGTTGCCGGCGTGGCAAGCACGTGCGGGCGCAGGTGACAACGACATAACTTCTAGATAGCTATTATTGCATAATTATAATATTATTGTGATTATCGTTGGTCTGTCAAGAAACGTTAAGTTTATGTCGATGTAACTTCAACACGTCATCTCTTTACTTCCCAAGAACAACCTTGCTTCAGTTGTATAAGAGGAAAACAAACGACGAGTGGATTCTGTTCAGCCCAGTACAGATTATATTTGGAGTCGTTAATTTGGTATTATCTATGTACGATGTTCCAAAATCTTGTATTTATTACTTTTCTGTGGTGCTGATTTTTTCGTTCTGTGATATCCGTTTTTTTTTTTAAATTTTTTGGCTTGAAGCCAAATGTATGTATTTGTTTTTCTCGGGGCAAAGTAGATATCAAATGGCAAATTTTTGTTTCATTAGTAAGTGAGCTTAGAGTATTTGGTTTTAATCTTAAAAATTCTTTGTCGTTTTATAACTCTAACTATTATTAACCGTCCCTTGGTTGCTGTGTGGCTATTAGTAACCGTCCCATGGTTGTGGGTTTACAACTGTGGCTATTAGTAATCACCCCATGGTCAAATGTATGGCTCAAGATATTCCACAGCCAGGTGCAGCTGTACACATTTGTGGCGAAGCTGAGAGATGTGATGCGATACAGCAGACACCAGTTTTTGGTATTATTCCTTGTGGGAGTATTAATCAATGCACGCAGTTGCAGGGGTTGGCTTGAACTATACTACATCACGACAGGGAGCGGCCATTGTGTGGTGGCCGGAAGAGAGTCTGCCACGCAATGATCGTAAGTTCGAATCTGCAAAGGTATAGATTTTAAATTTGAAAAAGGCTTTCAAATCGACCCAGTGTCCCTTGTCCACCCAGCGTCCCATGCCCACCCAGCGTCTCATATTTATGCAACATCCCATGTCCACCCAAAGGCTTATGTTCACCCAACGTCCCATGTTCACCCAACGTCCCATGTTCACCCAACGTCCCAATTTCACCCAGTGTCCCATGTCCACCCAACGTCCCATGTTCACCCAACGTCCCATGTCGACCCAACATCCCATGTCTACTCAGCTCCCAAAGTCCACCCAGCGACCAAAGTCCACCCAACGTTCCATGACCACCCAACGTCCCATGTCCACCCAGCTCCGAGGTCGACGAAGCCTACAATAGGTTACCAAGAAATGTCCACCCAGAATTTCATGTCCACCCATTACCACATGTCGACCCAGTGTGCCATATCCACCCAATGTCCCATGTCCACACAACGTCCGATGTCCACCCAATGTCCCATGTCCACCCGGTGTCCCATGTTCCACCCAACGTCCGATGTACAAACGGAGTCTCATGCCTACACAACGTCCCATGTCCACCCAGCGTCCAATGTCCATCAAACTTCCCATGTCCACCCAGCGTCCCATGTCCACCCAGCGTCCCATTTCCACCAAAGGTCCCATGTCCATTCAACTTCCCATGCCCACCTATTAACCCAGATCGACCTAACGCCCCATGTCCATACAGCGTCCCAAGTACATCCAACGTCCAAGATCTACCCAGCATAACAGGTCGACCAACGTCCCATATAAACACAGCGTCCCATGTCACCCAGCGTCCCATGTAGACCCAGTGTCCCATGTCCACCCAGCGTCCGCGGTCGACCCAGTGTCCCATGTCCACCCAGCGTCCCAGATCAACGGGAAGCTCCATGTCCACCCAGTGTTCTATGTCCACCCAGTGTTGCATGTCCACCAAGTGTCCCATGTCCACCCAGTGCCCTAGGGCCACCCAGTGAGCAATATCCACACAGAGAGCAATGTCCACCCAGTGAGCAATGTCCACCCAGTGTCCCATGTCACCCAGTGTCCCATGTCACCCAGTGTCCCATGTCCACTCAGTGTCCCATGTTCACCCAATATCCCATGTCCACTCAGTGTCCCATGTCCACCCAGTGAGCCATGTCCACCCAGTGAGCCATGTCCACACAGTGTCCCATGTCCACCCAGTGTCCCATTTCCACCCAGTGTCCCATGACCACCCAAAATCCCATGTCCACCCAGTGTCCCATGTCCACCAAGTGAGCCATGTCCATCCAGTGTCCCATGTGCACCCAGTGTTCCATGTCCACCCAGTGAGCCATGCCAAACCAGTGTCCAATGTCCACCCAGTGTCCCATGTCCACCCAGTGCCCCATATCCACCCAGTGTCCCATTTCAACACAGTGTCCCATGTCCACCCAGTGTCCCATTTCCACCCAGTGTCCCATGTGCACCCATTATCCCATGCCCACCCAGTGTTCCATGTCCACCCAGTGTCCCATGTCCACTCAGTGTCCCATTTCCACCCAGTGTCCCATGTCCACCCAATATCCCACGTCCACCCACTGTCCTATGTCCACCCAGTGAGCCATATCCACCCAGTGTCCCATGTCCACCCAGTGTCCCATGTCCTGCCAGTGTCCCATGTTCACCCAGTGTTCCATGTCCACCCAATGTTCCATGTCCACCCAGTGAGCCATGTCCAACCAGTGTCCCATTTCCACCCAGTGTCCCATGTCCGCCCAGTGTCCCATGTCCGCCCAGTGTCCCATGTCCACACCGTGTCACATGTCCACCAAGTAAGCCATGTCCACCCAGTGTCCCATGTCCACCCAGTGTCCCATGTCCACACAGTGTCACATGTCCACCAAGTAAGCCATGTCCACCCAGTGAGCCATGTCCACCCAGTGTCTCATGTCCACCCAGTGTCCCATGTCCACAAAGTGTTCCATGTCCACTCAGTGTCCCATGTCCACTCAATATCCCATGTCCACCCAGTGCCCCATGTCCACCCAGTGTCCCATGTCCACCCAATATCCCATGTCCACCAAGTGTTCCATGTCCACTCAGTGTCCCATGTCCACCCAATATCCCATGTCCACCCAGTGCCCCATGTCCACCCAGTGTCCCATGTCCACACAGTGACCCATGTCCACCCAGTGAGCCATGTCCACTCAGTGAGCCATGTCCACCCAGTGTCCCATGTCCACACAGTGTCCCATTTCCACCCAGTGTCCCATGTCCACCCAGTGTTCTATGTCCACCCAGTGTTCCATGTCCACCCAGTGTTCCATGTCCACCCAGTGTCCCATGTCCATCCAGTGTCCCATTTCCACCCAGTGTCCCATGTCCACCCAATATGTCATGTCCACACAGTGAGCCATGTCCACCCAGTGTCCCATGTCCACCCAGTGTTCCATGTCCACCCAGTGTCCCATGTCCACCCAGTGTCCCATGTCCACCCAGTGCCCCATGTCCACCCAGTGTCCCATTGTCCACACAGTGTCCCATGTCCACCCAGTGAGCCATGTCCACCCAGTGAGCCATGTCCACCAAGTGTCCCATGTCGACCCAGTGTCCCATTTCCATCCAGTGTCCCATGTCCACCCAGTGTTCCATGTCCACCCAGTGGCCCATGTCCATCCAGTGTCCCATTTCCACCCAGTGTCCCATGTCCACCCAATATGCCATGTCCACACAGTGAGCCATGTCCACCCAGTGTCCCATGTCCACCCAGTGTTCCATGTCCACCCAGTGTCCCATGTCCACCCAGTGTTCTATGTCCACCCAGTGTTCCATGTCCACCCAGTGTTCCATGTCCACCCAGTGTCCCATGTCCATCCAGTGTCCCATTTCCACCCAGTGTCCCATGTCCACACAATATGCCATGTCCACACAGTGAGCCATGTCCACCCAGTGTCCCATGTCCACCCAGTGTCCCATGTCCACCCAGTGTTCCATGTCCACCCAGTGTCCCATGTCCACCCAGTGTCCCATGTCCACCCAGTGCCCCATGTCCACCTAGTGTCCCATTGTCCACACAGTGTCCCATGTCCACCCAGTGAGCCATGTCCACCCAGTGAGCCATGTCCACCAAGTGTCCCATGTCGACCCAGTGTCCCATTTCCATCCAGTGTCCCATGTCCACCCAGTGTTCTATGTCCACCCAGTGTTCCATGTCCATCCAGTGTCCCATATCCACCCAGTGTCACATGTCCACCCAGTGTCCCATGTCCACCCAGTGAGCCACGTCCACCCAGTGTCCCATTTCCACCCAGTGTCCCATGTCCACCCAGTGTCCCATTTCCAACCAGTGTCACATGTCCACCCAGTGTCCCATGTCCACCCTGTGTCCCATGTCCACCCAGTGTTCTATGTCCACCCAGTGTTCCATGTCCACCTAGTGTCCCATATCCACCCAGTGTCACATGTCCACCCAGTGACCCATGTCCACCCAGTGAGCTACGTCCACCAAGTGTCCCATTTCCACCCAGTGTCCCATGTCCACCCAGTGTCCCATGTCCAACCAGTGTCCCATGTCCACCCAGTGTCCCATGTCCACCAAGTGCCCCATGTCCACCCAGTGTCCCATTGTCCACACAGTGTCCCATGTCCACCCAGTGAGCCATGTCCACCCAGTGAGCCATGTCCACCAAGTGTCCCATGTCGACCCAGTGTCCCATTTCCATCCAGTGTCCCATGTCCACCCAGTGTTCCATGTCCACCCAGTGTCCCATGTCCATCCAGTGTCCCATTTCCACCCAGTGTCCCATGTCCACCCAATCTGCCATGTCCACACAGTGAGCCATGTCCACCCAGTGTCCCATGTCCACCCAGTGTTCCATGTCCACCCAGTGTCCCATGTCCACCCAGTGTTCTATGTCCACCCAGTGTTCCATGTCCACCCAGTGTTCCATGTCCACCCAGTGTCCCATGTCCATCCAGTGTCCCATTTCCACCCAGTGTCCCATGTCCACCCAATATGCCATGTCCACACAGTGAGCCATGTCCACCCAGTGTCCCATGTCCACCCAGTGTCCCATGTCCACCCAGTGTTCCATGTCCACCCCGTGTCCCATGTCCACCCAGTGTCCCATGTCCACCCAGTGCCCCATGTCCACCCAGTGTCCCATTGTCCACACAGTGTCCCATGTCCACCCAGTGAGCCATGTCCACCCAGTGAGCCATGTCCACCAAGTGTCCCATGTCCACCCAGTGTCCCATTTCCATCCAGTGTCCCATGTCTACCCAGTGTTCTATGTCCACCCAGTGTTCCATGTCCATCCAGTGTCCCATATCCACCCAGTGTCACATGTCCACCCAGTGTCCCATGTCCACCCAGTGAGCCACGTCCACCCAGTGTCCCATTTCCACCCAGTGTCCAATGTCCACCCAGTGTCCCATTTCCAACCAGTGTCACATGTCCACCCAGTGTCCCATGTCCACCCTGTGTCCCATGTCCACCCAGTGTTCTATGTCCACCCAGTGTTCCATGTCCACCTAGTGTCCCATATCCACCCAGTGTCACATGTCCACCCAGTGACCCATGTCCACCCAGTGAGCTACGTCCACCAAGTGTCCCATTTCCACCCAGTGTCCCATGTCCAACCAGTGTCCCATGTCCAACCAGTGTCCCATGTCCACCCAGTGCCCCATGTCCACCCAGTGTCCCATGTCCACACAGTGTCCCATGTCCACACAGTGAGCCATGTCCACCCAGTGAGCCATGTCCACACAGTGTCCCATGTACACCCAGTGAGCCATGTCCACCCAGTGAGCCATGTCCACCCAGTGTCCCATGTCCACCCAGTGTCCCATTTCCACCCAATGTCCCATGTCCAGACAATATCCCATGTCCACCCAGTGTTCCATGTCCACCCAGTGTTCCATGTCCACCCAGTGTCCCATGTCCACCCGGTGCCCCATTTCCACCCAGTGTTCCATGTCCACTCAGTGACCTATATCCACCCAGTGTCACATGTCGACCTAGTGTCCCATGTCGATCCAGTGAGCCACGTCCACCCAGTGTCACATTTCCGACCAGTGAGCCATGTCCACCTAGTGAGCCATTTCCACCAAGTGTCCCATGTCCACCCAGTGTTCCATGTCCACCCAGTGTTCCATGTCCACCCAGTGTTCCATGTCCAACCAGTGTCACATGTCCACTCAGTGTCCCATGTCCACCCAGTGTTCAACGTTCACCCAGTGAGCCATGTCCACCCAGTGTTCCATGTCCACCCAGTGTCCCATGTCCACCCAGTGTCCCATGTCCACCCAGTGAGCCATGTCCACCTAGTGAGCCATTTCCACCAAGTGTCCCATGTCCACCCAGTGTTCCATGTCCACCCAGTGTTCCACGTCCACCCAGTGAGCCATGTCCACCCAGTGTCCCATTTCCACCCAGTGTTCCATGTCCACCCAGTGTTCCACGTCCACCCAGTGAGCCATGTCCACCCAGTGTTCCATGTCCACCCATTGTTCCATGTCGACCCAGTGTTCCTTGTCCACCCAGTGTTTTATGTCCACCCAGTCTTCCATGTCCACCCAGTCTTCCATGTCCACCCAGTGTTCCATGTCCCCGTAGTGAGCCATGTCCACCCAGTGAGCCATGTCCACCCAGCGTTCCAAGTCCACCCAGTGTCGCATATCGATCCAGGTTCCATGTCCACCCAACGTCCCATGTCTAACCAACGTCCCATGTCTAACCAACGTCCCATGTCTAACCAGCGTCCCATGTCTAACCAGCGTCCCATGTCCAACCAGCGTCCCATGTCTAACCAGCGTCCCATATCTAACTAGCGTCCCATGTCTAACCAGCGTCCCATGTCTAACCAGCGTCCCATGTGTAACCAACGTCCCATGTCTAACCAGCGTCCCATGTCTAACCAACGTCCCATGTCTAACCAACATCCCATGTCCACCCAACTTCCCACGTCTAACCAGCGTCCCATGTCTAACCAGCGTCCGATGTCGACCCAACGTCCCATGTCTAACCAACGTCTCATGTCTAACCAACTTCCCGCTCTAACCAACATCCCATGTCCACCCAACGTCCCATGTCTAACCAACGTCCCATGTCCACCGAACGTCCCATGTCTAACCAACGTCCCATGTCTAACCAGCGTCCCATGTCTAACCAGCGTCCCATGTCTAACCAGCGTCCCATGTCTAACCAACGTCCCATGTCTAACCAACGTCCCATGTCTAACCAACGTCCCATGTCTAACCAGCGTCCCATGTCTAACCAACGTCCCATGTCTAACCAACGTCCTATGTCCACCCAACTTCCCATGTCTAACCAACGTCCCATGTCTAACCAACGTCTCATGTCTAACCAACGTCCCATGTCTAACTAACGTCCCATGTCTAACCAGCGTCCCATGTCTAACCAACTTCCCATGTCTAACCAGCGTCTCATGTCTAACTAACGTCCCATGTCTAACTAACGTCCCATGTCTAACTAACGTCCCATGTCTAACCAGCGTCCCATGTCTAACCAACGTCTCATGTCTAACCAACGTCCCATGTCTAACTAACGTCTCATGTCCTCCCAACGCCCCATGTCTAACCAACGTCCCATGTCTAACCAACGTCCCATGTCTAACCAGCGTCCCATGTCCATCCAACGTCCTATGTCTAACCAGCGTCCCATGTCCATCCAACGTCCTATGTCTAACCAGCGTCCCATGTCCACCCAACGTCCCATGTCTAACCAGCGTCCCATGTCTAACCAACGTTTCATGTCTAACCAACGTCCCATGTCTAACCAGCGTCCCATGTCTAACCAGCGTCCCATGTCTAACCAGCGTCCCATGTCCACCCAACGTCCCATGTCTAACCAACGTCCCATGTCCACCCAACGTCCCATGTCTAACCAGCGTCCCATGTCTAACCAACGTCCCATGTCTAACCAACGTCCCATGTCTAACCAACGTCCCATGTCTAACCAACGTCCCATGTCCACCCAACGTCCCATGTCTAACCAACGTCCCATGTCTAACCAGCGTTTGAGGTTCACGCAGCCTAAAATAGGTACCAAGAAATGTCCACCCATCGTTTCATGTCCACCCATTGATCCATGTAGACCGAGTGCCCAAAATCGACCCAGTGTGCCATGTCCACCCATCGTATATATGTATGGCAGCACACTACAGAGAAGGCTGTGGACAGATAGACAGTTCACCAACGCCATACGGCATGGACTATAAGAAGAAGAAACATGGACAAACGTGTGTAACATTTGCACATAACACAGAAGTGGACGATCAAACACTAATAGCAAAATCAGAAGTAGAATTACAAGACCACATGAATAGTCTAAATGAAGCGTGTTAGGAAAACATGAAAATTAGCAGCAGTAAAACAGAAGTATTGATTATAACCAAAGAAGAAAAGAACAACAACAACAACAAAGATTCATCTAAAAGAACACCCCCCCCCCCCCCTCCTGAGACAAGTAAAGAGCTTCAAGTACTTAGGAAGTATAGTATCATCATATAGCAAATCAGAAGGCGACATCAAAAATAGATGTAATAAGGCAAACAAGCTCATTGGACAGAAAACATCAATACTAAAGAACAAACACGTATCAATAGTTACTAAGAAAGAACGCTACTACACAATCTTCCTATCAACTCTATGCTACCCGATCAGAAATATTGAATTGAATTGAATTGAACTTTATTTAAAAAGGGTTACAAATTGGGTACGTAGGCCCGTCTTATATTCGGCCCTTAAATATAACAGATTAGAAATATATAATATCAGAAATATAGCAGATCAGAATATATATATATATATATATATATATATATATATATATATATATATATATATATATATATATATATATATATATATATATATATATATATATATATATATATATATATATATATATACTAGCTGACCCGACCCGGCTTCGCCCAGTCCCTGACGGGGATATATCTATCTATCTATCTATCTATCTATCTATCTATCTATCTATCTATCTATCTATCAGAAAAAGTTGTAAAATATTAATGATAACGCATTGTTAAAATGTCTAATAAGTACGAACACTGGCTCAGCAATGATGGGCTCAGAATCGGGCATTTAAACATCTGCCATCTATTAGGGAAGCTGCCTGAACTATCACTTATAATTAATCAAAATTTTCACATGTTCGGCGTTAGCGAAAATAGATTAAATAGAAACATCTCAGATGATGACATTGCTATCAGAGGCTTTAAAACCATTAGAAGAGATCCCTATCAGAAACAAGAGACGGGTATTGCAGTTTATATTTCTAACTCGCTTAACGCCCACCGTAGGCTAGATTTTGAAACCTGTGAGATTGAGTGTGTATGGCTTGAGGTTAAGCTTCAAATTCGCATACCCCTAGTAGTTCGCTATCTTTATCGAAACCCCAGTGCAGGAAATATCTGGTATGAAAAATTCACCACTATGATGGATGTAGTCTTTAGTAATGCTAGAGAAATAATACTGCTAGGCGACTTCAACATAGACACTAACAAATCAAACAAAACATGGGAAAACATAATAGAGTCATATAACTTCCAACAGTTAGTCAAACAAGCCACTAGAATAACAAATTCATCTGCAACACTTATAGATCATATCTATACTACGTGTGCTGACAACATCACAGAATGTACTGTACCTATTAATGCAATGAGCGATCACTACCCAGTATGTTGCACGTGGTCGAAAAGAGGTACCAAAACTCCCAAACACAAACATATAAGTATAAAATATAGAAATTACAAAAACTTCAATCAAGATGCCTTCTTAAAAGACTTGCTCAACTCATCTCTGGAATATGTTTATCAGCTTCCTGACCCAGATGATGCTCTGGAGCACTGGGTGAAGACCTTTCTAAGCGTATTTGATAAGCATGTTCCATTTAAGGAAGTTCGTGTTAAACATCACACTAAGCCCCCGTGGATCACACAGGAGGTAGTTGAACTTATGAGAGACCGGGACAGGGCACATAAAAATAGAGATCTAACTATGTACCGTAGTCTGAGAAACAAAGTTCAATATGTTATTCGAAAGGAAAAGAAAAACTATTTTAAGAACTTAATAATAGATAAAACCAACATTAAAGATATATGGAAAGCAATTAATACCTTGAAAAACAAACACAAATCATCACAATCGTTACCATCAAATCAGGTTACATGTGATCAATTCAGTAGTTTCTTTCAGTCTGACATAAACCAACTGAAGGCCGCAATACCAGATGTGCTTCATTACATATCTTTATTATCATCATTCTGTCAGAGCAAATGCTATGGAGACATTCCCACAAACATACCGCTAATGACGACCACTGAAGTATTTACTCATCTCAGTAGCCTAAAAAACAATAACTCATCAGGACTAGATGGAATCAGTAATCAGATCCTTCTCTATGCTGCACCGGCGATCTGCGAGTCACTAACTTTTATATACAATCAATATCTCACCAAAGATCACTTCCCATCAGCCTTTAAAATCTCTAAAGTGTATCCTCATTTAAAAGCTGGTTCATTAGACGATTGTATCATGAGTAATTATAGGCCAATTTCCATATTATCCTCTTTATCCAAACCACTAGAAAAGCGCATCCACAAAACAACATTAGAGCACTTAGTTCGCCACAAACTAATAGCTGACAGTCAGTCAGGATGTCGGCCAAAATATTCCTGCCGTACGGCCCTAACAAACATGATAGAAAACTGGCATCAAAATATTAACGACAATACTCTATGCGGAAAGATGTTTATAGACTTTAAAAATGCATTCGATATGATAGATCATACTATCCTAATTAAAAAACTAGAAACAATGAAAGTAAGCTTTAATATAGTGACATTAATAAACTCATTCTTATTAGACAGAAAACAAGTAGTATCACACAATAAATCTCTATCCCAAGCTATTACCATTAATATTGGAGTACCTCAGGGGTCTATACTTGGCCCTTTGATATTTGCCATTTATATAAATGATCTTCCCTTATATCTGTCATCGTCCAGCGCTTTATTTGCAGACGACTGCACAGCATATACAAACGCTATTGATCGTAATGTGCTAGAATTATCCTTGCAACAGGAAATAAATAGTGTAGTTAACTGGAGTCATGCAAATCGCATGCAAATTAACATTACTAAAACAAAGTCTATGTTAATAGGAACCAGGCAAAGACTTCACACTCTAAACTCTTCAGCTGCACATTGGCAGCACGCCTGTAGAAAGTGTCACCGAGCACAAGGCACTGGGTGTTATCAAAGATCAAAATCTAACCTTTAACTCACATGTTCATGCTCTAGTTAAACAAATAGCCAAAAAAGTATACCAACTTGCCAAATTTAAAAATTTCCTTGACGAAAACACAAGAAGGATATTCTATACTTCCCATATACAAACACATTGATTACTGCTCCACAGTCTGGGATGGATGCTCCATATCAATAACAAAACGCCTACATTCACTCCAGAAAAGGGCAGTGAGTTTAATTAATGGTGAAAAGCTTACCGACAATTGTAACCTACATAAACGTCTCCGGTTACTACCACTCCACAAGCGCCTACTTTGTAATAAGGCCAAACTAATTCACAAAATCCTATTTCAAATTACTCCAAGCTACCTTTGGCCATTGTTTAAATATAATGCTAGACATAGCGAACGACCAAATATACTTCATGTCCCTAAACCTAGGATAGACTTATATAAAACAAGCTTAGCATACTCTGCCGCTCAGTTGTGGAACAATCTTCCACAAGAAATCAAAGACACCACCAATCATTATACACACATTCGCAACCTGTTTGAACACTATCTTAGTACAGACTACATTCCCCCATAAACAATAACACAAAAAGACAATAATGGTAACTTATCTCAAACGACAACTAGCCAAAAAACATTCCCTTATGTATGGCACGTTACACCCGCCTTAGGTATTTATAATGCCCATGTTAAACACTGCCTCAGTGAGTCATTTGTTATTGATTATTTTTCATGCGTTTTAATGCTATTGTTCTTTTGTTGTCAAAATTTGCTTCATAAGTGATGTTAAATGAAAGAATGTATGAGAGGAAATAGAGAAGAAGGGCAGAATGTCAGACGGGCCTGCGTGCCCAATTCTTAATTCTTTGAAAATAAAGACTTTCGTTCTATCTATCTATCTATTTATCTATCTATCTATCTATCTATCTATCTATCTATCTATCTATCTATCTATCTATCTATCTATCTATCTATCTATCTATCTATCTATCTATCTATCTATCTATCTATCTATCTATCTATCTATCTATCTATCTATCTATCTATCTATCTATCTATCTATCATCTATCTATCTATCTATCTATCTATCTATCTATCTATCTATCTATCTATCTATCTATCTATCTATCTATCTGTCTATCTGTCTGTCTGTTTGTCTGTCTGTCTCTCTACCTATATATGTATCTATTAATCTATCTATCTATCTATCTATCTTAAAATTATAAAAATAATAAAATAATCTGAAATTACATAATATAGCAATGTTACTAAAAGTAATGTCCCTTGATATAACTTTTGGTGTTAAGTCCCCTTAATTAGACGTCTTTCCTTTTAATATTGATTTAATACTTAAATAACTGTTTTTAAATTAACAAATTATGCCAGTTGGCTCGGCGAGAGTGAGAAGAACATCTGTAGAAAATTTCATCTCAATCGGATGGACCGTTCAGGAACGCATAAAGGACACACAAGCAAAGACACAAACAACGACACATTCTCTTTTATATATATATAGACTAGACGACCCGGCCCGGCTTCGCCCAGCCCCTGGCGGGGAGCGTCTCATTTAATTACAATTCGGCCCCTGCTCACGTTCCCGTTCCAAAAAAGACGATCCGGCCCGGCTTCGCCCTGCTCCTGGCGGGGAGCGTCTCATTTAATTCATATTCGGTCCCTACTCCCGTTCCCGTTCCCAAAATTAAAAATTGATTTTAAACTAACCATTTCAGTTGCATCCACGCGAGTGAGAACAACAAATGTTCCTAACTAATTTCTGGTTTAATCAGAGAGTGAGTTCCCTTGCAGCAAGATGACGGAACATTTATTCGTCTGTTTCTAAAGCTCGTGCCATTGTCTTTAGTGCTGGAGGAAAAATTGTTGATTTTAAACTAATTAACTATGCTAGTTGACTGCGCGGGAATGAGAAGAACATCTGTAGAAAATTTCATCTCAATCGGATGGACCATTCAGAAACGTATAAAGGACACACAAAGACACAGATGAAATCAAAGTAGAATAATTAGAAGTATTGGGAGAATTTTGGGTAGATATATTAACCAAAATGCTGAATGCTATTTACAACAGTGGATATTTACCGAGCGATATACTAAAATCTTTATTTATAGCAATACCAAAGAGACCAGCAGCAATTGAATGTGAAGATTTTCGTACAATTAACCTCATAAACCATGTCAGTAGTATAGTGGAGGCCGCATCCATGTATTTCAGCATCCAACAAGGATGCGTATGTTTTATGAAGTTTTTGGTGGGTAAAATTTTTTTTGGTAAAATCTCTCGTCGAGGTCTATGAATTTTTTGAAAATCTGTGGGATTATTTATTTTTTTGGAACAGAAGGTAGGAACATTTTAGGCGGGTGGTGGCGGGTAAAAAGCAAGTGTCGTGGGAAATTGAGTCGGGAATGGTCGGGGTGGGAACGGGGTGTATGATCTGTCAAATGCGTTTAGTGTAATGTATGCGTGGTGTGAGATGGGTGTAGTGAAAAGCGTGATGTATAAACTGTCAAGGGTGGGGTGTGACGCGTCGTCTTTATACTCGAAGAACCATGGGTATTGGTTAGAGGTGTAGATGGTCACTATCATCTGAACAAAAGTAAAGAGGGTCGTAGGAGTCTGACACAATGGAACAGAGAGACAAAACAAACAAAAAAGTAACATTTTCACGGGGTGTGACGGATCGGTGTGTATGGTCTCTGCCAGTGAAAATAAGACAGTGGAATATTTGTTTAGGTGGGGATGTTGGGTAAGTGGGCAGAGGTCAGAGGTCAGAGGTGTAATAAAAACGATGGTTCCATCCACATTTACGTTCGTAGTCGGGGAAATTCTTGATGGTTGGTCGGAATGTAAACATAATTAAGGTAGGAAGGGGTAAAATGTCGGTACCAAGTGTGTTAAATGTGTGATGTTAAGTGTGATAGTAGTGTCTTAGTGAAATTAAAGGGTGGTATGTTCATAGTAGCTTATTCACCGATTAGAAATCTTATAAAGGTGTAATGGATATGGTGTCATTTGGTGGTAAGGGGTGGGTACCAGGTATTAGTGGTCAAGTAGGAGTGGTCGATATAGGGGCGGTCATAAATGTAATAGGTATTGATAAGAGGTGTTATTTTCGTAGTTACACACTGGTCAAGCAGTGGTCGCGTTTTGTGAGTCTGGGAGTCTATCAGGTGGTAGACCAACAACTATTGGTGATGATTAAATGGTGGTAAATTAGTGGTCAAGTAGTGGTCAAGCAGTTGTCAAGTGGTCGAGTGACCACTTAAATTGTAGGGAAAAGTACGTATAGTGCAATGCTGGTGGGTAAAGTGAGGAGGAATCACTAGTTGTGATAATAGTACTACCAATATTAGCGACAAGAATATTAGCTGGTGCGTTGTTAGAGATACAAGTCTCTTTTTGGGGTGTGTAAAAATCATACAAAGAGGGTCACAAATACAGACACAGTCGTACCACTACTACTGTCATCACAACTATACACATCCACATATAGACACAACTGCACGTACACACAGACATCAACTACACAAATACATACCTACAAACAAACAACACACAAAGACACAGACACACTTGCACATACAGATATGAACACTGACAAGTACGCATACCCATCTCCTACCATTACTACTGTCATCACAACTATACACAAGTACACACACACTCACCCATACACAAGTACACACAGACATCAACTACATAAATACACACACAAAGACAGACACACATCCATAAACAACCACACACGTACAGACACAAAACACAAGTACAACCAGACATCAACTACACCCATACACACTTGATACACTTGTACATACAGACCTACAAGCGTACAGACACAAAGACACACCCATCTCCTACCATTACTACTGTCATCACAACTATACACATGTGCAGAGACAGCACAGACACAGTCGTATCATTACTACTGTCATCACAACTATACATAACTATACACAAGTACACACACACTCACCCATACACAAGTACACACAGACATCAACTACACAAATACACACCTACAAACAAACAAAACACACCCATAAACAGCCACACACGTACAGACACAAAACACAAGTACAACCAGACATCAACTACACCCATACACACTTGATACACTTGTACATACAGACCTACAATCGTACAGACACAAAGACACACCCATCTCCTACCATTACTACTGGTACCACAACCAGTACAGACACACTCACCCATCGCAAATACATAAACAAAACACGTGTCCCCACAAGACTAAACTATACAAACACATACCCTTTTTGGTAACTAACGCGGATGTCCGAGAAGCCCCTACGTCACCAGCGCCATATGCAAAAGTCATTAAGTGGTAGCGTGAGTCATCGGTTTGTGGGGAAGCAGGCGGGCGGTGTGAGAATAGCCTGTCTACAAAACTTCCACGTCAGCTATGTAGGGTCGTGTGCAGAACCAGTGTATAAAATAGACGGCGTCTCTTGTGAGCTCAGTACCACTCGGTTGTGGTACACCAGTTCACGGGCTGACTTGGGTAGCTACAGAGTTATTTGTGGTTCAGGCTGGTGTGAGCAGTGTTCGTGCCGTCGGCAGATATTGTTCACGTGCTGACTTGGGTAGCTACAGCGGTGAAACAGGTTGGTGTGAGCGTTATTCGTGTCGTCGGCCTCTAGTAAAACAGTGAAACATATATTGTATACACCAGAACATTTTTTTGCGGTTGTAAGAAAAAAAAAAGTGAAAGTGTGACTTATGACCAGTTTATCAATATGACCACCAGATCTACTTTCAAGTGTTCAGTGTGCGACAAAGCCTATTGTGATAACTATACCCTTAATCGTCACATTCGGACCATCCACACCCATGACGATCAACCACACTTATGTCATATCTGTGGACACCTTTTCAACAGAAAAGGCAATCTACAAAGACACATACGAACACAGCATCATCCACGTATGAATACATCAAACACTACAACACCAGAGACGACACCACCACATGTATATTTACGCCATCCTCATTCTACGATCTCGTCTCAAGTACCAGACTGCCACCACTGTGAATTCAATGATAACCTTACCCGCCACAATGGGAACATTCACAATGATTATCCCTGTCAGGTACGTGACAATCTATACAATACGAACCTACAACGTTACTTACGAACACATCACCAGACACCACGAGAAAGGACGATACCCTTAGACACCCTGGCAACACGTCCACTCATAGTAGCAGAGGATATCCAACCAAATGATAGAGACAGCTTGGCAGCCCTTAATTACTGCAAGAACCTCTCGATTATGCTACCCAATCAAGTGGTAGTATTAGAAAAGAGTATCGACCACCGCTACCGGGTGGTTTTGGTATGATTAAAAGAAGTATTCAGATATCTTGTTTGATAGGTCATATATGTCTTTATTCTGGATCCGAAACAAATAAGGTATGTGTGATGACTTCGACAACAACAATGTTGTTTTAGTCAACCAAGCTATATCAGAGCCCGGAAGAATGAAGATAACTAAATCAGAACCTTTTGGTTTTTCACTAACCATGTATGTCATTGATTTTTTCTTATGATATATCACTACACTGTATTGATGAATATGTATGTCATTGATTTTTTTCTTACGATATATCACTAAACTGTTTTGATGAATATGTATGTCATTGATTTTTTCTTATGATATATCACTACACTGTATTGATGAATATGTATGTCATTGATTTTTTCTTACGATATATCACTAAACTGTTTTGATGAATATGTATGTCATTGATTTTTTTCTTATGATATATTACTAAACTGTTTTGATGAATATGTATGTCATTGATTTTTTCTTATATCACTAAACTATTTTGATGAATAACACACATATTTTGGTGATAAAGTATTGAAACCAAGATATTTGTTGATTGTCTTTAGTGGTTTGTGTTCATGAAGTTGTCTTGTTGGCTCAGAGCTTACATTACCAGACATGAACAAAGTCTTAGAAGAAGTTATGGCAAATACAGAAATATTTCAGTCAAATGTATAAAAAAATAGGAGTTAACCAAATGTGAAAAGGCCAAAATACGAAATGTCTCGGCCAAATTTATGAAATGTGTCAACCAAATGGAAAAAAAATCTTGGCCAAATAGGAAAATGTGTCAACCAAATGGAAAAAAATATTGACCAAGTAACGAAATACAGCGGCCAAATTTATAAAAAGTAGGAGTTAACCAAATATGAAAACGCCAAGTAAAGAAATATTTCAACTAAACTTATAAAAAGTAGGAAAATATTTCAACCAAAACTGAAAAGGTCAACCAAAGAAATATTTCAACCATATTTATAAATATATCATCAATTCTTATAAAAAATAGAAACATGCGTCAGACACATATGAAAAATGTTGGCCAAATACAGAAACAATTCAAACAAACTTATAAAAAGATAGGAAAAAATATTACCCAACATAACTACAATGTTGACCAAAGTTATAAATATCACATCCAAACTTATGAACAGTGGGAAACTTTGTTAACCTTATAAAAAAAAGTAGGAATATTTGTCAATTAAAGCGAATCAACTAAAGACATATTTCAATCAAACTTATAAACTTGTCGTCCAAAGTGATAAAAAATAGGAAAATCTTTCAACCAGTCTAAGAAATAGCTATGGAAAAGTATGTCGACCAAACTAAGACAAATGTGTTACCGAAATTAGGAAAAAATGTAACTTCTGTAGTTATGTCAAACGTGTCTTAAACTTTTATCTGAAAACCCGTTATCAATGTCACCACTTTCCCGATTTTACATTACCGAAAGCTCTAACTTACCATTCCAGCGTATTTGCTAAAGAAGCACTTATACAGACTAAGCACTCATCTCTCCACACTCTTGGTTTCTTTCTAACACAAAGTGGTCACATCAACAAGAACTTCAAACCTCCATTGTACACGTGGTCCATTGAAACAGACATAACAACATTTATGGTAAGGTCGTCTATGGTTCCACCTAGTATAGTTTCTGTATCATCTAGGTATTCATCATCACGGAACCACTTCCCAAGGCTGCCATCTTCCTCTTTCCATACCACAATGTCTGCTACACTAACCTTCCAATTGTTCCAGCTTTCAACAATACAACGGTTTTTTCTCGAAGTCTGCCTAAAATAACATTTCTTAGGGTGTCCACCTCTTTCACACGTTGTCATTTCACATCCGCAATTAGACAAGTCTGCAAGCAACCACCACTGTCTGTTTTAAATTCGGCCTTTCTTAAAAACACGCCTATCTTAGTGACCTCATGAATACCACCTACCACATCTTATAACCGACTTTCAATGTTTCATAACAAATAACACTAACATTCTTTTTGATTACAGAACAATATAATTTCTGGTGACTAGGCAGCTTTTCCAACCTAATGGAGGTAAACCATCTGTCCCCCTAACCTATTAGGCGCTATTCTATTGCACTGTAGAATTCTACCAACACTTCCTTTCTATCACCAAAACTAAACATCTATCAAGAACACAACCACTGGGCATTTGTTCAACATAATACACATACCCTCGCCAACGAATTCGACACCGGTGATATGTTAGTAGTAGGGGATTTAAAGCAAATGTCTGACAATGTGTATGTAGGTGTTTCCTTAATGTCGTTGGCGAGGGTATGTGTATTATGTTGAACAAATGCCCAGTGGTTGTGTTCTTGATAGATGTTTAGTTTTGGTGATAGAAAGGAAGTGCTGGTAGAATTCTACAGTGCAATAGAATAGCGCCTAATAGGTTAGGGGGACAGATGGTTTACCTCCATTAGGTTGGAAAAGCTGCCTAGTCACCAGAAATTATATTGTTCTGTAATCAAAAAGAATGTTAGTGTTATTTGTTATGAAACATTGAAAGTCAGTTATAAGATGTGGTAGGTGGTATTCATGAGGTCACTAAGATAGACGTGTTTTTAAGAAAGGCCGAATTTATAACAGACAGTGGTGGTTGCTTGCAGACTTGTCGTTATTGCGGATGTGAAATGACAACGTGTGAAAGAGGTGGACACCCTAAGAAATGTTATTTTAGACAGACTTCGAGAAAAAACCGTTGTATTGTTGAAATCTGGAACAATTGGAAGGTTAGTGTAGCAGACATTGTGGTATGGAAAGAGGAAGATGGCAGCCTTGGGAAGTGGTTCCGTGATGATGAATACCTAGATGATACAGAAACTATACTAGGTGGAACCATAGACGACCTTACCATAAATGTTGTTATGTCTGTTTCAATGGACCAAGTGTACAATGGAGGTTTGAAGTTCTTGTTGATGTGACCACTTTGTGTTAAAAAGAAACCAAGAGTGTGGAGAGATGAGTGCTTAGTCTGTATAAGTGCTTCTTTAGCAAATACGCTGGAATGGTAAGTTAGAGCTTTCGGTAATGTAAAATCGGGAAAGTGGTGACATTGATAACGGGTTTTCAGATAAAAGTTTAAGACACGTTTGACATAACTACAGAAGTTACATTTTTTCCTAATTTCGGTAACACATTTGTCTTAATTTGGTCGACATACTTTTCCATAGCTATTTCTTAGACTGGTTGAAAGATTTTTTTCTATTTTTTATCACTTATGACGACAAGTTTATAAGTTTGATTAAAATATGTCTTTAGTTGATTCGCTTTGGTTGACAAATATTCCTACCTTTTTTATAAGGTTAACAAAGTTTCCCACTGTTCATAAGTTTGGATGTGATATTTATAACTTTGGTCAACATTGTAGTTGTGTTTGGTAATATTTTTTCCCATCTTTTTATAAATTTGTTTGAATTATTTCTGTATTTGGCCAACATTTTTCCTATGTGTCTGACGCATGTTTCTATTTTTTATAAGAATTGATGATATATTTATAAATATGGTTGAAATATTTCTTTGGTTGACCTTTTCCGTTTTGGTTGACATATTTTCTTACTTTTTATAAGTTTAGTTGAAATATTTCTTTACTTGGCGTTTTCATATTTGGTTAACTCCTACTTTTTATAAATTTGGCCGCTGAATTTCGTTACTTGGTCAATATTTTTTCCCATTTGGTTGACACATTTTCCTATTTGGCCAAGATTTTTTTCCATTTGGTTGACACCTTTCATAAATTTGGCTGAGACATTTCGTATTTTGGCCTTTTCACATTTGGTTAACTCCTATTTTTTATACATTTGACTGAAATATTTATGTATTTGCCACAACTTCTTCTAAGACTTTGTTCATGTCTGGTAATGTAAGCTCTGAGCCAACAAGACAACGTCATGAACACAAACCACTAAAGAAAATCAACAAAAATCTTGGTTTCAATACTTTATCACCAAAATATGTGTGTTATTCATCAAAATAGTTTAGTGATATAAGAAAAAATCAATGACATACATATTCATCAAAACAGATTAGTGATATATCATAAGAAAAAAATCAATGACATACATATTCATCAAAACAGTTTAGTGATATATCGTAAGAAAAAAATCAATGACATACATTTTCATCAATACAGTGTAATGATATATCATAAGAAAAAAATCAATGACATACATATTCATCGAAACGGTTTAGTGATATATCGTAAGAAAAAAATCAATGACATACGTATTCATCAATACAGTGTAGTGATATATCATAAGAAAAAAATCAATGACATACATGGTTAGTGAAAAACCAAAAAGGTTCTGATTTAGTTATCTTCATTCTTCCGGGCTCTGATATAGCTTGGTTGACTAAAACAACATTGTTGTTGTCGAAGTCATCACACATACCTTATTTGTTTCGGATCCAGAATAAAGACATGTATGACCTATCAAACAAGATATCTGAATACTTCTTTTTATCATACCAAAACCACCCGGTAGCGGTGGTCGATACTCTTTTCTAATACTACCACTTGATTGGGTAGCATAATCGAGAGGTTCTTGCAGTACGCCTTAAGGGCTGCCAAGCTGTCTCTATCATTTGGTTGGATATCCTCTGCTACTATGAGTGGACGTGTTGCCAGGGTGTCTAAGGGTGTCGTCCTTTCTCGTGGTGTCTGGTGATGTGTTCGTAAGTAACGTTGTAGGTTCGTATTGTATAGATTGTCACGTACCTGACAGGGATAATCATTGTGAATGTTCCCATTGTGGCGGGTAAGGTTATCATTGTAGTCACAGTGGTGGCAGTCTGGTACTTGAGACGAGATCGTAGAATGAGGATGGCGTAAATATACATGTGGTGGTGTCGTCTCTGGTGTTGTAGTGTTTGATGTATTCATATTTTGTTGATGCTGTTTTCGTATGTGTCTTTGTAGATTGCCTTTTCTGTTGAAAAGTTGTCCACAGATATGACATAAGTGTGGTTGATCGTCATGGGTGTGGATGGTCCGAATGTGACGATTAAGGGTATAGTTATCACAATAGGCTTTGTCGCACACTGAACACGTGAAAGTAGATCTGGTGGTCATATTGATAAACTGGTCATAAGTCACACTTTCACTTTCTTTTCTTTCTTACAACCGCAAAAAATGTTCTGGTGTATACAATATATGTTTCACTTTTTTACTAGAGGCCGACGACACGAATAACGCTCACACCAACCTGTTTCACCGCTGTAGCTACCCAAGTCAGCACGTGAACAATATCTGCCGACGACACGAACACTGCTCACACCAGCCTGAACCACAAATAACTCTGTAGCTACCCAAGTCAGCCCGTGAACTGGTGTACCACAACCGAGTGGTACTGAGCTCACAAGAGACGCCGTCTATTTTATACACTGGTTCTGCACACGACCCTACATAGCTGACGTGGATGTTTTGTAGACAGGCTATTCTCACGCCGCCCGCTTGCTTCCCCACAAACCGATGACTCACGCTACCACTTAATAACTTTTGCATATGGCGCTGGTGACGTAGGGGCTTCTCTGACATCCGCGTTCGTTACTAAAAAGGGTATGTGGTTTGTATAGTTTAGTCTTGTGGGGACACGTTTTGTTTATGTATTTGCGATGGGTGAGTGTGTCTGTACTGGTTGTGGTACCAGTAGTAATGGTAGGAGATGGGTGTGTCTTTGTGTCTGTACGATTGTAGGTCTGTATGTACAAGTGTATCAAGTGTGTATGGGTGTAGTTGATGTCTGGTTGTACTTGTGTTTTGTGTCTGTACGTGTGTGGTTGTTTATGGATGTGTGTTGTTTGTTTGTAGGTGTGTATTTGTGTAGTTGATGTCTGTGTGTACTTGTGTATGGGTGAGTGTGTGTGTACTTGTGTATAGTTGTGATGACAGTAGTAATGGTAGGAGATGGGTATGCGTACTTGTCAGTGTTCATATCTGTATGTGCAAGTGTGTCTGTGTCTTTGTGTGTTGTTTGTTTGTAGGTGTGTATTTGTGTAGTTGATGTCTGTGTGTACGTGCAGTTGTGTCTGTATGTTGATGTTTATAGTTGTGATGACAGTAGTAATGGTACGACTGTGTCTGTATTTGTGACCCTCTTTGTATGATTTTTACACACCCTACAAATTGACTTGTATCTCTAACAACGCACCAGCTAATATTCTTGTCGCTAATATTGGTAGTACTATTATCACTACTAGTGATTCCTCCTTACTTTACCCACCACCATTGCACTATACGTACTTCTCCCTACAATTTAAGTGGTCACTCGACCACTTGACCACTGCTTGATCACTGCTTGACCACTACTTGACCACTAATTTACCACTCTTTAATCATCACCAATAGTTGTTGGTCTACCACCTGATCGACTCCCAGACTCACAAAACGCGACCACTGCTTGACCAGTGTGTAACTACGAAAATAACACTCTTATCAATACCCATTACATTTATGACCGCTCCTATATCGACCACTCCTACTTGACCACTAATACCTGGTACCCACCCCTTACCACCAAATGACACCATATCCATTACACCTTTATAAGATTTCTAATCGGTGAATAAGCTACTATGAACATACCACCCTTTAATTTCACTAAGACACTACTATCACACTTAACATCACACATTTACCACACTTGGTACCGACATTTTACCCCTTTCTACCTTAATTATTTTTACATTCCGACCAACCATCAAGAATTTCCCCGACTACGAGCGTAAATGTGGTTGGAACCCTCGTTTTCATTACACCTCTGCCCTCTGACCTCTGCCCTCTTACCCAACATCACCACCTAAACAAGTATTCCACTGTCTTATTTTCACTGGCAGAGACCATACACACCGATCCATCACACTCCGTGAAAATGTTACTTTTTTGTTTGTTTTGTCTCTCTGTTCCATTGTGTCAGACTCCTATGACCCTCTTTACTTTTGTTCAGATGATAGTGACCATCTACACCTCTTATCAATACCCATGGTTCGTCGAGTATAAAGACGACGCGTCACACCCCGCCCTTGACAGTTTATACATCACGCTTTTCACTAAACCCATCTCACATCACGCATACATTACACTAAACGTATTTGACAGATCATACACCCCGTTCCCACCCCGACCATTCCCGACTCAATTTCCCATGACACTTTCTTTTTACCCGCCATCACCCACCTAAAATGTTCCTACCTTCTGTTCCAAAAAAAAAAAATCCCACAGATTTTCAAAAAATTCATAGACCTCGACGAGAGATTTTACCAAATAAAAATTTTACCCACCAAAAACTTCATAAAACATATACGCATCCATGTTGGATGCTGAAATACGTGGATGCGGCCTCCACTATACTACTCATGTCACTAAGCTTATACTCAGAATTATAATGAGAAGAACAAGAAAGAAAATAAAAATGGAAATTAGTGAAGAACAGTATGGTTTTATGGAAGGAAAGGATACAAACAATGCAATATATATATATATATATATATATATATATATATATATATATATATATATATATATATATATATATATATATATATATATATATATATTACGAACACTAATAGAAAGGCCAATTGAGAAACAGAGAGACATATATTTATGCTTCATAGATTATACTAAGGCATTTGATAAAGTAAAACATGATGAGCTGATAAAAATGTTGGAAGATATCAACATTGATGGGAAAGATTTAAGAATAATAAAGAATATATACTGGAACCAAGTAGCAGCAATTAAAATGGGAAATAAAGAGCGTAGTTATGAACAGATAAAGCTAGGAGTATGACAGGGGTGTGTTTTGTCACCAGATCTCTTCTCCCTATATAGCGAAGTAATAATGAGAGAGATCAAAGAGAAGCAAGGAATACTAATCGGAGGATATAGTATAAACAATATACGCTATGTAGATGACACAGTATTGGTGGCGGATAATGCAACAATTATTGGACAGAAAGTCGCTCAGAAAGTCGTGGCGTGCTGATGAGCGTAATCTAGCCTAGGAATCAACATACAGCTGAAAGATGCTGGTGTTGACCGCAATATCCTGAAACAGGATGGAAACGCGGAAAAAAAAAAAAAATTGGACATTGTAGTATCAGAGAAAACAGTAACAGTTTTGATATAAAAGAAAATGGACACCAAAATGTGACATAGAAATAGAAGGGGAAATTCTGAACCAAGTGGATAATTTTAAATACCTAGGGGCTCTTATAACATCAGATGGAAGATGTACAACAGATATTAAGAGCAGAATAGGGCAGCAAAAAGCAGCATTTCAGAAAATGAAGAGTATCATATGCAATAAGTCGCTATCAATAAATGTAAGAAAGAGAGTGCTAAAATGCTATATAGAACCAGTTTTGCTGTATGGTAGCGAATCTTGGAATGTAAATGAACAAATTAGGAAGAACTTAGAAGCATCAGAGAGGTGGTTTTTAAGACGAATGTTGCGAATTCCTTGGACTGTCAGAGTAACTAACAACGATTGCCTGAAAGAGGCTAATAAAACTAGAACACTATATACAACAATAAGAAAGAGACAAACAGCTTTCTTTGCTCATGTGATGTGAAGAGAGACATTGGAGAACATCGTGACAACTGGAAATATCGAGGGGAAGAGAGGCACAGACAGACCAAGAGAAATGATGATGGGCGGATTGATACGGTGGCATGGAGGAAAATAATCAGCAGAGTTGATCCAGAACACCAAAGCCCGAGAACTGTGGAGAGCCATGAACGCCTACGCCAGCCGGCACGGCACTTGATGATGATGATATATATATATATATATATATATATATATATATATATATATATATATATATATATATATATATATATATATATATATATATATATATATATATGATATGATATACATTGACAAGGTTTGGACATCTTGAAACAAATATGGTGAACATATATTGTATTGTCGGCTCAAAGATATATCACGACATACGGCAGTGAGCGCTAGGCTGGCCACATATGTATTTGACGATGAGTCGAATGGAGAAGTGTGTCATTCAGTTGATGGGACATTAGCGTTTCTGGGAGCATGATGGAGAAAATGCTCTCCGACATATGCCGTGGCAGACGCCCATCCGATAACTGATCTGATAATATCCTTGGTAACGGAAATGACGTCAGAGTAGCAAACTCTCCACAACGGCGGTTTTCATATCTGTTGCAAACAGTTTTTCCTTGTTATGTTTGGAGAGGTTTCATAAATGTAATCTATTTGTCACATTGCCAATCGATTTTGCTTTTTCCCCCAGCCGACCGGGCGCGGGGCTTCTCTACATCAGTGCTGGTCTTATCAACGTTATCATCAATGCCGTGTACAGGAACTGTGTCTCCCAAGACAAACTGATATGCTAATATGTGCATCACAAAGGCACCCATAACCTACAGTTAAGAGAGAAACATAGCTGTGTGTTAAAATTACACCGGTAGGCAATGTAGAAAACTTCAGCTAGAACATCTAAACTTTTAGACCGATGTGTCATTAGAATTGACGTAATTAAACTCAGGGTACGGCTATGTGAGATATGTCCGCCCAAGAAGACGTCGGAGAAACGTGAGGCCGACTTTTCACGCAGCTGTATGAATGTGAATGCTGCCACGTCGAATCCAGTCCGTGAAATTGTCTGCTAATGTCAAATATCAACATCTTGATAGGGACCATTCATCAGTATCGGTATGCGCCAAAAGCAACGTGACATATGTCATTATTATTACAGGTACAAGAAAATGATACTCTCTACACCTGGAGCCGTTTAGGTCAGCTGGTGCTGACTGTATATTTCCCTAGACCAATCGGCACCCGGGGTGACGTGGTCAATATCACATCAGTGGCCTTTACTTCTCCATATATTTTCTGTAACCGGTTTTGGGTAGGTCGCTCTTGGAGCCCAGTTCAAGCTTACAGATTTGCCTCAATGCTAATTGGAACACGTGACCTCTAGCACCGGAGCTAGACCAGCTCACGTGGCCATTATTAGGTGTCACAGAATGTCGTCACAATCGGTGGTACACTGGTTCAAGTGACCAGTATTACATACCCCAGAATGCCATCACAGCCGATGCTACACCGACTCACGTGACCATTTATATCTGTCCCAGAATGTCATCATGGCTCACGTGACCAGTATAACGTGTCCCAAAATGCTGTCACAACCGGTACTAGGGAAACAGCTCGCTCATTCCAGCTAATCCTGTCAGCCAGAGACACAGTGGAGATAACAATCTCATTCTTTCTGATCATCTGCCCACAGAAATTGTATGCTAACGAAAATTCGTAGTCAACAGAGAAGGAATTGTAAAGGTCAGAAACGCTGTGTCGTTTGCTTTCAGAACTAGCAGCGCCTGGACGTAGCAAAGCCCGGGGTCAACAAGAGGAAAAGCATGGACCATTTGGCAGTCATTGAAGAAGCAAATCGAGCTTTAAACTCTTACAGCAACAATGTACCACCATATACTTGTGTCAGGAGATTCGTGGCTATTTCAGCAGAGCATCCACGTACGATGGAATGGCCACGCTATTACCAGGTTGGTGCGATAGACAAAAGGAATCAGACACATATATGAGTAACACCTGACATTGCGTGGAACGCAACACATGTATGAGGATGTTGCATAGAACAGAACACGTGTATGAGTAAAGTCTGACATGCTGCATATTCATAGACCAAAAGGGTGGTGTATAAGTGTGGCTTTGTCCTTAAATAGGATGGATCTCATGCCAAGACAACGAATGCAGTCTTTAAATATGTTCAGAGTGAAGAAACTATTACCCAAATCCAACATTGAAGTCAGAAAGTTAAAATGTTTGGGTATATAAAGAGGCAAAGTTACTTCAGGATAACTGTACTAAATGGATGAAGGTCAAGGATCCTTGTACAGCCTTAAGGTAAAATGGGCAAACTATGCTAGAGCCGTACTTGTATAGAGCACTGGGTGGCTCACGTGGTCTGTAATTGTGGCGAAACGCCAATGGCTCATGTCCTCATGCCTTCTTTTATTTTGGGTAAACTGGGGGAAACAGCTTTCGGGAACCCTCAGTTCTCTTATTCGTTCAATCACTATGGAAGATAGTTCTCTGGGATACTTTAACAACACGATCTTGGTAATAGAATAATTAGATATATGTCTTTCCTTTCGGGTAGACCCGGTGGAGAGCCTTGCGCCAAATGCGCACTGGTGCGACTTCTTGGGCAATTCGTGTCCGTTTCTAGACCTACCGTTACCCACTGCATAATGTCAAGATGTCAAGTTGAAGATTGGGACATTTTAAGTGCAGAATACTGCTAGTGTATGAAAGGTAATCTTAGGTTGTAATTAGTCCTGCACTTATAAATCTCTATTGTCTTGACTACTGAGATGAATTGGCGAAACGGCAGTCTTGCCATATTGGGAGGGGGTGACCGTTAGCCAATCTGGCTAAGCGTCTTGATCTTGGCATGGAAAGGGAACAAATATGAACAATAAATATTTCCCAAATGATATCGCTTGTTCTTGGCAGCAGATAGACGAGTGCTATCTTTCCTTCTACGGCCTGAACTGGGCATACTGTCATCTTTCTTTAGAATATAATCATTGGTTAGCTACGGTATGCAGGAAGGAGGGAAGGGCTCCTTGGGGATGGGGTCCACCAATCTATGATCTATCTTCTTGAGCCGGAAGAGGCTATCCACAGTGCTATCTATTTCGTCTTTTAGTCGATAGGATGATGTCGGGAAGATAATGGACTTCTCTATCTCATTGAGAGAACCTGAACTCATCTGAATCTATGGGTTATGTGAGGCACTGCCGGTACATTATGGCGACTGCTCAGAAGAGAGCAGCGGCCGGACGGGGTAGTATCTTCGTTCCTATTCTTGCTAGGAATGGGGAACCACACTTCTTTGATTACTCACACCACACCACAAGAGCTTTGTCGTGAGAAAGGCATGGTTTGCAAGGGAGAGAGAAGCCGGGAAACGAATGTGCCCAATAATAATAAAGGCAGGGTATGAGTGTGGAGAGTGAGTCTTGTATGCAAAAGGGTGCATAGGGTGGCCGACAGGACGTCTACAAGTTGGAGGTCTACTCCAGCCAGGACGAAGCCAATCCAGGGGCTACCTGACATGTCAGACCCATTCAAGCAGGCCACTTATATAATTGATTAGGTAAGCCAAAATGCATAACCAATTTATTAACTGAGGCCCAATTGGACCTCAGGATTGTGGTGCATGAGTCAGCTTGGTCGCTCACTAATCTTTGTCATCTACAGGGTCCTTCTTTTGACCGTAAAGTGAGTTGAAAGACTCGACAGGGCTTCTAGGCCTAAAGCTATATGCAACTGATGAAGCCAGGGCAAATCAGTGGCCATACCAGATAGAATGTTTCTAATTTTGAGGGAGAATCAGGTCAAAAATTAAACGAGTGACAATACCGCAACTCAAGTCTTCTCATCGACTTAAGGTCGGCTGTGTGCTGATGATTCTTGTTGGACCTACGCCTAATTCCCATCCTTGTCCGGGACAGCGAAAGACTCTGACTCATTCCCTATACACAATCTGGTCTCATGACATTATTTCCCAACCAAAATTGTGCCAAGTGATCCCATGGCACTTTCCCAGACCAGATGAGTGACTATATCGTGTTGGAACTAACAGGACAATATAGAGATCTGTGGTCTATGATGTTCAGAGTTTTCTTGCTTCATGTCTGGACTAGAGTTTTCTCCTCAGTTTTTGTTTTTTTAGACTTTTATAGGTTTATCTGTCTTGATGTTTTTCTGTGTTGTCCTTTATTACGGTATTAAATTCTAATTATAGTGACTGAGACGATCGTCATGTTATGTTTGTGTCAGCCAGAAATACACTGCAGGAAATAGACCCTGAGGTCGAAAGAGAGAGAGTGACAGTGAGTCCGGGGAACGGAGGAGGGTTGGCAGCAAAGACCTATTCCCAGCCAGGGCGAAAGAATAATTTTGAAACATTGTGACAGGAGAAATTGGGACCCTCCCCATAGCTTGTTACAGTAATCCACCGGCCGCCTTTTGTCCCAATACATTTCCTGGCACCCACTTCAGGCTGGGTCGGCTGGGAGCCCTGGTCAATTTGATAAATCCGCCCCTGTGTGGACTGGAACCCATTACCACCGGGCCGACAGGCGAGTGTCTAACCACTACACTGTGGCGACATCACTACTGGGATGAATGGAGGGCAAGGGCGTCAGACGAAGACACCGCTGCATGTGAGCATTGTTAGGTCACCAGAAGAATAAAACTGAGTGACGGCCTGACCTGCAATGATGAACTCGCACAGGACAATGATCGTGTTGAGTCATCTACTGTCTGTTGTTTTATGTAATTACCCCCAGGGCAATGCGCCCTGGTGAGATAGCACAACAGCCATAACAGTTGAGATCGTTTGAATATCTGATACATACAGCTAATAACACCGACGTCTTTCACAATTTGTTGGTATTAACACAAGTCTTTATTTATTACTTGCACATAAATCGGCTATCATGAATAATAAAGTAGGTTCTGTTAATAATTAGAAGCGACATCTTTTGAGTACTGGATTTTGTCAGATTGCCGTTTTTTCGGGAGGACTATATTGTCCGTTCACAAACTAACCCAGGTAGAGTCGGATTTATATATAGCATCGTGTGGGGAAAGCAGGACGAACAAGATGCTGCCGAAGCGCCATCTTCACCAAAAACAACAATGAAGTATCAATTCCCTCTACAAAACCGATTACTTGATATTTCCCCTCCATTCTTTACAGTTCTTTACTCCTCGCCCTTCTGATGTTCGTCTTATAACGTAAGTAGACCCACAAATCACGTTTTATGTAGACGTATAAACGTGTTCTAGTATGTGTTATTAAAGTTAGCTTCTATTTTTATGTATACTATGTAGGGGCAGGGTGGGGGAGGGGGAATTTATAAGGAGGAAATACGAAAGGGGAGGAATGACATTCTCGACATATGGTGAAGGTTGAGAACCACTGCTCTACACCATCTTTAGGGAGGACTGTCCTCAATATATAACGCATTGCCTGCTGATACCGACATTCGTTATAAACAGATAGCTTTAGTGTGCAATATATATATATATATTTGATACTAAGTATGTCCAAAAGTAGCAGACCTTTGGCCGAGGGTAAATCCAGTTAAACACCTATAGGTCTGGAACCTTGACCGCCTTTAAGATACATCCTTTGCAATGCACACTCTCCCAGTGGTCAGATAGAATAATCGTCGGAGTGTTGTCATGACGGAGCTGCATGTTTCAGTTATATATATATATATATATATATATATATATATATATATATATATATATATATATATATATATATATATATATATATATATACCCACTCTGAGGAAGAATTGCAATGTCTACTATCTGCATTCTCCAATGCTTGTTCTGAATTTGGTTTAACAATTAGCAAAAAGAAGACACAGATTATGTCACAAGGTGCACATGGGGTACCATCAATCTTTATTGACGACGCCGAACTAGAGATAGTAGACCATTTTACATATCTAGGATCAGTGGTAAATAGCAAATTATCCCTAGATCAGGAAATCAACATCCGGATTGGTAAGGCAGCAACAACAATGAACAGGTTAAGAAAAAGAGTCTGGGAGAACAGGAAGCTTACTGCCAAAACAAAAGTCCTTGTCTATCAAGCCTGTGTCCTTAGTACTCTTCTCTATGGCAGTGAAACCTGGACAACTTACTCACACCAAGAGAACAATTTAAACAGCTTTCATATGCGGTGTCTGCGAAGAATTCTTGGTATTAAGTGGCAAGACAAAATCACAAATACTGAAGTATTGGAAAGATCAGGTTGTGTGACAGTTTATTCCATGCTCAGTCTTCGTAGACTTAGATGGATAGGACATCTTAGGAGGGTGGATGATGGTAGAATACCAAAGGATATCTTTTTTGGTGAATTACAGATGGGTAAGAGATCTCAGGGTCGGCCTCTACTACGATACAAAGATGTGTGTAAGCGGGACATGATTGATACAGGTATTGATAATGCACATTGGGAGCAAGTCGCCGCTGAACGTGTTGCATGGAGGGCAAATATCAGAAATGGAATAAAGTCAAAGGAGAAAATTATTGCAGAAAAGTCACACACCAAGCGTTTGAGACGTAAGATGGTGGATGATGGTGGAAATGACCACGTGTTCACATGCACCCACTGTGAACGGACATTTACAGCGCAAATTGGCCTTATCAGTCACACTCGCTACCGCCATAGTTAAAAGTTATTATGCCTTTTTAAAGCACAAACTATCGTCTGTCAAGACGGCAAGGTGCCAATGTGTGTGTATATATATATATATATATATATATATATATATATATATATATATATATATATATATATATATATATATATATATATATATATTAGAAGTAGACTCACGTCCATACACTCACATCCACATAATTATATATATATATATATATATATATATATATATATATATATATATATATATATATATATATATATATAGAGAGAGAGAGAGAGAGAGAGAGAGATCCTTTAGGCTTTGGCCTCAGCCGTAAGCCATTAATTTCAACAGAAAGTCTGAAAAAAGCTCTTAGTTTGAATCACAGAAAATAAAAACAGAAGTAATAGTCATTACACAGGAAAACATGTCTCCTCAGATGTGCTGACTGTAGCGAGCCACTATAGGTTTCGCATAACAGATCTGTTGATTGTATCGAGCCACTATAGGCTTCCCATGAAAGATCTGCGGACTGCCTGAGGCCATGCGGGGTGTGCTCGGTGGATGATGAAGGTGTTGGAAGCGGCTTCGTTATTGTGATGAAAGGTCAATCTGGGTTCTTCCTCTACTTCTTTGGGTTCATCCGGAGTGTATTTTTTTTTTCAGATGTGATTGCGGTGTGTCTAAGTTATGCGCCCCTGGGCCGAAACCCGTAGGTCAACACATCCGACTTTAGCGTGCTTTTTTGACCAGGTAGCATTCCTGGAAGATTCTCACTTTTGCGGTACCGTCCACAACCCAGCTGACCTAGTTTCTATTCGCAAGAGGCAGGCTGTACAGAGAAGATAAAATTGACAACGTGTCGGTTTACGGTTGGCCGTAGTGTCTAGGACAGGCATGCTGATGCCGACTGTGATGCCCAGGGTATTCACAAATGTAGAGATCTGGGAACTGAAGCTGATAGGCTGTACGATGCTCCCGAAAAGATGGATTAGTTGGTCTAGTTACCTGTGGAGACTTCAGTGATGTCCATACCGCCATCTGAATACCTCATGTACACCTTTTCAGTATTCAAATACATTGCTAGAGTTGGGAGCGGCCGGTGTTGTTGTTGTTATTGTGTGGCTTAGTTGACTAGATTCTCTGCACTTAGCTCTTAAGCGAAACATGTTAGTTGTTATTCTTTATGTTGTTCTTATTATTTATTGGCAGGGGACTTAATGCATTGAGGGCTATGGCAGCAACGGGAGTAGATCAGAGGATGCTTTACAAACTTTTTAAGCAGTTAATAATTTTTGTCACTGGGTATGGTTTGGGGCTGCTGACAGTATCAAAGAGCCAGCTTGAAAGGATCGAGCGCACACAGAATTCTGCCATGCGGGTAATCCCGGGGTGCACAAAGGACACACCAATTATATGCATGAGGCATATCCTGGTGCTACAAACAATGACGGACAGGCATAGGGTCCTTCAGGCCAAATGGTATCTGAGAGTTTCTGCAGATAGGGATCACCCCCTGTATGAAACCATGGATATGGTCAAGGTTCAAAGACTAAGACGAGCCAGGTCTGGATGGCACAGGCAGAAATATATATACGTCAGGTGTGTGATCTGGGGACCATGATCGTGAAAAAGAGTGGGTTGAAATTCAACATGACGACATGACGGGCTGGCACAATGTAATAGTAACAATGGGTCGTGAGTGCAAAGAATGGGCAGCGGGCCCACTGAGTTTGATGTGTGATATATTTTTCACAAGCCGTAACGGTGCTGTAAATATTCTCCGTACAACAATTAAAGGTGAACACCGCAACAATGCAGGTTTGTTCCATACTTCTGCAATCCAAGATTTACAAAAAACTCATTTACGATATACCAACCAACAGCAGCATTGGGATTGGCTGTGACGTCATAACCGGAACACAACTAAACCAAATAATTACCGCATGCCAGCAACGAAACTGTCTGTTTGATCACCAGACCAACACGAGAGAAAGGACCACTGTCTGACGGTAAAAGTTTAAAACCTCAACATTGAAAGAAAATCAAAGTGTGAGAAGAAAGAAACTACAAGCAAGAAGCAGCCAGAGAACTTGGAGGAAAATCCGAGGCTTGAATCCAGAACTCTGTGTCGTCGTGTTGGAATTTAAACACAATATTTATTTTATAATTAGCTAGTCAGTGAGACCTTTTCAAGAAGTTGGTGGTAAGTCAATGTGTCGTAAACCATGTGGTTAGTTCTTAAGAAATTAATTTAGAAGAAACTAAATAATATATTCAGTTACCATAGCCTATGGATAAACTGTCTATTAAGAAAACTACAGTGAGTTTTATTTTTCTCCCGGCTAAACAACTTATTTCATGTATAAGCATTAGACCTAGTTGTACATTACATTTCTTAAGTAGTAAACTCAATCAGCAGTGTTTTCGAAATTGGTGAGTAACTTAAGATTTAGGAAACTAAGAATTCTTAGTTCAATAAGAAGAAACTAGTATAAATGTGCCAACACTAGTAAGACAAATTAGTGTAATGTGTTACATGAGCACATGAAAAGACAGAAAGTTTTTTTTTCTTTTCTATTCCATAAGCACATAAGAACCAAACAGATTCCTATAGGTATCATAATTTGTGTGGATTAAAGCAACCATGTGTTGGGGCAATGTATTTTCATTGTTGTTGAACATGTGGAATTAATATTTGTGCCACATAATAATGCTTAATCAACCGCCATGCAAGAATGGTTATGATTCATGATGGATGAATGTAGATTGAGTATATTACATAAATCTATGAGAGCATGTGGGGATCCATGTGTATTTTCATTATTGTTAAACATGATGAAGCATCATTTGTGACTCTCATAATTATGCATAATGAACACATAAATCTATGTTCATTGCTGAGAGCGTGTCTGTGGTGATTCATGGGTGATTTCCTTATTGTTAAACAGATGTGAATGTATCATTTGTGAATCACATCAGTATGAATGACTAATTATCATCCAGGGAAATATTATAATTTCTGATGAAGGGTGGTGGAATGATGAGATTTCATTGTAATGTCATTTGTGTTGAATCTGTGAATTTATCATCTGTAAAGCACATATGCTTGATTGTCATCTATACATATATGATTGTGTCTGATGAATGATTGTAAAATGATCATCCATGCACATATGAATATCATGTTCTGATGTATGAGTGTGAATGAGTGAGAGAAGTAATATGCTGAGAAGGAGTTAAGCTAGCAATCAATCTCAGTGCCAGGATATGACTGGACTATCTGAATGAGCTACTATCGATACATGTGTAGCAACACTTCTCGTGTCCAACAGGGGATGATCTATTCTTCTCCAGTCAGCACCCTGGTCATCTCACAGCACATGAGTATATCATGGTTACTCGAGCATACGTCATACACCTCACCCACTCGAACTCCAGGTAACTCGAACAAGAGTGAACACAAAGACTGTTATCAGTTTCCTACGTATAATATACACGATCACATAATCAAAACTACAATCACTTATTCGACAGTCACATCACATAACACTACATCACAGATTAAATGCGTGGCTCAATGTAGAGCCATAACGCTGTATACTTTTCACCATGTCCACCCAGGACGATGGATCAACGCCCACTAACTTGTCCCGAGCTCACTTCCTATCACCTGGGAAGTGAGTTCCAACGTTTTTCACGTTGTGTGGAAAGCCCCTGCTTTCCACGTTCTCGTGTTCAATTCTGAACACAGTCGTAACCTGTACTCTGTGACCTAGGCTATAACTGAACCATGCCATGACGTCGTCAGGCTCATGGCACTCATGATAGAAGGCAACTTTGATGCATAATGTCCTGTCTATCACAAATGAATATGTTCGGCATAGCCCATACACTAAGTAATAATTTTTGCACTCCAACGCATGACAACTCTTTGTATTATATATCACTTATGATACCATCATCTCGGTTTGTGCCCTAAGCACGACACAACCCATATAACACATCACGCGTACTACAAGCATCTGGTTTTGTGTCTTAAGCAAAAACCCATTTTGTATTATAGATCACTCATGTTACAACGTATGGGCTAGTGTCCTAATGAATGTAATGATAATGAGATGATGATTGTAATAACAATAATGATGATGATGATGATTGTAATAAAGATTATGATTGTATTGATAATGATGAAGATGATAATGATATAATGATGATAATAAATTAAGTACAAGCATATTACAGACACGGTGAAGAGGAGAGAATATACTTGCCTTGAAACTTTTGATTAGAAAATAATTCATCTGAAGACTATACAAGAATTGATACCACAATGTACATATATTGTATTATAAGCAACTACTCATTACAATGGGAAATGATTTAAAAACCCTTTATGTATTAGGCTCTTTTTCTTTAATGGAAGAAGATGTAGAGCATTAACTAGGTGAAGAAGAGGATGGGAAACATAGTTGTCAAATTCCAAATAAATCAACATGGAAACCATGAGGACAGGCATAGGTGAAAATGAAACTGCACATCTGCTAATCTAAACATATAACACCCTGTAATGGAAAATTGGACGTAGAACAACCAGTTATGTTGTGGATAACTATTTTAGAGCACCAAGACTCTTTACCCTTCACTGTTTATATTTCTAGGATCAAAATTATTTTATGAATTTTCCTTGTTGGTTTTATTTTTCTTGAAAGGTACAGCATTTAATTTCTAATATCATATTGAGGATGTGATTAGATGTATGTTAATTGCTGAAATTTCAGGGAATGTCTAGATCCAGCTAGATCCAGACCTGACTTGGTTGAATGCAGGACTTAGTGAAGGTAACAGCTTGACTGAAGGTCGCACTTTGGTGATAGCAGCAACTGTTAATTGCTCTGTGAGAGAGTGGGGCAGAAACCTATCCACCTGCAACAAACGTTCCATTATTCTGAAAGAAGAGGTAACATTTATGTAACATAATTTGCCTAAAAATGGGATGGAAAACCAAGAGCCAACTCAATATTCTAAAAACCTTGAAGAACAACACTCTGAAGCTTACAAGATAACCATAGAATCACAATGACTGCTTGAAGCAGGAACCCATAAGCCACAAGTCAAGACAAGGGAGAGCAGGCCAATTTTTCTGTTTCAGATTTACTACCACAGAGGAACTGTAGAAAAAGTAGCTGCAAAATTACCCGTAGTCTAAATCAGATTTGTGTTATTATATCTCGATAAGGGGGGGGGGGGGGGGTCACTGTTGAATGTATGTGTAAAGATCTTGATGTAATTGATTTCTGATCTTTTCATGTATATATTTGATGTATTGCTGTTCATTACTCAATATATAGTTAATAAATGATGAAAACTAAAGGAAGTCATTTCCTTTCATGAGTGTATTTTTTACTTGTCATAGTCAATTAGAATAATCAAATCAACCCTAGATAAAATTAGGTTAATTGAGAGAGGAGAGGCAAGAAACCACCAAAAGGGTATTTTGGGTATAAAGGGGAAACACTTGTAATTGTTTTCCTAGAGGTATTCCTTGCTTCTCTGAAACTCTATTTATGGACTCAAGCAACTGGGCCATTAAAGGTTAACATAATTAAACGGGCAGGATCACATTGGGAAAGAGAAACTTAGTATCCTTTTTCTCTTTGAGGTTGAACCATCAATTCAGACATCCGACAAAGTGCATCAACTGATCCAGAATAACACACATCAAGGTGATATAGTCATCTACACCGATGGGTCAGTGGTGAGAAACAGACGTAGTGGTTACGGTTTTATTGCAAAGGCTAATGGACGAATCTTGAAAAAAAAGGAGAGTCTGGCAAATGAGACTACGACCTCCAGCATGAGAATGGAGGTGGAGCAGTAACAGCGGCATTCCGTTGGTTACAGGAGACTACTGCAACACACATTGTATTCATTACGTATTCAAGGATTATGCTTAGTAAGGTGGAGAAAAGAATGTTTCGTGTGGAATAGTTATCGTGGCTTCAGAGGTCACAGATTGTGAGAAATATCCGTATATTTTGCCCTGGCCATGCAGGAGTGAGCGGGAAGGAACAGGCTGATAGGCTCGCAAGGAATGCACCTCTTGGTAGTATATCTCCTATGGATAAAAATAAAGGGGGGGGGGGGAGTTTGCGTTTGTGGGACCAGATGGAGAAGGCGGGGGAACAGATTGAGAACCCGCTTGTGGAAAGAATGAGATTGCGGGGGATCGGTAGGGGTTCTGGAGGAATCTCAAAACTGAGAGGGAAGACCACGAGAACTTTTAATCAGATAGTGGTGGGAACGATTATTAGTATGATTCTTCACTGGCTGTTGAATGAGGGGACGGAGCATATATAAGAATGTCCTAAGTGCAGTGATGTCGGTTCTGAACTCAACTTATCTCAACAACGCAACTTGTTCTTGTTGCTTCTAATGCTACTAAGTTAACTAGTTATGTAATCCTGACATCCTAGCCAAGATGTTTATTGTTGTTATTGTTGATTCTAGTGTTGTTAGGTTGACTAGGTTGTCTACTCTGTACATCCTAGCCGAGTATATGCATGCTTTGTTACTGTGCACTTTCGGATAGTATTGAATACCCCCAACATGGGTCATAGCGGGACAACGCTTGACCTTGATTCAAGACCACCTGCTATATATCCATCCTTGCATACACGGGTCAATTACCGTCTGGAGTGAACCATCTTGTGCTTATAAAAGATAATACGATCAGGCTTGTTTGTAGTGTCTTCATACACGTCTAGCAAGACACATCCATTCTACAACTACAGCATTAATTCTATTAGTATACAAAAGCTTCTGTAGGTCTCTATTATGCAGAAGCGGCCTGTCTCTGGTTATCCAACAAGTCATTTTCTACTCCTTTTAGAAGAATTCGCCTTGCATCTTGCAATCTCCTGCGCATAATTAGTCAGCATGTAATACATTGTTGGGAGCACTTCCAAAGCAGGGAACAATTGCAGCGTGTGAAATGGCATTAGGAAACTGTCAAAAGTGTCACACAAAGCTAGGGTTCATACCCATGCAGTTCCCTGGTCAAGTCATTATTCCGACAACAAAACAACCCGGCTCTTGTGTGTAAACAACACAGACAATCAACAATTATTAAGCGCACACTGCATGCATATTTCATAATGCTCTCTCAGACTGTCTTTATATCTGACAAACGTCTATTCTGCCATACGTTTATGGTTATAGTTTCAGAGATAGTGCTAGAAACTGGTTGTTATCTTAATTATGTTTCCTGCTGTGTTTTAAACAGTTATTGATCCATGTTTTAGTAACATGGCTGGTATCTCCATTTTCCTGTGGCAGTTACTCAAAGCTGGAGCTACACGCATCCTGGGACACAGTTTCACAAACTGATATTTAAGTCCTTTAAAGATAATCCCTGCTGTCTACTTCTGATCTTATTCGTCGTCTGCTTATTCTCTGCCATTATTCTCATCAAGTGTCACTTACCGTATAATTAAATGATATCGTGGATACATTCTTGAGCCGACTGAGAACCCAACTTTTTAGTCACGTCATAGTCGAATTTCATATTTTCTGTGATCCTATCTCTCTAGAGAGGTATAACTCCCAGTTTATTGTTAAAAGTTAATTGTATATCCTTTACAGTACCTCGCAGTCAATCCCAGTATTTTTATCTCTGTGATTTCTTTGCTAGTTTACCTTCAGCAGTTATGGCATCGATTTCTGAACGATCGGCACTCGCACCATTGCATGAAAACCAACGCAAGGCGGTCTGCTACCAAATAGCCCGCGGCTGTTTCGAATGCAGTGTGCGGGGTTACGAGATCAGTCCTTAACCCCTTGACCACAGAGCCGGCCACAGCTCATTGTATCTAGTGAAAGTCTAGACTCTAGAGGTAATGCGAAAACACGAGGAGATGATTATATGTAGTGAAAGTGTAGAGGTAATGTGAAAACACGAAGAAATGATTGTATCTAGTGAAAGTCTAGAGATAATGTGAAAACAAAAGGAAACTATTGTATCTAGTGAAGTCTAGAGATAATGTGAAAACATGAGGAGATGATTATATCTAGCGAAAGTCTAGATAGAGATAATGTGAAAATACAAGGAAATTATTGTATTTAGTGAAAGTCTCGAGATAATGTGAAAACACGAAGAGATGATTGTATCTAGTGAAAGTCTAGAGATAATGTGAAAACAAGAGGAGATGATTGTGTCTAGTGAAACTGTCATGTATGACTGACTGTCATTTACTGCTAATATAGTACCTTGCGTTGTATAGCAGAGGAGTCTTTGAGCCTGAGGAATTAAGGCCACCTGGCTAGTGCAATCGCCGCGAACTGTGCAGGTTAGGATTTTCTTCTTTCGTCTAGTGAAAGTGTAGAGATAATGTGAAAACACGAGGAGATGACTGTATCCAATGAAAGATTAAAGATAATGTGAAAACATGAGGAGATGAATGTATCTAGTGAAAGTCTAGAGATAATGTGAAAACACGAGGAGATGATAATATCTAGTGAAAGTCTAGAGATAATGTGAAAAAAGAGGAGATGATTGCATCTAATGAAAGTCTAGAGATAATGTGAAAAAAGAGGAGATGATTGTATCTAGTGAAAGCCTATAGATAATGTTAAAACACGAGGAAATGATTAGACTGCTAGACATTTAAACATTGCTGGCAAACATATGATAATATTGTAGAACAAGTATCATGATCCTCGCCCGTGCTACGGAGTTCGTGCACTGAGCTGAGATTCTATGGACTCAGGTTTGAGCTAGGAGTAGAACGAAGCACTTATGGGTTACACAGGTGTGCCGTGATGTTAATCCGTCGACTAAACTAAACTATAGAACGAGTATTGGCAACTAAGAGGAGCAAAGCAAATTGACAACCAATTTAGAACTTTTCAATACAGTAAGCATGGTGTTAGGCAGGGTTGTGTACTATCACCCTGTCTGTTCAATTTGTACAATCAATGGATAAATAATATTGAGATACATACAAGACATGTCAGGAATGTCAGTCGATGGGCATCTTGTAAACAACCGGCGTTATGCTGGTGACGTGGTTTTTGGTCGCTGGAAATGAAACGCAGTTACAAGAATTGTGTTTTTTTTTCTTTCGCATATCCTTTACAGGACATTGCATTCAACACCAACATCTTTCAGCTGCTGTTAATATCTTGGCAAGATTACGCTAAGTAGTCTGCCATTGCTTTTTGGGCGACCAACTCACATACCAGTAGTATACAATGTGGTAATGGAAACGTAAATCTGGAGCCGCTCCAGATTTGTGACGTCATATTTTACTATGTGAAGGGTATGGTTCCAGATCGGCTCCGCATAGAAACTGCTCCTGAACGGAACTCATGTTTGAAAAATTGGCGGGAATTGTTGGGATACTTCCGGTTGTCATTGGTACTTCCGATTGCCTACTTCCGATCCATGGTGCGTCTCCCGGTCCACCTATCCCCCGAGACGATCCGAAGGCCACCGACCACCCCGAGACCATTCTAAGACAGCGAGGCAAGCCCTGGGCATGTGGAATACTGATATGGATAAATAGAACAAATATGCACCGGGTACCCGGGTTCGAGTCCCAGTGTATGGGTCTGTGTGTGTATGTGTGTGTGTGTGTGTGTGTGTGTGTGTGTGTGTGTACACGGGGTAGGCCGATGTGATGGGCGTGAGGGAATGGGCCCCTACCCCGGATATTAACCTTTGAACCCAAAGGGGACTCCAACTCACAACTACTAAGAGGAAATGAAGAATGGCGAGCAACAAGGTACTGGCCAGACCAAAGACAGTATATACTACACTTTGATCTAGAGAAAAAGAACGCCTGGGCATATTCAGTGTTAGGAAAAAATACTGACGCCAGATTACGGCTATTAATTCTATATATGGGTAGATTTCCACAATTAATAAACATTTAATAACATATAGACAGTGATTAATTCTAGAGAAAATAACAATAAAGATCAGTCTCAAAATAATACCTTCAATTAAAATAACAAAATCAGTGAATTTGGCGAAATAATCATAAAAATACTTTAAAAATTAATAACGCCAGTTATTTTCCTTTGCATATTTTGGAAATAATTGTGTCCCTTGATACCAGCAAGCCCAGGGCTGACCTTCTGCTTTTAGTGTAATATCGCAGTGACCGACTAACGCACGATAGTGAATTTTTGAATATAGCGGTTTTAAATGGCGCTGAATGGCGTGAGCACATCGCCTAATGTATAAACAAATATTCTAAAGCACTTTGCGTGGGTGCCAATGAAGTAATCACATGAAAAAGGTTGGGCAAATGATAACACAAAACTATAATATATGTCATAAATTATACATCTCGAAAGACAATACCTGTCGGTATGCGTGTCTTTTGACAACTCTGTTTTAGTTTGCAGTAATCTCGCGAAGTTGTTACGAATTATGCATCCGATAGTGATAAAAGAGACGTATTATACAGACATCAATGATATCACACCACCCGGGTATCTTGTAAAAGTAAAAAGATGTCTGACGTGCCTTTAATCACATTTGCGGGAGTCCATTCGGAGATTTTGACATAAATATCACATATGTGTGAATGTAAGTAGTATGTGAAGGGGCAATCGACCCTTAAGGTGACTGACCCCAGAACCCAAAATAATTTCTTATATCGCTTACGTGTCGACACAACAAGCATTAAGAAGCTGAATTTTCAAAGCACATGCTGTAGGATACATAACTACTTCCGGTTTTGTGTAGCTAAAAACGTAGAACTGTAAGTAGTAAAAGAAATGTTTAAATATAGTCTATTTTGATGTGAAAAGTGAAAAGTAAAGATGGCGGCATGGGTAGGAGGTCTACCATTAACCATTTCAATGCATATTTACGGATCAGAACGTAATAATACCGTGACTTTTCCTAGCAATATCTATTGTAAAGTAATCGATTATCTATTGTAATAGCGTTTATTACTGTCAGTAATGGATGAGACTTAAACACTGTCATCATATCAGTGGCTAAGTGGTAGAGACACAAGACTTGTCCTTAGGCTGTGTGATCGTGTACAGTCAGTCACAGGAGCACGTATTTAAGGAATACACCCGATCACACTGGGTTAATGGCAAAACAGACCACGTGCTCACTGGCTAAAACAAGTCAAATATGGCGCTGCTTCTAGTCGCTTGTGTAATAGCTACAACCAGACCTCTCACTTACTGGCTAAAGCCGGTCAAAGATGTCTCGCATCCGATCACACATGGTAAAGGGATACAACCGAAACACGTAGCTAAAGCCAATCAAAGATGGCACTGCATCCGGTACACATGAGTAATGGTCAAATCCGATTAAATATGGTGCTGCTTCCGGTCGCATGTGTAATGACTACAATCAGACCAAGTGCTCACTGGCTACAAGTGGTGAAAGATAGCGGCGCATCCGATCACACGTAGTAATGGTAAAACCAGACCCCGTGCTCGCTGGCTATAATTTATCAAAGATGGCGCTGTATCCGGTCACGTGTCTAATGGGATACAATCGAAACAAGTGACTAATGACTCAACCGGTCAAAGATGGCGATTCAACTATTGACATGCATAACGATACATATGGAACACGTGGCTGATGACTCAACCGGTCAAAGATGGAGTCACATGACCAGACAGTGCATAATATTCTGCTGAGTCATTCTACGTCAGCAAATAGCGTGTATAAGACGGCCAGCATTCGTCGTATAGAAGTACCGGTCTCTGTGAGCAGCAACCAGTGGCAAGCCGCTAATGGTAAGTTGGCTTTTTGATAAATCTTTCATATTTTCGATGTGGTTCTCCAAGTAGGCATACAGTTAACCTAACAATACTATTATAATAAAGGGATATAGGGTGCTAGACGCATATAACTGAAGAGACGACATTTCTTCATATATTATGGTAGACTGGGACGACATGGAATACTGCCTGCGATCGAGCCCAACTGGCTCAACCCAAACAGCCTTTTAAAAAGTGGTATATGCCCTCGTGGACAGAAGAACTGTTTACCGTTAGTCGTATAAACCAGACCAGTCCGGTGATGTATGTGCTAAAGGATGATTCAGCGGAAGAACTCCACGGCTCATTTCACCGAGAAGAAATACAACTCGTCGGAGACAAGCAAGTGTATTGCGTTGAAACAGTCTTACAAGAACGACCCAGGCAAGGTGTGGCAAAGAGTATTTAGTCAAGTGGTTCGGCTATCCCAAGTCATTCAACAGTTGGGTCTCAGACCTAACCAGATACTAATGGAAGACACCAACGTGGAAACTACCCCACAAAATAGCCCAGAAGGGGAAACAAATTCGTTCTGGTGCATGTTTGGTCGGCGAGTGCCGAGACTAGAGATTATCTTCTTCTGTCATCTTGTCGTTATATACACTGTCATTGGCGTATCGCTATACAATCTGTCTCGAGACTGCGTCGACCCAGCCGAAGGCAAGCTGTGGATTGCTCTTCTAAGCAGCTGTATTGATTACATGCTACTAAACCCTAAATTATGAATTTCTACGTGACATTACCGAGCAATGCTTCGCTGAACATGTTTCCCAAGAACACACCATGTCACTATTTCGTCAAGTTACCGCAGACTATTGAGGTGAGTCAACATTTCGAAGTGGGTCTGGCCGAAATTCAATTTCCCAGCTACTGCGGCAATGTGCTAGAGAATGAAGTGTGGCTAAGATACATCCCACCCAACAGTAGAGTGATAAGAAAGGCGTGTCCCACGGGCCTGTACAGTTCACCAGACGCGTTTATAGCTGCACTGCGTCGGCTAATGAAAGATCGGAAGGTGGACGATCAGTTTCAAAGAAAGTCGTCGTGAAAATACTCGAAACCGGGGCCACTGTTACATTTATTGAGAAGTTGCAAGAGATACTAGATACAATTGAACGTGAAGGAGCAATAGACCTGAATAACGACCTGCAAAATGTCTACGTCTACTGCAATCTCATAGCGGCGAGACCAGTCGGAGACGTCATGGTCCCACTACTAAGGACGGTACCTATCATAAATCAGCGCTCGAACTCAGTGTTTCGCGCCTACGACCAACCTCACTACGTAACACTGAGTCGTTACTCCTTCGACACGGTGGAAATACTTCTAACCACTGATACGGGCACAAAGGTCTTATTAACTACCGGGACTTCAGTGCTGACGCTACATTTTCGAGTTCGAAAGAGATCAGACCTAGAATAATGGTGAAATTCGTGGCGTTAGTCGTAACCCCAGCCTGTACGAAGACATGATGTGCCCGGCACTCAGATGATTGATACCCCGGTTGTCTACAATACTCAGATATCAGCTCACCAAGCAGGAGACCAGTCTTATGACTACATGCTAAGTGACATGTACATACTAGGTTACCAACCGAAAAAACCAACCTACTCAGACAATGGTGTGAAGAAATCTAGAAACAACATACAATGTGTGTAGTTCTGTATGCAAAAATAAAATATTGTACACCAGTTCATATTGCATCATCCATTTCGTATAATGACATTGTGCTTTTTATTATTATTCTTGTAAAGTGTACTGAAATACTGTAAATAAACAGAAATATATATTATAATTACGTCTTGGTTGTTGGATTTTTGGTGCTTACTGTATATATAGTTGTCATGTGATGAGAGAATGATACATATTGATGACAAATTCAATAAATATTTCAACAAAACTAAGGAAACGGGTTAACCAAAGTAGGAAAACTGATGACCACATTTCAACCAAACTTATAAAAATCTCAACCAAACTTATGAAAAGTTGGAAAATTTGTTGACCAAAATGAAAAATGTTGGCCACATTTCAACCAAACTTACAACAATCTCAGCCAAACATAGGAAAATTAGGAAAATTTGTTACTCAAAGGTGAATATTTGGCCAAATTTCAACAAAACTTATAAGAAAATGGGAATTTTTTTTAACTAAATGTGAAAAGTTTGGCCAAATTTCAACCAAACGTATAAAAATAGGAAAATTTGTTAACCAAAGTCAAAATGTTGGCCACATTTCAACCAAACTTATAAACAACTTATGAAAAGTAGGAACATTTGTTAACCAAAGTGAAAAATTTTGGTCAAATTTCAACCAAACTTATAAAAAAATAGGAAACTGTTAACCAAATGTGAAAAGTTAGGACAAATTTCATCCAAACTTATGAAAAGTAAGAAAAAATTTTCACCTTGAAAATTTTTTGACCACATTTCAATCAAACTTATAAAAATCTCAGCCAAACTTATGAAAAGTAGGAAAATGTGGTAACAAAAGGTGAAAAGTTTGGCCAAATTTCAACCAAACTTGTAAATAGTAGGAACATTTGGTAACCAAAGGTGAAAAGTTTGGCCAAACTTCAACCAAACTTATAAAATGTACGAAACTTTGTTAACCAAGTATGAAAAATGTTGGCCACATAAAAAAAAAAAAAAAAAAAAAAAAAAAAAAACTTAAACATATCGCAGCCAAACTTATAAAAAGTATGAAAATCTGTTGACCAAACGAAAAAAACGTTGGCCAAATACAGAAATATCTCGACCAAACTTTCACATAACTCCAAAAAAACTTATAAAAAGTAGGAAAATTTTTTAACCATAGGGAAAAAAGTATCTCACGTTGTCATTTCACATCCACAATAGCGTCAAGTCTCCAACCAAACAGCAGTGTCTGTTATGAAGTCGACCTTTTTCTTAAAACCACGTATGTCTTATTGGCCCCCTTGAATACCATCTACCGCATCTTCTAACCGACTTTCAACGTTTCATATCACTTAACACTAACATTCTCTTTGATTACACAACAACCGGTTTTCTGCTGACTGGGCAAATTTCCAACGTACTAGAGATAATCGTCTGTCCCCTATGAAAATAACAGTTGTATTTCAGAAAATTAACTGTATCTTATGCATTAATAACTATAGTTAAATGAAAAAAAAATTACAACAATAAAATTGTACAAAAATTGACAATTAAATTTCTCTTTATTGTTTCCAATTTGAATGTTTCATGTAGAAATTTAATTGTTAAGCCCCTGATTTGTTAACTACCTCTTGCAAACACACACACACACACACACACACACACACACACACACACACACACACACACACACTGGGACTCGAACCCGGGGTTCCCGGTGCATATTTGGTCTACTTATCCATATCAGTATTCCACATGCCCGGGGCCTGCCTCGCTGTCTTATAATGGTCTCGGGGACGGTCGGATCGGACCGGGGGTGGGAAGGACCGGGAGACACACCATGGACCAGAAGTAGTCAACAGGAAGTATCAATAACAACCGGAAGTATTTCAAAAAATTGGCGCCAATTTTTCAAACATTAGGTCCATTCTGGAGCAGTTTCTATGCGGAGCCGATCTAGCGCCATACCCTTCACATAGTAAAATATGACGTCACAAATCTGGAGGAGATTTACGGTTCCAATACCACATTGTATACTACTAATACCTACGTAAGTAACCAACGCGACGCGATCCGCTACCGAATCTCGTGCAGCTGCGTTACCCACGTGAATATACAGGATTATGGAGAAAGTAGTTACCACCCTCGCCAGGGAGACCGGTCAGTTACAAGGAATGGCAGATGTAATCGCAATAGACAGTCAAAACAGACTTATTTTTTATATAACCAAAAAAATGTATAAGCAAATGCAATACATGTATAAAGTGATTGGAAGTCTTCTGACACAAGTTGGTGTATTTAATTATGTGGATACTTAAATAACTGCAGATAACAGCAATAATAACAGCAAGTAAAGCAGACAGAGTAGAGCAGAGAGAGAGAGAGAGAGAGATAGAGAGAGAGAGAGAGAGAGAGAGAGAGAGAGAGAGAGAGAGAGAGAGAGAGAGAGAGAATATTAGGAAGCTTGTATAATGTCATGGAAAGATATAAGCACAAGTATGAACTTTGTAACAAGAAAATTAGCTGTGGGAAGATATGTATGATCAGATGCAATTTAGCAAAGTGTATGATGATGATGACTCCAGAATAGTCAAGCTGATCACGGAATGCAGAAAGACATCAGGCATACACATGTTGGTGGCGATATTGTCTTCCTTATAAAATTATAATCGATTGCTCAAATGTATGGACGCATGATCTGTTAGACCAGTGGTTCTCAACCTTTTTTGGCCCGTGCCCCCCTTCACCATATTTTCAGAACGTCATTCCCCCTATTTCCTACCTAAAAATTTGGCCCGTGCCCACCTTCACCATATTTTCAGAACGTCATCCCCACCCCCCATTTCATATTTCCTACCTAAAAAATTCCCCCCTCCCTCCCCTACACAGTATACGTGATAATGAAAGCATATACTACAACAAGTCTAGACGTCCACATAAAACGTGATTTGTGGGTCTACTTACTTTATAAAATGAATTTTAATAGAGTGAGACGTACATAACTGTAAAGTATGAAGGAAAAAAACAAGATCAAGTAATCGGTTCTTGTATTAACGGGATCATAAAATTATCTCCACCCCCCCCCCCTGGAAACCCCAAAATTCCCCCCGGGGGGGGGGGGGGGGGGGAATTCCAGACCTGCTGAGAACCACTGTGTTAGACGATTCCAGCCTTTTATATGCAAACAGAAAGACTTCCTGTTATGTGTTAGACTTCCGTTCGGGGAAAAGGGGCGGGGTGGGGGTGGGGGGGGGGGGAGGACTAACGTTCTCGATATTCGAACAATATCAAACGACTGTGTACTTATAATGCGTTCACAAATGTTTTCACCCATTCACGTTCAATATTTTTGAAAAAGTATATTTCGCATCGTTATGGTATTTTCTTGTCGTCTTATATTTACACCCATCCAATAAATATTCCTTTGATAGGTCCAAAGGCAGCCGAAATCATGGAAAGCGGTACACTGTGATGTTTTGGGGATAATGTAGTGAATTTTCGCTAACAAACTTGTTTTATAGTAATGCACATCAATTCGGCTAACGTCGCAAGGCATACCAATATTCGTATTGAAGTGGGTGCAATATTAGTAAAGGCAGAGAACTTACATAGGCATGGGGTAAATTATGTAGAATCGAAATGGAAATGGACAGTGAAGTATAATGAATAGAATTTTCTTACATTATTTTTAATTTCCTTCTTTTTTCTTCAGCTATTGGTTAATAATGTGTAAACGATGAGTCCTGTAACTGGGATGTAATTAGCGTTTTATATGGAGTTCGTGAAAGCTTCCAAACTACTGTGCGTTAATGTGCGTATGGAGTGACTAAAGATGATACCGTAATTCAGTCATCATATGTCAAATTTTATGGATCTGTTCAGCTGTCTGTGCAGTTTTCTCACACGTAAAATGAGTGATAGAATCATTTCGAGACTTTGTAAAAGATTGTCTAATTTGCTATGTTCTGATCAGAGACAAAACATAACTGTTTCGCACTAGGCATAAAGTGTGCTGGTGTCAGGTCTTAGTCAGATATGACTGAGCTACCGTATGACAGCGACGGTACCACCTGCTTTCTGTTAGCGTCAAATGTTGGGCGGCGCTTACCAAACCCGACACCCAACATTGAGCCAACGGCTTCGGGCGGAAGAGCACAAATGGGAGGGTACAATCCTCATCATGGTGCGAGGAAATGCAACCAAAAGACGAAATGTCATGGCAGGGCTGACCAGGCCCTAAGCCTTGATTGACAGGTGGTCTAGGATTGAAGCTCCGACAGGTAGACAGTTGATGATCCGGCACCTTCTGAAGCTTGTCTTGTTCCAGATGCATTGTTGTACTTTTCCTCTGGAATGAACTAGGCATACCGAGAGAGGGATCATGCTGCATCGGCAAAACATGGTCTCTATAATTTATCCCAGGCTTTGTGCTATGGAGAAGTATAACTCCATCCTTGGTCTTAACCGGTCTCGGGATCAAAGCGAGAGGTAGCAGTTGCTCGTTATAAGTCCTTGTCAATTGGCGTAGACATGGAGCGCAACGGGTTGCCTCTGATGGTGGGAGACACCTACAGGTGTCACTGATTAGCTACCACCCGCCTCAAGCTGGGCAGACCCCAGCCAATTGGGTGCTGATCCGCCACAGCCTGCCTGCTTCAATGGGTGCTTGGGGCTAGGACAAAAATCTGAATTTGCAGGCTGTAAAACCAATGCACCAGGTACTACAAGAAAGAAAAAAAAATAGAAATCTGAAGCTACTGCTTGCAACCTGGAACGTAAGAACCACGTGTCCAGGATTTTCCACCGACCTGACGAATATTGAGGTTGTGAGAAAAACGGCTGTGATTGATGCCGAACTCAATCGTCTTAACATTGATATTGCTGGCTTGCAGGAGATTCGCCTCGCTGAGGAAGGGTCGTACAGGGAAAACAATTACACCTTTTTTGGGTGAGGGTAGGCAGAAACAAGACAACATGGTGTGGGCTTTGCAGTGAAGAATTCGCTACAGGTAATGATTGAAATTCCAGCTAAAGGTAATGAAAGGCTATTATCTCTGCGTTTGGCTATCTCTTGTGGTTTTGCCACCTTTATCACTGCATATACACCGACACTCACTTTCTCATATGATTTGAAGGATTTGTTCTATAAAGAGTTAGACTCTTTGATCTAGGCAGTTTCAAAATCCGACTACATTTATATGCTCGGTGATTTCAATGCTCGTGTGGGCAACGACTCGAGTTCATGGCCAGTGTGCTTTGGAAAATACAACATCGGTCGCATGAATGATAATGGGCACAGGCTGCTGGAGCATTGCACCAGAAATGACCTATGTATTCAATCATGTGCCATGCCGGAAAGCGTGGGCGGTCATGACTCGCCATTTCACTCGATCACCAGTGTCGTGGATCAGCTCAGTGTTCCTGTCTCGTCCATGCCATGTGGCCAAGCCATCCAGGTATTTTCCTCTCGGTCTTCCTCTTGGTCTGTTCCCTTCGATCTTGCCAGTTGTCACCAAGTTCTCCAATCCATTTCTTCTCATAACATGTCCAAAAATTTTGACTGTGTACGTCTAATTTCTCTAATCAGTTTACGATGTTCATTTGTCTCCTGTAGTACTTGGTCAAACTCTTTTTTACAACAAAAGAGCTGCATAAGGTCACATGGAAACATCCAAGATCCGGCCATTGGCATCAGATGGACTTCATCATCGCACGGAGACAACATCTGAACCAAAAATCATTAACTCGAAGTTACCATTGTGCTGACTGTGATACGGATTATTCTTTAGTTGTATCAAAGGTTAGACTGAGACCAAAGAGAATCTACACAGCTAAAAACAAATCTAGCACCAGGATTAATATTATTAACACCCATGATCCCGATAAGTGCTTTGAGTTCCAACAGCAACTTGAAGACGCTTTCGCTGATATATAAGAAAATTGTACAGCAAGTGAAAAGTGGGGTAAACTTGAGGAAACTATTTATAATAACAGCGGTAGGGGTTTACGGCACTGTGGATCATAAGATGCAGGACTGGTTTGCGGCACACAGCCAGACAATGCAGCTCTTGATTTATAAAAAAAAAAAGATAGCTCTTTTAATAAACAAGGAAAGAACAACACGTGACACTCTCAATGAGCTGAGTGCAAGCTAGGAAGAGTGTGCAAAAGGCTGCCAGGCAGTGTGCAAATGACTATTGCATCAAGTTATGTGAGTCCATTCAAATGCAAGTGATAAGGGAAACATCAGAAGCATGTATGAAGGAATAAAGAAAGCCTGTGGTCCAATGATCAAAAGAAGTGTACCATTGGAAACCTTGACTGGAGAAATAAACACTGATAAGAAACAATGGATGGTTAGATGGGTAGAACACTATTTGAAGCTTGACCACTTGAACACACTTCCCACCTTAAGAAGTTAAGTGTGCTATAAATGAACTTGCATCTGGCAAGGCTCCAGGTAAGGACGGGACTCCAATAGAGGTTATCAGTAGTGGGCATGACACACTCACTCTACAGATCCACTAGCTAATAGATTTATTCTGGCGAGAAGGACAAGAGCCACGGGATTTCAAAGATGCAAGTATCATTAACTGTACAAGAACAAGGGCGATCGGAGCGACTGTAACAACTATATGGGCTTCTTCTTCTTCTTCTTCTTCTTCTCCTCCTCCTCCTCCTCCTCCTCCTCCTCCTCCTCCTCCTCCTCCTCCTCCTCCTCCTCCTCCTCCTCCTCCTCCTCCTCCTCCTCCTCCTCCTCCTCCTCCTCCTCCTCCTCCTCCTCCTCCTCCTCCTCCTCCTCCTCCTCCTCCTCCTCCTCCTCCTCCTCCTCCTCCTCCTCCTCCTCCTCCTCCTCCTCCTCCTCCTCCTCCTCCTCCTCCTCCTCCTCCTCCTCCTCCTCCTCCTCCTCCTCCTCCTCCTCCTGCTGCTGCTGCTGCTGCTGCTGCTGCTGCTGCTGCTGCTGCTGCTGCTGCTGCTGCTGCTCGCTCCTTCTTCTTCTTCTTCTTCTTCTTCTTCTTCTTCTTCTTCTTCTTCTTCTTCTTCTTCTTCTTCTTCTTCTCCTCCTTCTTCTTCTTCTTCTTCTTCTTCTTCTTCTTCTTCTTCTTCTTCTTCTTCTTCTTCTTCTTCTTCTTCTTCTTCTTCTTCTTCTTCTTCTTCTTCTTCTTCTTCTCTCTTCTTCTTCTTCTCCTTCTCCTTCTTCTTCTTCTTCTTCTTCTTCTTCTTCTTCTTCTTCTTCTTCTTCTTCTTCTTCTTCTTCTTCTTCTTCTTCTTCTTCTTCTTCTTTTTCTTCTTCTTCTTCTTCTTCTTCTGCGTTCATCCGGATTGTCTTTTCAGACGTAATTGCGGTTTGTCTGGTTAGGCACCTTGGGCGGAAACCCTTAGGCCAACACATCCGACTTTAGCGTGAATTTTTTTACCAGGTTAGCATTCCTGGAGGACTCTCACTTTTGTGGTGCCGTCCACATCCCAGCTGGTCAAGTTAGAACGGTCGAATACTTCACGATCAACCCTCAAGGGAAGGCAGGGACAGTCCATCTGGAAGCCACCCATCCAACCATAGTGCTCTGGCGCTGGGCTGACCGAGGGAATCATCACGTCCAGCTCATGGCTGCTTTAATTCCTCACTTCACTGTTTTGGGCCTTTCGTTTGGTCCCCGCACAAACCAAGGACGGTCGGACTGCAGACGGTATCCACTCAGCGAGCTTTCGATTCGGACATGTGCTAGTCGCTGTGCCCGGAAAACAAAACAGTTAGAGCTGTTCCGGGCACGACGGACTATTTAGTCAGATCTGTTTCCAGCACGAAGGCCATTTCACTCGGACGTTTATGCGTTGTGTCTGATTTATTTGCGCCCTTAGGCCAGTACATCCGACTTCAGCGGGAGTTGTAACAGGTTTGCCTTCCCGGGGTTTCGGGGAACGTTAGACTCTTTCTGCTGTGGTGTCGCCCACCTCTCAGCTGGTCAAGGTAGAACGAACAAAGACATCACGGTCAACCTTCAAGGGAAGGCAGGGGCAGACCATGGGTGTTCCCCACTATCCAAGGAGGCTTCCATAATTGCAAAGCCGGCACATAGTGCTCTGAGACTGGGCTCACCCGAGGAATCGTCACTTCCTGCTCATGGCTGCTTTAATTCCTCACTTCCTTGTATTGGGCATTTCGTTTGCCACTGCTCGGACAGGCTGTGGACGACATCCACTCATCAAGCTTTCGCTTCGGACTTCCACGTAATGGATTCGCTAGCCAAGCGTACATTTCGTATTTTTTAGACGTTTTCCCACCTTTGACTACGCTCACTATATGAGTATAGATACAGACTTTCATCGTAACCATTTCGTGCGACTGGGGCTTTTCCCCCACCTTTAGCACCCACTCACGAGGTAGGCTACATGTGCTGCCGGCTCAGCACCTTACCTCCGTGCGACAGTGAGCGAGTATCGGCCAGGCCCTCTCATCCGGGTATCCCTCATATCCCCCAGCTGAGCGCCTTCGAGCAAGTATCTGATCTAAGCATGTAGAATGCTCAGCACCTCACCTCCGTTCAGCATTACGTACATATCGGTCCGGCTCTCACATCCAAGGGTTTATGGCTTAGAGGCGTTCAGCCATATCCCTCAGCTCGTAGCCTTAGAGTATGTGTCCGGACCAAGAATTAGTGGCTTCGTACACCTGACTTGACCTTTCAACTGCTATCCTTAGTGTACCTGCAGAGCAGCAGGTTGTGTTTCTCTTGGTTTGGTCCCTATCTCAAGGCCTGCCCGACATGTAGTTGTGCTTCCGCCGGCAGGGCTCTTGAGGTCACTGGGACACGCAAGCCCCTCTACCACGTCAAGATAGAGACACATCAGAGGGGGTAGGGGTATCTCACTTCTGTGTATTTGTCACTTGTCGTCCCTGGGGGAAAAGTGGAGTCAACAAGCACACATTTAAATCCTTTTGTTAATTTGGGACTAGAGTATTACCTTTTTCTACATACCCCCCTTTATGTCTTCTGATCTCTCTCTCTCTCTCTCTCTCTCTCTCTCTCTCTCTCTCTATATCTTTCTCTCTCTCTCTCTCTCTCTCTCTCTCTTTCTCTCTCTCTCTCTCTCTCTCTCTCTCTCTCTCTCTCTCTCTCTCTCTCTCTTTTATTCCTTCATAACATACCCCGACAACAGTTTCCTCAAACAATTAATAGAATATTTAATGCAGAAAACTATGTCAGGTGTAGGTATTGAATGTGTATATGTCCTCTGTGGTGTAGTCTATTGTGTATGCGAGATAGGACTCTTTATGTCTATATTCAGCATCCTATCTCTCCTCATTATACGGCCATTCGACAACACACCACACATATTTGGATTGAGCTCACCCGGGGATGCTTCTCTCCGACTGATTCTGGGGTATTCCAATATCTTGAAATTTTTCACAGTCTGATCACCATGGAATAATGGGATTACTGTAAGTCCTTGAATTCTACACACTCACAATTCAGGAAGTTAATAAAATCCATTGCTGAAAGCACATCAACACTGTCTATCACTGTATCTATATATGTTCGACACAATGTCGCCAGTTAGTCAATTAACTATTCTTGTCTGCATGGAAACTGTTAGTGAGTTCTTCAGTTTTCATTTATATTTTTGCAGTGTTTAAATATCTTTAGGTTATTTCGCTCTGCCTTCAGAAAAGTAAATTCCTATCCACTGATTTCTTAGACTTGAGGGTATTTATCTTCAGAGTTCCTATTGGTTAGGTAATTTATCTCTGCACAAGTGAAGTGCCTTTTGATTCTTCTCAGGGTATGTCAGGAGACTTTCCATGAAACCTGTTGAATATTTATATAACCAGGTGATATCAACCTGACTCAGACTAATTCTTATGTGAGAGTAGGCCTCAGGCCGTACTCAGACTGTACAGAAAGATACTCTGACATAAGACATACGAGTTCATTAAATTCTAGACGATTAGATAAAAGAAGGAAATGGTAACGGCAAGGCACAGACACCCAGTAGACAACCCTACCAGAATATCTCAGCATAGACCTATCATATCGAGTGCACTTACACCTCACTCGCCTCAGCCTAAGTCATGCCTCATTCTTCTTCTGCCGACACTCTATTCCTACGATCACACACACCAGTTCACTATGCTAGATTACTAAGCTAAAGCTCTATTACCATTCATTGTAGTCCTGAATTGAAACACAAAAGCACATAAGCACAAATGCCCCATTGCCTCTAAGCAACTCGGGACATTGTAATTTCTCTTCTCATAAGGACGGACGAATAGATAAAACCTCCTGCTAGGTGGAATAGTTGTTAGCACTCTAAAACAAAACATGTTTCCCAACCATTTATACCTTGGCTCATATTCTCCGTCTTTTTTGATCTTCATATATCAACAACCGAAATCTCCGTTACTTCAAAAGTCCTCCGATCGTCTACCGTTTTCCCACATCAAAGGTTTGTGAAATTACTTTATCGCGAGTTGCCGGTGTTCAAAGGTTTGAGATTGCCATTTTTCCGTCGTCCGTCCTATAACAAACACGCGATATCTCTTTTGATCTTGGAGTCAATGACTTGTACTCACCTCAAGACCGAAGTGCTCGCTTGTTTTTCTGATCCAAAGGTCAATAACTTCCCATCCTCGTGCAATACAAGTAATGTTATGGTTTTGATATAGTATACCATGGGATCGCTAAACTATCAGTATCCTGTGACAGAGGCCCCCTCTTAAGAGAGTTGACCGCGTCGACTCTTCCTCACTGGAGGTTCGATCCCTATGATCCACCAACCTATTCCTCTTCCTCTGGAGCTGGGTGTCTAGATAGGAAATCAGCTCACACATTCTCCCTTCTCGGAATATACTCCACTGTGAAGTTGTACGGCTGCAGCAGCAACGACCAACGCATCAACCGGGCATTGAGCTTCTGGGAGGTAGCTAGGAACATCAAGGGTTGATGATCCGACTTTACCGTAAACTGTACTACATACAAATATGGCTGACATTTTTGTACGGCCCATACGAGTGACAAGCATTCTCTTTCGACTGTAGAATAATTCTTTTCAGCTGGTAGAAGTTTCTTACTTGCATAGGCTACTGGTTTCAAAACCGAAGCGTCTTCTATCCCTTCTTGTAACAAGGCTGCTCCAATTCCAATCCCACTCGCATCTGTTCTTAGCACAAAGGGCTTTGAAAGGTCTGGGAGTTGTAGAACTGGTTTATTCACCAACGCCTCCTTTAATTGACTGTAGGCACCCTCGCATTCTGGCGTCCATATAATTGTATCTGGGAGTCCCTTTTTCAAGGTTTCCGTTAATGGATTTCCCAGTTCGGTAAAATGCGGGATGAACTTCTGATAAAACCCGCACAACGATAGGAAGGATCTCACATCTTTCTTCGTTTTTGGCCTTGGAGCTCGTCTGACTTTTTCCAGGTTCTTCTCCTCCGGGACAATTTTCCTGGAGTGATGGTATGACCTAGAAATTCAAGAGTTTGGTAACCAATCATGCACTTGGTTGGGCGCGCGGTAAGCCCTGCTTCCCGGAGCCTATCGAAAACTCTCTCCAAGGACCCCAAATGGTCATCTAAGCTGTCACTGGCAATCAGTATATCATCCATGAATGAGATAATGGACGGATCACGTAGAGGATCTAACAAAGCTCTCATCATGCGAGTAAGCACACTAGGCGCATTGCTGAGTCCAAAAGGCATGACGTTGAACTCATAGTGTCCACTGGGTGTACTGAAAGCCAGCAAAGGTCGAACTTCTGGTTTGACCGGGATCTGATCGTAACCCCGATCTGATCGTAACCCCGACTCAGATCTACTTTAGAGAAGTAATTAGCCTTATGGAGCCTCGCGAATAACTGCGTTGGATTCGGCAAAGGTTCCACCTGAAACTGGGTATGACTATTCAAGAGTCTATAGTCAATACACGACCGGTGTTCTCCACTAGGTTTGCGTAACAACACCACTCCCGCATTATATGGGGAGGTGGATGGCGCACTCACATCATCCTCCAATAGTTTCTGTATCTCCTCCTCCAAAGCCTTCTCTTTAGAAAATGGCACTGGGCAGACTTTTTGGCGGACCGGATCTTGCGTGGTTAAGGTCATCTCGAACTCGACCAACTCCGTCCGTCCCGGTTTATCGGTCAGGATCTGCTTATGAGATTTGAGAACCTGGGCAATCTTTTCCCTCTCCTGGAGAGTCAGATCAGGGTTCACCTGCACCTCCCGATATGTTTCCTGGTGCACTAGTGGATACTCCCTGCCCTCGTTTGGTCCTGTTTCAGTCTCCACTGCTACCGTCATTGCCATGAGATGGGCTGCTCTTTCACCGGTTCTCTCTTCGTATTTCCGCAAGAGATTTATATGGAAAATATTCGACTTTCCCCGGATCCGGATTTGATAGTTGGTTCTGGATACCATCCTTTCCACGGGAAATGGTCCTTGCCATCATATCTCTAGTTTGTTGGTTCCCGTTGGGAGTAGCAACAAGACTTTGTCCCCCACCTCAAGAGCTCTGTCTCTAGACCTACGGTTTTAGTACTCCGCATTCTCTTCCTGGCTTTTCTCAAATTTCGAGTCGCCAGAACCCATCCCGTATGAAGTTTTTCCTTCAGTTCCTCCACATATTTGTAAGAAGAGATCACTTCTTCTGACGTCCCCTCTTCTGTACAACTCCTCAACAAAGCTTCCAATGGTCCATTGATTGGACGACCAAACAGCAGGGTAGCTGGCGGTAATCCTGTTGAGCCATGTGGCACTTCTCGATAGGCGAAAAGCGCTGCTGGGATGTATTCATCCCACCTATCCAGTTTTTCCTTTGCCAGTTTCCGGAGCATTGTCATCAACGTGCCGTTGAACCGCTCTACTTGCCCATTAGCTTCAGGGTGGTAAGGGCTGGTATGAATATGGTTGGAGTGGAACACCCCAAAAACTTCTTCCATGAGTTTCCCACAAAACTGGGACCCATTATCCGTCAGAATCTGATTAGGGAAACCTAATCTAGTAAAGGCCTCCATCAATGCGTCAGCCACTCGTTTCGAGTCAATGGTTGGCAATGGTATGGCTTCACTCCACATCGAACAGCCATCCACCATTGTGAGGATGTACATATTCCTCTTCTTAGTCCTTCGAAGAGGACCCACTATGTCAATGACTACCCTCTCGAAAGGAGAGTTCATGATGGGCATCTCGCCCAAGACCACCGGCGCTGTCCAGTGTTTCGGTGCCACCCTCTGGCACTCAGGGCATGATGTTACATACAAACGCACATCTCCATTCATTCCTGGCCAATAGTATTGGCAGGAAATTCGCTGCATGGTGGTGGCCATACCCATGTGTTCGCTGAACGAAATGGTATGCCCCATCTGAAGAATTTGGGAACGGTAGGCCTTCGGGACCACCAATTGACCGTGTAAGTTGTCTCCCCTTCCGGCTCTCCGGTAGAGCAGCCGATTCTTCATGTAGTACTGTCCTCGTTTGGGTGGAACAGCATTTTTCTGCAGCTTCTTATAGCAAGGACATAAAGTCTCATCCTCACTCTGGGCTGTTCGCAACTCCCCTGGCATTGGGTTTGAGACCATTGTCTCTGCCTGATCCTTTTCCTTCTGAGAGCGTGTCTGCATAGCTCCCATGTAGATTCGTTCCTTAGGCATTCCCAAAAAGACATACCGACAACCGAGGATGACGGGAAATATGGGATCAGTCTATACCGCGGCTCTGATTGTGCCCGTGACATATCTTGACCGAATCTCCACCTTAGCAATTGGTAACTTCATGGCTACAGCACTCTTTGTCGCAGGCTGTATATCCATGGTCTCCCCTGTGAGTTGTTCTGGGATACCAGATCAGCAGAAATCACAGCTTCCCCATCCAGGCCAGTATCGTATAAACAGTTGACTTGGTGGCCATTCACCTCAATCAACTCGACCACAGGGAGTCTCCCTTGGTCCGGAGTGTCTTCCACCTCCTCGACCTTTTCCTTGGAATCCTCTTTTGGTTCCTCGAGGCTTGTTGTGAAATTGGCGTCTTTTGCCTGGCATCTGCAGTCTGTAGTATTATGTGCTTTCGACCTGCAGTGTGTGCACCATTTTCTCTTCCAAATTTTTGCGAGCGCTCTCTTTGTTCAGAGTTTCTTCGCCGACCTCAGTCTTGTCTGTGATCACCTTCTTAGGAATAACTTGGCATGCCACGAAGTGAGAACTTTTCGGTTTCGATCTGCAGTCTTTTGTGTTGTGAGAGGGCGACTTGCAAATCGAACACCACTTCTCAGACCACGGTCTTTTTGCTGGGGAATTCGAGGTGCTCTTGTTTCCTTCCTTCATCTTCTCCGAACTCTCCATTGAAGTCTTCATATAAGGTTCCACTTCCATGTATTCCCCGTTCTTGGTTTTCTTTCGATCCTGTTTCTCCTGACCTTTGGTGGTTTGTGTACTTGGTTCCGCAGCTTCCCCATGTACTTCCACGAATTTCTCCGCCAGCTTATTCACGACATCAAGCCGTTCCGCCCCTTGTTCTCCCAAGAAGGTTCTGAGAGGTTTCGACATTTGCTTGCGCATCTGGTCAACTACCATCATCTCTTCCAGACTCTCATAGTCCCGCTTGAACTCTGCCAAATCCATCCATTTTTGGAGATATGATTTTAGGCGCAGACTGTAGGCGGCGAATACCTCTCCCGGCTCTCGTTTTGCTGATCGAAACTTCTTTCGATATGTCTGTGAGGTGATCTCGTAGTGTTTCAGCAAAGCGGCTTTCAATTCCTCGTAGTTGTTTTCGAGTCCTGGTGGTAGGCGTGAGTAAACCTCGTAACCGGAACCGCGTAAACCCTGGGACAATTTAAGATTCCATTTGTCTCTACCCAGCCCCATAGCTACTGACATGGCCTCGAAGCGATTCACGTATTGGTCAAATCTTTCTTTACTTTCCTCATAAACAGCTAAGGGAAACTTCATGGCATGGTAACCATGTCCACTCATGTTGGTTGAACCATGTGAAGATGATCCTCTTTCTGACCCATCCGTTTCTCCCTTAGTTTGTGTTTTGAGTTCCAGTTCTCGCATGCGGTATTCATGTTCTCTGCTCTTGTTGGACTGTTTAGCTTCCAATCTCTTGTTGGCCTGATTAGATTCCAGTCTCCTGGCGGCCTCTTCAACTTCCAGTCTCTTGGCGGCCTGTTAAGCTTCCATTCGTTTGGTCTCCAACTCCATCTTTCTTAGCTCTAGCTCTGCCTTTAGATCTTCTCTTTCTGCCTGACGAAGCTCTCTTTCCACGCCCTGTATATACTCTGATAGTGCTTGTCCAGACAATTCCTTCACCCCTTTCCCTCAATTCTTCCATATCTAGTTTATGAGGGCCATTGTTTAAGAAAGTGAGTCAGCAGGTTGAGGAAAGAAACCCCAAGGCAGTAAGTAATTACTCACTATCTAAAATTAATATATATATATATATATATATATATATATATATATATATATATATATATATATATGTCTATATATATCTATGACATCACACAGTACACCACAAACAATCTCTCAAGACAAAAGGAGATTTAGGACTATGACTTATGTAGACGTATAAAGTGTGAACAGGTATGTAATGTGTCTTAACACCTATCCACATTCACCCTGTCTGGATCTTTATTTTCCAGGCAATAATATCACCAGCAACAATGTAATGTAGCCCATATATATTAATGCAATATCACTATATATCCCATGGACATGATCACATTTAAAGTCTCTATATATCCTATAGACGTGCTCTCATATAGAGTCACCCTATATCTTATATATATAAAAGGCGATCTTCGTCCGTATTTATGTATCTATGTATGTCCTTTATACGCTCGCGAACGGCCCATCCGATTGAGATGAAATTTTCTACACGCCTTTCTTTCATTCCAGATCTGCCAACTGTGATATTTTTTTAGTGTGAAATCGCCTGCTTACCCAGTATTATTTCATTTTTCATTTTTCATTAAAATTTCATATATCTCAGGGGACCTAACTCTGTAAAAGTTATTTCAAGGGGCATAACTTTTCTGTATAACTTATAGTCATATTGTGGCATCGTTTTCAAAGATTTATAAACTCTTTGTCCATAGTTATGTACCGGCATATGAGTTATAATAAATAATGATACAATCTATAAGGCATTTTCAAAGTTTTCATAAAAATAATGCACAATGCATAACATTGTAACTCATCTTTTTTTGCTTAAGAAGTTACTGTAGTCATGCAGGTGATTAGAAAGCGTTTTCATTAAAAATAATGGATGGTGTGTGGAAGGGCATTTTTTTAAGTTACTTTTTTTGTTGTATGAATTTAATGAGACGCTACCCGCCAGGAGCTGGGTGAAGTCACGCCGGGTCAGATAGATAGACAGACCCACCTTTTCGCTGCAGTTGTCTACTCCTCCTTTTCCTTCTTCTGCTGATACTGCTGCCTCCGCTCCATTTACCCAAGTTAATTGTTGGGGAAGATGTAAAGATCTTTCAAGTGCTCTTTCTAATGCTTTTTGTAAGTTGGTCTTCGTTTATCTACGGTTGTTCTAACTGCAACCAATAAATGATTAGACAGACAGGCAGACAGACAGACAGAGAGGGAGGGACGGACAGACAGACAGACAGACAGACAGATAGTCGGTAACGGGAACGGGAACTTATATGACTACTTATATGAATTAAATGAGATGCTCCCCACCAAGGACTGGGCGATGCCGGGTCAGACAGACAGACAGACAGACAGACAGACAGACAGACAGACAGACAGACAGACAGACAGACAGACAGACAGATAGTCGGTAACGGGAACGGGAACTTATATGACTACTTATATGAATTAAATGAGATGCTCCACACCAAGGACTGGGCGAAGCCGGGCAGGGTCAGCTAGTATATATATATATATATATATATATATATATATATATATATATATATATATATATATATATATATATATTGGTTCGAATCGCAAAAGTGACTTATGAGAGTATGGAGCCGGTCGCTCAGAAAGTCGTGGCGTGCTGATGAGCGTAATCTAGCCTAGGAATCAACATACAGCTGAAAGATGCTGGTGTTGACCGCAATATCCTGAAACAGGATGGAAACGCGGGGAGAAAAAAAAATATATATATATATATCTTGGACGTGCTCTCATTTAAAGTCACCATATATCCAACGGACGTGTCCCCATTTAATGTCACTTGTCGTCCCTGGGGGAAAGTGGAGTCAACAAGCACACTTTTAAATCCTTTTGTTAATTTGGGACTAGAGTATTACCTTTTTCTACATACCCCTTTATGTCTTCTGATCACGATCTCTCTCTCTCTCTCTCTCTCTCTCTCTCTCTCTCTCTCTCTCTCTCTCTCTCTCTCTCTCTCTCTCTCACTCTTTTATTCCTTCATAACATACCGCGACAACAGTTTCCTCAAACACTTAATAGAATAGAACCAGTTCTCGCATGCGGTATTCATGTTCTCTGCTCTTGTTGGACTGTTTAGCTTCCAATCTCTTACTGCGAGAACTGGAACTCAAAGCTTCTCTCCGACTGATTCTGGGGTATTCCAATATCTTGAAATTTTTCACAGTCTGATCACCACGGAATAATGGGATTACTGTAAGTCCTTGAATTCTACACACTCACAATTCAGAAGTTAATAAAATCCATTGCTGAAAGCGCATCAACACTGTCTATCACTGTATCTATATATGTTCGACACAATGTCGCCAGTTAGTCAATTAACTAATCTTGTCTGCATGGAAACTGTTAGTGAGTTCTTCAGTTTTCATTTATATTTTTACAGTGTTCAAATATCTTTAGGTTATTTCACTCTGCCTTCAGAGAAGTAAATTCCTATCCACTGATTTCTTAGACTTGAGGGTATTTATCTTCAGAGTTCCTATTGGTTAGGTAATTTATCTCTGCACAAGTGAAGTGCCTTTTGATTCTTCTCAGGGTATGTCAGGAGACTTTCCGTGAAACCTGTTGAATATATATATATATATATATATATATATATATATATATATATATATATATATATATATATATATATATATATATATATATATATATATATATATAACCAGGTGATATCAACCTGACTCAGACTAATTCTTATGTGAGAATACTCAGGCCGTACTCAGACTGTACAGAACGATACTCTGACATAAGACATACGAGTTCATTAAATTCTAGACGATTAGATAAAAGAAGGAAATGGTAACGGCAAGGCACAGACACCCAGTAGACAACCCTAAAAGAATATCTCAGCATAGACCTATCATATCGAGTGCACTTACACCTCACTCGCCTCAGCCTAAGTCATGCCTCATTCTTCTTCTGCCGACACTCTATTCCTACGATCACATACGCCAGTTCACTATGCTAGATTACTAAGCTAAAGCTCTATTACCTTATACCATTCATTGTAGTCCTGAATTGAAACACAAAAGCACATAAGCACAAATGCCCCATTGCCTCTAAGCAACTCGGGACATTGCAATTTCTCCTCTCATAAGGACGAATAGATAAAACCTCCTGCTAGGTGGAATAGTTGTTAGCACACTAAAACAAAACATGTTTCCCAACCATTTATACCTTGGCTCCTATTCTCCGTCTTTTTTATCTTTATACATCAACAACCGAAATCTCCGTTACTTCAAAAGTCATCCGATCGTCTACCTTTTTCCCACATCAAAGGTTTGTGAAATTACTTTATCGCGAGTTGCCGGTGTTCAAAGGTTTGAGATTGCCGTTTTTCCGTCGTCCGTCCTCCAACAAACACGCGATATCTCTTTTGATCTTGGAGTCAATAACTTGTACTCACCTATCAATAATCATCAGAGCTGAATCATTTCAGATCCCGGGCGAGCACCCAAATAATGTCACAGCACTCCCTTCTTCTTCTTCTTCTTCTTCTTCTTCTTCTTCTTCTTCTTCTTCTTCTTCTTCTTCTTCTTCTTCTTCTTCTTCTTCTTCTTCTTCTTCTTCTTCTTCTTCTTCTTCTTCTTCTTCTTCTGCGTTCATCCGGATTGTCTTTTCAGACGTAATTGCGGTTTGTCTGGTTAGGCACCTTGGGCGGAAACCCTTAGGCCAACACATCTGACTATAGCGTGAATTTTTTTTACCAGGTTAGCATTCCTGGAGGACTCTCACTTTTGTGGTGCCGTCCACATCCCAGCTGGTCAAGTTAGAACGGTCGAATACTTCACGATCAACCCTCAAGGGAAGGCAGGGACAGTCCATCTGGAAGCCACCCATCCAACCATAGTGCTCTGGCACTGGGCTGACCTAGGGAATCATGACGTCCAGCTCATGGCTGCTTTAATTCCTCACTTCACTGTAATGGGCCTTTCGTTTGGTCCCCGCACAAACCAAGGACGGTCGGACTGCAGACGGTATCCACTCAGCGAGCTTTCGATTCGGACATGTTCTAGTCGCTGTGCCCGGAAAACAAAACAGTTAGAGCTGTTCCGGGCACGACGGACTATTTAGTCAGAGCTGTTTCCAGCACGAAGGCCATTTCACTCGGACGTTTATGCTTTGTGTCTGATTTATTTGCACCCTTAGGCCAGTACATCCGACTTCAGCGGGAGTTGTTACAGGTTTGCCTTCCCGGGGTTTCGGGGAACGTTAGACTCTTTCTGCTGTGGTGTCGCCCACCTCTCAGCTGGTCAAGGTAGAACGGACAAAGACATCAAGGTCAACCTTCAAGGGAAGGCAGGGGCAGACCATGGGTATTCCCCACTATCCAAGGAGGCTTCCATTATTGCAAAGCCGGTACATAGTGCTCTGAGACTGGGCTCACCCGAGGAATCGTCACTTCCTGCTCATGGCTGCTTTAATTCCTCACTTCCTTGTATTGGGCATTTCGTTTGCCACTGCTCGGACAGGCTGTGGACGACATCCACTCATCAAGCTTTCGCTTCGGACTTCCACGTAATGGATTCGCTAGCCAAGCGTTCATTTCGTATTTTTTAGACGTTTTCCCACCTTTGACTACGCTCACTATATGAGTATAGATACAGACTTTCATCGTAACCATTTCGTGCGACTGGGGCTTTTCCCCCACCTTTAGCACCCACTCACGAGGTAGGCTACATGTGCTGCCGGCTCAGCACCTTACCTCCATGCGACAGTGAGCGAGTATCGGCCAGGCCCTCTCATCCGGGTATCCCTCATATCCCACAGCTGAGCGCCTTCGAGCAAGTATCTGATCTAAGCATGTAGAATGCTCAGCACCTCACCTCCGTTCAGCATTACGTACATATCGGTCCGGCTCTCACATCCAAGGGTTTATGGCTTAGAGGCGTTCAGCCATATCCCTCAGCTCGTAGCCTTAGAGTATGTGTCCGGACCAAGAATTAGTGGCTTCGTACACCTGACTTGACCTTTCAACTGCTATCCTTAGTGTACCTGCAGAGCAGCAGGTTGTGTTTCTCTTGGTTTGGTCCCTATCTCAAGGCCTGCCCGACATGTAGTTGTGCTTCCGCCGGCAGGGCTCTTGAGGTCACTGGGACACGCAAGCCCCTCTACCACGTCAAGATAGAGACACATCAGAGGGGGTAGGGGTATCTCACTTCTGTGTATTTGTCACTTGTCGTCCCTGGGGGAAAAGTGGAGTCAACAAGCACACTTTTAAATCCTTTTGTTAATTTGGGACTAGAGTATTACCTTTTTCTACATACCCCCCTTTATGTCTTCTGATCTCTCTCTCTCTCTCTCTCTCTCTCTCTCTCTCTCTCTCTCTCTCTCTCTCTTCTCTCTCTCTCTCTCTCTCTCTCTCTCTCTCTCTCTCTCTCTCTCTCTCTCTCTCTCTCTCTCTCTCTCTCTTTTATTCCTTCATAACATACCCCGACAACAGTTTCCTCAAACAATTAATAGAATATTTAATGCAGAAAACTATGTCAGGTGTAGGTATTGAATGTGTATATGTCCTCTGTGGTGTAGTCTATTGTGTATGCGAGATAGGACTCTTTATGTCTATATTCAGCATCCTATCTCTCCTCATTATACGGCCATTCGACAACACACCACACATATTTGGATTGAGCTCACCCGGGGATGCTTCTCTCCGACTGATTCTGGGGTATTCCAATATCTTGAAATTTTTCACCACGGAATAATGGGATTACTGTAAGTCCTTGAATTCTACACACTCACAATTCAGGAAGTTAATAAAATCCATTGCTGAAAGCACATCAACACTGTCTATCACTGTATCTATATATGTTCGACACAATGTCGCCAGTTAGTCAATTAACTATTCTTGTCTGCATGGAAACTGTTAGTGAGTTCTTCAGTTTTCATTTATATTTTTGCAGTGTTTAAATATCTTTAGGTTATTTCACTCTGCCTTCAGAGAAGTAAATTCCTATCCACTGATTTCTTAGACTTGAGGGTATTTATCTTCAGAGTTCCTATTGGTTAGGTAATTTATCTCTGCACAAGTGAAGTGCCTTTTGATTCTTCTCAGGGTATGTCAGGAGACTTTCCGTGAAACCTGTTGAATATATATATATATATATATATATATATATATATATATATATATATATATATATATATATATATATATATATATATATATAACCAGGTGATATCAACCTGACTCAGACTAATTCTTATGTGAGAATACTCAGGCCGTACTCAGACTGTACAGAACGATACTCTGACATAAGACATACGAGTTCATTAAATTCTAGACGATTAGATAAAAGAAGGAAATGGTAACGTCAAGGCACAGACACCCAGTAGACAACCCTACCAGAATATCTCAGCATAGACCTATCATATCGAGTGCACTTACACCTCACTCGCCTCAGCCTAAGTCATGCCTCATTCTTCTTCTGCCGACACTCTATTCCTACGATCACATACGCCAGTTCACTATGCTAGATTACTAAGCTAAAGCTCTATTACCTTTTACCATTCATTGTAGTCTTGAATTGAAACACAAAAGCACATAAGCACAAATGCCCCATTGCCTCTAAGCAACTCGGGACATTGCAATTTCTCCTCTCATAAGGACGAATAGATAAAACCTCCTGCTAGGTGGAATAGTTGTTAGCACACTAAAACAAAACATGTTTCCCAACCATTTATACCTTGGCTCCTATTCTCCGTCTTTTTTTTTTTATCTTTATACATCAACAACCGAAATCTCCGTTACTTCAAAAGTCCTCCGATCGTCTACCGTTTTCCCACATCAAAGGTTGGTGAAATTACTTTATCGCGAGTTGCCGGTGTTCAAAGGTTTGAGATTGCCGTTTTTCCGTCGTCCGTCCTCCAATAAACATGCGATTTCTCTTTTGATCTTGGAGTCAATGACTTGTACTCACCTATCAATAATCATCAGAGCTGAACCGTTTCAGATCCCGGACGAGCCCCCAAATAATGTCACAGCACTCCCTGGGGTGAGGGGAACCTGCTAACACACTTTATCAACGGGATACCTTTAGCCCTGGGACATAAGTGACCTCTGTCCACAAAACCCCTTCAGCCCTTGGAACCCTATCTCCCGCACTCTCAACCAAGGGACGTTACCCCTTTCAAACCTCGTCCTGAACTCATGACACAACTCTGGCAGCTAACTATGCTAACAATATGGTGTATTATACAAGATGAATGAGAATGATAATGAGGATTCCAAGATAGGCCTTGCAGTATTATGAGAGATAAGACGTGGCAAGGATCGAGCAGCCTCCTGGAGAAAGTGTCATCATCGTCAGGGCCTCAAGTCACACTATTGGGTAAGTCAGACACGCTCACCATGTATCTCAGGCCTCCCTCCAGGTATAGGTTTCTCCACTTGGATAGGATGGCTGGCGAGTCGACTCACTGGTAATTGGGATCTCCGGTGGATGACGTCCCTGAAGTCTAAATCACCTTAGGGTAGGGATAAAGACTGTCTCTCGGGTGGTTGAGGAACTAGGACACTCCTCTGAAGGGTCTGGATGTATCGATGGTACTGCGGGTATAGCGAGATGGTTATCTCTCACTCAATGGTAGTAGCAGTCCCAACTGTCTATGCAACCCGCGCAGATCCTCCGACTCATAGCGCAGATATCACAGCCCAGATACCTCCCTCTCTGAAACGTGGCACTGTAGATAGAGTTCAAAACAGACAACAGTTATTGCACAATATCAGGCACCACAGGGTACCAGGCACTAGGTAGCGGAGACATCATAACTAGTTGGCATGAAGGCAGTCAGTCAGGGTCACAACCGGGACACTAACAACAACCAGATACTTGCCCAGCTGAATTAACGAACAAGGCCATATGGTGCTGTCATGGCGAACAACAGGGGCTATCAGACGTGGAGTGGACGATGAGTTAGCTGGAGCCCATTCTGACACGTACTCTCGAGTGTAAGTACTGCTCGCTGAGGTGGTGGATTTCCAAGCTGTTCACACCGGCTCTCGCCCTAGTCCGGATCACTGGACTCGTCCCCGATCGCCGCTCTGCTCTCAGCAAGATGGGAACCTGTGGAGGATAACACTCAGTGAGACCATCATGAATCAGACTTACCCACAACAGATACACTTAGGTCCCCCTTACTCAGACGTGTGGACCCTTCCCATAAGGGCCGCACTCTTTCATTAGCCACTCGAACATTTGAGGACAGACTGGACCTAGAACTAACGCGGCAGCTGTCCACCTGCATCCTCTTTCCCAGACGAACGTATGACTGGGCCAAGGTTGGTGTCTGAGATATGGGTCTCTGCTGAAACATAGCTAGACAACACATACGGTTAGTGAGTTAGTTGTACTTGTAGATAGAAGGGCCCTGATGGAGGGCCGATCGCAGTACTTCCTCACCCCCTTCCTGTTATCCGCCAACGCTGATGTCGTACCTTGCCGTAGGCACAATCCAGTAACTCCAAATAAATATACAGGGTGATCCCCCTGTAGCCAAAATCCACACCCCGTTCCCGCTCCCTGGTCCCAGGTCGGGGCATTTAGAACGGTTTCATGTTCAATATGAACAATTCTGTCGCAATGGTCCCTTCTCCCTCTATTCACCTCTCATGAATCCACTATATATTAAGCTGGCATTCCATCGAGGGAACTAATTAAAAGACTGATGTGAGGAAAGCCAAGAAGAAAGCCAGTGGTCGCCCCACCATGTGATCCGAAGCTCGACTCCCGGTACGACCTTGAAACGACCTCGGAGGTTTCGGCCGACCGGTGAATTCAATTCGTTGCACTCGCCCGAGTTCATCGATATATCACTCGATATATCCGAAGCGTCTCCTTAATCTACTTCCGGTAGCGCTGGGGGTAATGGTTCGGCCACGCTGGCCACATCGACGCTCGAATTTACCACGTTGGCCATGTGTGAACTCAAATTACAGGTCTCGCTTCCCTGAACCCGAGTTTCCCAATCTACAGGGTCTGTAAATGCGCCGCGCGTTGCTAACCTGCGAAATATCTTAGCAGTACAATGCTTGTAAACACGCGTTTGCCCCAGACTTCATTTACAGCCGGAAAGCACAACCGTATGACTGTTCACACGTGACCTCCTTTCCCGCGACGGGTAGTACACGCGTTAGCGAAATCTCATAATTCGAATCACCGACACTGCACTAGTTAGGGACAAAGGTTGTACACATACCTTCACACAAACAGCACGACAGTGGATACGAGAAGCGTTGTCACTGCAACTGGACATGATGTCAAAGGTCTTCCACCCTCATCAAGACACGGCGTCCCGCTCTCTATCACTTAGCCCTAGGCCAAAATGTCGACTGCCTGCCAGCAACCTTCGTCTCCAACTGATCCTGTGTTCCGGGACAATCGACTGCGCTTGCGTCGGACATGCGCAGTCCGTCTTGTCCGAAACCCTGTTCCGCCACCCACGTACTGGAATATTCTTAAAGGGCGAGCAACGACTCTGGTCGGGTTGAGTCAAATTACTGGTTAATTCCCTTTCACCGGCAAATTTTCTCCACCCGACTGCCCGATGTCTCAACGGACATTTTCTCAAACGGAAACATCACGAGGCGGACCCACTGAGTTCTGCGACAGTTTGGGGTATCCATTGTCTACAGAGTATTGCAGGGTGTATGGAAAAGTAAGCTGAAAAGTTAAATCATACTATGACTACGATGACCTTATCGCATTGTTGTAATATGTAAGTCATTTATGAGAATCCTTGCAAATCTGAGATGAGATGGTACAAGTTAGTGACAGTGAAGACACATGGAGTTGAATGTTGGTCAACCCAGTAAAGCTATCAGAAACGCTAATAGCCGACAAACTGCCGAATTGGTTCAATGTACCAGCATACCATATATACACAATTGATAATTAGAGATTATGAATTGCATTCAAGATAGTAAGAGATTCTTGTTTCGCTGATTTTCAAATTATAGTCCAAGCACAGTACCAGAGGACTGACAAGTCAAAATTGATTAAATATTAGAACCATATTATTGATTTGAATATTTACAATGTAAATTAATAAAATTGAATTTAGAATTGTAAATGTTCTTTTTTAAAGTGCAGCGGGGTTGAATGCCATGGACCTACATCAGGTCATGGGCAACTCGGTACAGATAGTCTAGAGCTTCACGCTGTCTGGCATGAAGATGAGAAGATTGAAAATAATGTCTTGCATGAAAATAGCGAGGCGGGTTGCGGAGCAAGGGACAACGTCTCCTGGAGACAGTCAGTTGGGCTTGAGCCACTGTCGATTTTTGACGTGGTTCTTGGCTCCGTAGCACGGCCACAAAATGTGCCGCTACATTTGTGGTTACGTTGTGTAGTTACTGTTGTAAAGTTATCGTAGGCTCTAGGTATCATCTAAAAGTAACTGATATGTGGTGTAAATGATATCGTGTATTGTTAAATGCCTGGAGTCAAAAAGAAGGTGTAAATTCGAATTGTATTCTGTTGTTCGGTTGAGTTACGTTGAGTTGGCTTAAAGAGTAAGCTGTTGTGAATTACGCAGCATCGGCGCTCATAAAACATTCATGACACACCAAAGAAATGTATATTTGTCCGAGCGCCGCAACCAAAACCTCAAGCCACAAACATGCTTATCAGATTGCCAGCAAAAAGTGTGATTGATTCACGAGCCTCAGAGTCAAACGAAGACAAACGTACACTCGCTGGCAGACCATATAAACAAACTTTCACTCGCTGGTAATAATGCACGTTGGGAGCAAGTCGCCGGCGAATGTGTTGCATGGAAGGCACATATCAGAAATAGAATAAAGAAGAAGGAGAATATGATTGCAGATAGATCACACACTGAGCGCATGAGACATAAGATGGTATGTGATGGTGAAAATGACCATGTTAGTTAGTAAGTTAGTTAGTCGCAGTTCCAACTTCACAGCAACGGGTCGTCCCCATTATGCTCCGTTCCTGTGCCAGTGAATATCACACAAAATGCTCCCCACTGCCCAATGTGAAAAGTGGAAAAGACAGGAGTCTCGACAAACAACAGCCCGCACAGATACACTGTGCATAATGCCGCCATCAGAATGTCAACACACCAGTCCCCCACAAAACACAGTCATTTTCACATCTGGATGTTTCCTACATGTTCACCCACACAGTCCATGAAATACAGTTCATCGTCGATGGCAGTAGCAGTCAACCAGAAGCCCAGCAGCCACGCATTTCTGCATAAGGCAAAAACCGGTCAACTCTGGAACATAGCCATCCGCCATCGCTCCGAACACGTAGTCACGTTCCAAAAGACCTCGGGCAGATTCAAAAGCATTTCACAAGAAACTCACAGCTCACAGTGTCGCGCCACGCACTCACTCAGTAGCAGGGCGACGGAACCATAAAGCCTCCTTAGTCGCCTCTTACGACATGCATGTCCATGACCATGTGTTTACATGCATCCACTGTGGATGAACATTTACAGCGCGAATTGACTTTATCAGTCACATTCGCTACCGCCATGTGTTGTAGTTATTGTGCCTTTTTTGAAGCACAATGTTAGAAACTATCGTCTGTCAAGACGGCAAGGTGCCAGAGATATAGTTGTGAACATCTCTGTAGTGGGATTCCTGTACTACTTGGTACATATCGCTTTATCTTTCCATCCACTGACTGCCATTCCTTTTTATTTGTGTGGTGCGCATTGATCCACGTTTCATCCAAATATACTATGTCATAATTTTATTTGCACATTTTCTTTATTTCACGTAGGTATGGCTTATCGTGGCTCCTAAATGCGGTTGCTCGCAAATGATATTTCTTGTACTTTCTAAACATAAAGCCTAATGTCCATATATTTTTCCACAAAGATGTTTTGAATAGCTCTATGTCATTGTTCTTTCTCAACCAAACCTAAGTTTTCTTACAATCACTTTGGTATCCACTATTTATTACAATAACTCGCCTTACGACCTCCTTGTCAAAGCTGTCTATAATTACCTTTCTATCTACCGTTTGATTATTGCGTGGTGGTTTCATTTCAGATTCATGCACCCGTCGACGAAATGACCGTTTACTCAAACCAAAACGTAAGCAGAGGCTTATTTCCCGGGATTTGTAATAGTATGAAACAGTTTCCTGCGGTCAGTTTCTTGACAAAAGTATGTGTAAAACTTCATAGCGATGCTTTTAAGTGTACAAAATATCACATTAAATTCAATTCAACAATGTTCAAATGTTAGCGATAAATGGTAAGATATTATAGGGGCGTTCATTTGAAACCCGTTCCAATGGCTTTATTACAAAAGCATGAAAGAAACATTAATAGAATTAAACAAAGCATTCATTTTGAATGAATTATGCACTATAAGTTGGTCAGAAGAAGTCGCCGTAGGCATTCAGGCTAGCATCCCATTGCTTTGTTGGGCGGCGAATGCCGTCCGCAAAAAAGGATTGTGGTTTCTCACTGAACCAAGTGTTTACCGCGTTCATTACGTCTGCATCTGTGTGAAATCGTTGCCCCTTGAGAGCTTTTTTTAGAGGTCCAAGAAATGAAAATTAAATCAGGCTGGATGTTGCAGAATTTCCCACTTCTTCCTTGATAATGCTTCCTGCACAATATTTGCGACATGCGGATGAGCATTATCGTGTAACTAAATCACACCGCGAGAAAGCATACCGGATCGTTTATTCTTTATGGCTTTTTGCAGCTTGTCTAGTGTTTACAAGCAGTAACTTGAATTTTTCGGATTTTGGTGATCCAGCATGCTTTAATTACATGCTCTCTCTGTTGCTGCTCGGCTCAGAGTGATGACACTATGCCATTATGCGGAAGAGAAATGCATCACCATCCACTCTGTAAAGCAGCTAGTGGTTCAAACACCATCCCATGCGTTCCTCTTTTTGGTGGTCGGTCAACATCTGTGGTACCCACTGTGAACACACCTTCCGATATTGCAGTTTCTTACGAACGACCTTTTGAATTGTCTCAGTTGACACATCAAATTCTTTCTTTAGCGAACGTATGCTTCAACAACGGTTCATCTGTACTGCTGCGTCAATTTTTGCGATGTTTTTTTTTTCCTGTTGCAACAATATGCGCTTTATCCGGCCGTCGAAGATCTGTCGTGAAGTGACGTCTTTTCCGAAACATTCGTGCCCAGTCTGTCACTGTTGTCTTCGACACACGTTTGTTACCGTACGCTGCCTGCATTCTTCCATGAATGTCCACTGGTCGACATCCTTCAAATGAAAGAAACTGAATCATCGCTCTTTGAGCTTCTTTGGACGGATTTTGGATCAACCCAGCCATTTTCTCAACGGTCAGAAATAGAACTTATGCATCATGGTACGATAAGCACTTGTTCTTTTATTCATTGGTCAGTACTTATCACATGACTGTGACATGATCATGTTCAACGTACGCCATTACGCGCTGTGCAGCACGAACGGATTTCAAATGAACGCCCCTTATATAAAATAATAACGTTTCACGGAAGCGCCTACAGGGTGTATTTTTAATGAAAATGGTGTTTTTGAAAATATTGCCGTTCCAAGTTTTGTATTTATGTTGCATAAGTTCACAGAGGATAAACTTGAAACGGAAATATTTTCAAACATCCCACAATCATGAAAAATACACCCTATACTATTGGTAGAATTATTGGCGCCACCCATTAAACACATCCGTTCCACTATGTGACGTGCTTCTCATTAGGAAATTCACGTGCACCACGGACAATATTAATTATTGAACACTAATGTTTCTATGTGAAGATGTAATACATCTCATAATATACACTTCATCTCTGACCAGTAAATTATATAAACAAACATTACGATCTGCTAAAACAAAATCTCTAGAACAAGATCAAGATGGTGCAAGATGGACGTTCCTTCTCTCCGCCCGTTAGGCGAAATGTGTATTTTCTTTTAGTTTTTTGTGTTGTTTTTTAGCAGTGGAATGCCTCAACGGTTTCAAGTGATCAACGTATTTATGTTACCATCAAGAAGAAAAGATGTCAGATGTCCCTTGGGGTAAGATGGTTGCAAACCTTTTCGTCCGTTAGGGCGAACATTGTTTTGTGTTTCTTCCTACAAAGAAAAGGCACCAACACAGGCTCACAGCTGGAAGGATACCCCTCTTACATTGAGGCTGTCACATCCCCACACAGGACGAGATGGTTTAAGTTGCATCTGGAACACTAAGCACTTTTGTTTTCTTCATAGTAGCACGGGATAACGCAGGAAACATCTGTTGTAACACGTCTGAATTCCTTATGGATGCGAACACAGTTGCATTATAGATAAACAATGTCACCATTGAATGAGCTCTGGCAGCTGGAGTGTGGTACATGTATGTCGTTGGAGGTAGATATAACAAGTTACGTGGAGGCTCCCAAATACCCCTGTCACATTGCTTCAATAATATTCTTTAGCCCTGGCTGGGATAGGTCTTTGCTTGCCAACCCTCCTCCGTTCCCCGGACTCACTGTCACTCTATCTTTTGACCTCGGGGCCTATTCCCTGAGGTGTCTTTCTGGCTGACACAAATATAACATGACGATCGTCACAGTAACTATAATTGTAATTTGATAACTTAATAAAGAACAGCACAGGAAAACATCAAGGCAGTTAAAACAGATAGTTCTCTACAAATAAACAGGGATAAAGTGTTCAGTTCAGGCACAGAGCCTCATGGCTTTCCATCATAGACCAAGCTTAAGTCAATGTCCGTTCAGTCCACATACAGCTCACAGAGGGTGTCTTCAGTTCTTTCCTTCCCCCGTAGGTTGTTCGAACAACAGGCCGCTGTAGAACCAGGCTTCCAGGTTTCCGTGGACCACACTCTATAGTTAATCAAGTGTTCTTGGAAAGAGCCATGGAATCACTTGGTACAATGTTGGGTGAGAAATAATATAATGGAGAACAGTTCGTAAATAATAATGGGTGTGTCTGAGAATTTGGCGGGGTCCAGCCAAGAATACCAAGTGACTCGATCCTAGCGTATCGAGATGACTGGCGATGTGTTATAAAGGCTGATGGTAATTCTTTCAGGCCAGTGGTGGCTCTATCTCGTAGAGATCATACCCTTGGGCCTGGTATGGCCCAAAACTTGACATGGACTCGTCTTAAACATAACTTTCCGCGTAGAGGCCTTGTCGATACTTTCAGCTCTATTCACTTCCAAAAGAAGGACCCTGGAGATGACAAACATTTGTGAAAGCCTCTAGCTTAAACTTCAGGAACAGCCGACATGGAGACTCCTAATGGTCTCAGCATATCAGTTGGCATAAACAAGATATATACATAATAATACTATACAGGAGACCTGAGTGAATTGGCCTGACCTGTCAAGAGGTCTTTGATTGGCTAGGCCCCTGCTTGCCTAGACCTCCAGCTTGTCCAGGTCGTGTCGTTTGACCCTAGGTACAATACCTATTTTCTTCATACAAGATTCACTCTCCACTCTCATACCATGCCTTTATTATTACTGTGCACATTCGTTTCCCGGCTTCCCTCTCACTTGCAAACCCTCTCTTTCTCACGACAAAGCTCTTGTGGTGTTGTGTGCGTAATTATGTGTGTTTCCCCCCTTAACTAATATTATAGTAGTAGGTCTGTATGGAAAGAAGTGTAGTTCCCCATTCCCAGCAAGAATAGGAAATAAGATACTACCCCTTCCGGCCGCTGCTCTAGTCTGAGCTGTCGCCGCAATGTACCGGCAGTGCCTTGCATAAGCCATATGTGTAGATGAGTTCTGGTTCTTTCCAGTGCTATAAAGAGTTCTATTTATTCTCTGGCATCATCTTAATGACCAGTAACTATTCGATCCACTTAGCCACCCTATCTGCTAAAAGATGAAAGAGATAGCACAGTGGATACCCTCTTCCGTTTTAAGAAGACAGAATATAAATGGTTGGAACCCGTCCCCACGGAGTCCTCCCCTCCTTCCGGCATACCGTAGCTATATAATGTTTATATTCAAATGAAAGATGACACTATGCAGAGTTCAGGCCGTAGGAAGAAAGATAGCACCCGCCCATCTGCTGCCAAGAACAAGCGAAATCATCTGGCGAGATATATTGCTCAGATTCGTTCCCAGGCAATGCCAAGAACAAGACGCCTAGCTAGATTGGCCAACAGTCAACCCACTCACAATATGGCGTGACTGCCGTTTCGCCAATTCGTCTCACCAGTCGAGACAACATAGATTTATAGGCCAAGGTCTGGCAGGACTAAATAAAACCCATTGTTACCTTTCAATCCACCAGTAGGATGCGGCACTTAATCTGTCTCACTCTTTAAAGTGTCAAATTGACATGATGCAGTCTACAAATGGTAGTTGTTTAAACGGACATTGATAGCCCAAGAATTTACATTAGTGCGTATTTGGTGCAAGGTGCCCTATCGGGTTTTCCCCGAAGAAACGTCAGACTTCTAATAGTTCTCTTAAGAAGAACGGGTTGTAAAAGTAACCAAGAGAATTATCTTCCCAGGGAATTGAGCGGATAAGAGAACTGAGGGTTCCCGAAAGCTGTTTCCCACTGTTTTTCCCAAAATCAAAGAAGGCATGAGGACATGGGCCACTGGCGTTCCGTTACAGTAGATATGTAGCATTACAGCAGTTTATAGCACATATATCGGATGACAGCTCAACGAGGTGACGTGCCCCAATGGCTGTGGATGGTAACTCCAGGAACGGGGAAAACTGCATTCACTGGTGATGATACCATTCTGGTTATGTACACAGACCCAAAGACACGCTCGAATGTCTATTATACTTCCCCCGATTCTGTGAAGGGTCTACTGGTCTGTCACGCAGCTTTCAACTCATGGGTGGTATGATTACATACCCCACTTCTGTGAGGTGCAATTTTCCGGCCATGGAAGAGCTCATGCAGTTGGTGATAAAACTGATGACAACAAAATCGACCTTGACGTGCTTCTGGCCGCACAGCGATTTCATCTGTCGTAGTACAGTCGCTTGACTGCCCTCATCGACATAGTAAAGTGGTGGCACCAGTTTCTGTAGCGGAGTGCTGTATCAGAGCTCAGCGCAAAGGTAATGCTGCCTAGTAAGTAAAACTGAGATTCCCAGCTAGTTATCGTGAGCTACAGTTCTCAAGCCAAGCGTTCCCATGGTCACAAACGCATATCGGTTTCAGCGATCAGTCGCTATCAACAGCTGTTTCGCACAGACAAAGATCATCTACACACCAGTGGTTGACTGATTCACAAAGTGTGGCGTCTGTGAATTAATTATACATGGGGACCGAAGTTTACGGTGCTGCACAAGTGTCACCAACAAATCCTTATGAAGTGCTAGAAGATCTGGAAACCAAGTAAATGTGAGTCTTTCCAAGGGGACTGTAGAGGCGTCACCAAAATTCCAGAGTCTTCATAGAACGCCCACCTTCTACTCCTTTGGTCGGTTAGTTGCGGCCAGGCGTTTGCCATCCTGCGTGAAACAAGTAGTTAAAGCCACCACACATTCACGACGAGCTGCTAGACTCCCCACGAGCTACTGGGTCTCCTCAATTACGTATTGAACAATTATGTATCGAAATTTAGTCACAACAGCACCACATCTGTGAGAAGTTTTCCCCTGAAATAACCAACAGTAGCTCTCAAGCCGACGCTAGTCACATGCCCACAACATGCCTCCCCCGAGACACCCTAAGCCAGACCCTGACGAGAGCATTTACTCGAACTATCCCGGCACACGGACTTCGGCTCCAGAATTTCGAGGCAGCTTACATGTGGATTTACCACCCTTAAGACACTCTGCCCCAGAAAGTAGCTCGATATATGGGAACTTGAGCAGCACTGTACCGCCGATGAAAACGCATACGACGCTATGGCCACTTCTTCAACTCCTCCACCAAAAAAAAAAAGGTGGTGATAAACAATGTGTCTACGATGAACATTTACGCCCATGTCAACAATCGATTCCAGGTCAATCAACTGTAGAAGATAAAGAGCCGGTCCTATCCTATGATGGTTTCTTTGACGGTCAGAGGGTGTCTGGGTTGGACGATGATAACTTTCATGCATTTGTCAAATACAAGGATCTGGTAATGATTAGGTTTGGCGATCCACTTTAACCCCCAAACTGACGCACCCAAAGCCACTTTCAAAAAATCGGCAAGGCATCAAGACAGCGATCAGTTTGCGGCAGTGGACTGCTAGCGATATTCCGATCTATGTAAGAGCCTGGATATAAAATCCTGCCAATGTTCAGAACCTACTCCTTTGGGAAAGTCCTGGACGCCCAGAAATCCCGTGCACAATAATAACAAACGTGTGAAATATTTATTCAGCGTGATCAACAGGATGTATTAGTAAACCTATAAACACTTGAATTTATACTTAATCAGAGACACACGGCTTCCATCCCCCCAAGAGTACCGCCTAGAAAGATGTGTGGTGTATAACAGTACAGAAGGTAAAGACATTCAGGCCGAATGCATCAACAGACAATTCAACTCCATCGTCACTGGGTTTTCTAGTTTATTGAAGACTTCATAACAAATGCCAGTCCAGCAGATCTCCAGACAATTAATTAAAATGAAGTTACAAATAGAGGTCAGCCGTTTCACGCATTCTAGATGTTAACCAACAACTCTTGCGACCTCTCTCTCTCTGATGGTACAGTCGTAACTAATTGTTCACTACCCCGTCGTCACAGCACGACAATCCCTAGCTACCCCCCAGCGGGGTGCTCACCCGTGCGTTAAGAATCTTCTCGTTGCACACCAACACTCCCCTATAAGCCACTCTGTTATAGGTGCACACGTGCCCTTGTATCGTCCTGACTTTCTGACATACTCGGCCATGGCTCTAAAGAAGCCCCCGGAGGAGCTGACGTTCCGACATACTCGGCCATGGCTCTAAAGAAGCCCCCGGAGGAGCTGACGTTCCGACATACTCGGCCATGGCTCTAGAGAAGCCCCCGGAGGAGCTGACGTTCCGACATACTCGGCCATGGCTCTAAAGAAGCCCCCGGAGGAGCTGACGTTCCGACATACTCGACCATGGCTCTAGAGAAGCCCCTGGAGGAGCTGACGTTCGGACATACTCGGCCATGGCTCTAGAGAAGCCCCTGGAGGAGCTGACGTTCCGACATACTCGGCCATGGCTCTAGAGAAGCCCCCGGAGGAGCTGACGTTCCGACATACTCGACCATGGCTCTAAAGAAGCCCCCGGAGGAGCTGACGTTCTGACATACTCGGCCATGGCTCTAGAGAAGCCCCTGGAGGAGCTGACGTTCGGCATGAACATCACCACGGCCGAGGCGAGGACGTTTGGTGGTGTCGTCATTGTCTCAGGCATCACCATTCTGGCTGCCAGCGGTTCCATGATCGTGTACACCTTTATAACACCGTCTCCCGACAAGATGAAGACGTGCGAAAAACTGATCGTCTACAATGTCCTAGCTCCTGATTTACTTCTAGGGGCTCTATTGACACAGATTCTAGGCCCTGCCATCATCAATAGGTCCTGGAACTACAGCAGGTTTTTCACACAGTGGCTGGCCTTTCTGCACGCGGGCTGTGTCTACCACGCTCATGTTGCTGCCGAGATTCATCTGCTATACAATTGCCATGTCGTTGCGAGATGTGTACAGGTACGAGGGTTCTCACGACACAAAGCACATGTCGGCGCTGGCAGTCTCTTCTCTCAGCCTGACGATATGTTTCTGCTCCCTTCCTGCTACAGAGAGACAAGGATACGTTTACATGGAGACCTGGCTTGGCCCGTGGTTCAACATCCAGTACCAGTATGCGGGATATTTCATGGTCGTGGCACTGACCGGTTTGATATTGCACTTAGATATCACCAGCATCGTCCAGTTGTTTGGGGTTAAAAGGTATTCACGCAAGAAGGCTCAAAGATAACTCGACGTGTTTTGACGATCTTAACAAGGTCATCTTTTACGCCATGATTACCACTCTGTGCGCACTGCTGACATTACTTGCTATGTTTGTGGTGAAAAACAAAATCGCGGTGTTATTTGTCAGACTACTTCTATACGTGGGCCCACTGGTGCAAGTGGGCATTCTCCTTTATCTGTGCCCTCATTTTCAGTTTTGGCGCTCCGTGGTCACAACCCACGACATGGATGATGTTGCTAAACTGGGAGAGGAAGCCGGTGACACCACATCCGACAAATTAGCCAGCATCTTTGGCGATGAAGAAGGGGGCGACTAATAAGCACATTCAAGGCACAGTCCATCACACATAAACACCCGGATAATTGGCAAAATCCGATCTTATCTCAAAGACATAGTACCAGCTCAGTGTGTTGCCAACGTCTAAAGCTTCAGAATGAGATCTGACACTGTCCACATAAGCAGAGATAACATAACTGTGTCACGACAGAATTGGTGTAAATCTCGTATGTTGACAAAACAGACACACTAATCATGGAATTCCTACTGGAACTTCAAGTGTCAACAGTTCCTTGTATATTTTATGAGAACGTTCCAGCAACGTTTACTTGCGATAACATTTTACTGATGTTAGTTTAAAAAAAAAATTAAGTTGCATGTCCTTCACAGTACGTAGCAGTCAACCACGGAATTTTCGCTGTTCGCGATTCCTGGGCAAATTTTACGTTCAGTAGTTTGCCATTGCGTTCTGAACGACCGGCTCCTATACCTTTTTCGAAAAATAACCCAGCACCGCTGTGTTTCGAACCCGGATATACGGGCTCACAAACCGCGTTCTTAGCCACAGAGACCGGTTGACACTAGTTACTTGTCCGTATATCTATCTACCCGTCCCTTCTGTCAATCAGTGTCCAGGTCTCCCAGGCGTATGTTGCAATGGGAAAGATGCATGCTCTTTAAAATCTAATTTTTTTGTAGTTCTATCTGCCCCACTCCACAATTTCCAATGGAATCTACTTAACATCTATGGTTTCCCTACCAAATATACCAACGTCATAAAATCTTTCTACAAAGAGACACGTTGCTGCGTAAGAACAGAAATAGGCAACTCTGACTGGTTCTCGGTTGAAACAGGAGTGAAGCAGGGTTGTGTCTTATCACCGATGCTCTTTGGAATAGCTATTGATTGGGTCATGCGCAAATGCACAAACAACACAAATAGGGGTATCCATTGGGTTGACAAAATTCTAGAAGACCTGGACTTTGCCGACGACATAGTACTTTTGAGTTCAACACACCCAGATGCCCAAGAGAAAATAAACCATCTCCAAAATGTTTCAGGGCAAATTGGTCTCCAAATTAACACCACAAAAACAAAGACTATTGATCTTACCAGCAGTTCAGATGACACCAAACAAATTAAACAGCTACGTTCTTGAAAAAGTCAACAGCTTCACATACCTAGGAAGCAAAATGACATCTACAGGGGACTCAACACCAGAAATATCATCTAGAATCGCTCTGGCATCTGGTGCCTTCAATAAACTGTCAAACATCTGGAAGTCAAAGACACTCAGCAAACACACAAAACTTAAAATCTTCAACTCTTGTGTGATTCCAGTGTTAACGTATGGATGTGAAAGTTGGAAATCAACGGTAGCTTTAGATAAAAAATTAGACAATTTTGAGAACAAATGTCTTAGAAGACTTCTAAACATCCACTGGACAGACTTCAGGACCAATACGCAAATAAGACAAGAGACTAAGCAAGATACAGTATCCAATTTTATAAGAAGACGCCGTTGGAACTACATCGGCCATGTACTCAGAATGGACAAGACAAGACTCCCCTACTAAGCCCTCATATGGTCACCGGTAGGGAAAAGAAAACGGGGAAGACCAAGAGAGACCCTGCGTAGAACCATCATCAGAGAAGGCTCATTCAATGGTCAAGTAAACATCCAAGATCTACAACAGGTAGCAGCGAACCGCCAAGCATGGAGAGTCAGGACTTCTGCCCTATGCGCCGCCTTAGGCTCAAGAGGAAAGACTAACTAACTCCACAATTTATTCAGTTGTTGTAGTCTTTGAAGAGCAATAGATATTCGTCTTTTAATTTATTTTATTGTGTTACTATTGTTGGTAATCAATGACACAAGATATTCGAAATTTTCCACCAACTCCAATTTTTCCTCATTAACATATATTTCTTTCTCCATAGTAGTTTTATCTGAATGCTTTATCTTTATTTTTGCTATGTTAAGATTTAAGTTGTAATTTTCACTATTAATATGGGTTGGGGTTATTAGGTTTTTCAATACCATTCTGTGTTGTGCATAGCAATGTTGTATCATCAGCATATCGAATCTCTGGTATGTCATGACCAACGATAATTAGAATATCAAATTATTCCATCTGACATCTTTGACATTTCTCATGATATTTTCGGCGAATAGGTTAAACAAATTTGGTGACAGCATACAGCCATGAGAGACTCCTTGCTTGATGTAACACCAGTCTGATGTCTCGCCATCTATTCTAACCATTGTTTGTCCAGATAGAGATTTTTTATGAGTTGCATTACATGTGGTGGAAAGCCCATATCATGATATCCCAAAGTTTCTGATGTTGTTCACAGTCAAATACCTTTTAATAATCTACAAAACACGAGAATAGGTTTACATTAAATTCTCTGCAGATTACGCACTAGAAAACATAACAATTGAAAGCCATAGTTACAGACCAGGATTCGAACCTGCCACTTCCAAATGACGACAGCGCCTTGCTGCAGGAAGAAGTGTACTTCGACGCATGACCACCTAAACACCCCAATTGATATTTATGTGGTGTGTGCACAATGCTGTTGTCCGCTTAGAATGTGTTGCTAACTGAGGTATACAGACTACTTAGCCACGCCACGGTCAACAGTCCAGGTTGACATAGAGCTCAATAGATACAACTCTAGCTAGCACGCTGGTCTGACAGAGAATACTGAAATATCCGCAAGCAACTAACCACGAACATAAAATACTGAAATACCCGGGGAAAAATACTAACCACGGACAGAGAATATTGAAATACCAGGAAACAACTAACCACGAACAGTGAATACTAAAATACCCCAAAACAAATAAGCACGAATATAAAATACTGAAATACCCGCAAACAATTGACCACGAACAGAAAATACTGAAATACCCGCAAAAAATTAACCACGAACAGAGAATACTGAAAAACTCAGAAATAGCTAACCACGAACAATTGACCACGAACATAAAATACTGATATAACCGCAAACAATTAACCACTAGCAGAGAACACTGAAATACTCGGAAACAGCTAACCACGATCATAACATACTGAAAACTCAGCAAAAAATTAACCACGAACAGAGAATACTGAGATGCCCGTAAAGAATTAACCACGAACAGAGAATACGGATCAAGTATCTGCTAAAAATAAAATGGAAACTAAGAAAAATCTGGGACAACTAGGCGTTTGGTGTGACATAGACCGCATTACGTGCCGATTGGTCTACAAATATGGAGCTGGCATCATGAACCTAATACGCCTAACGACATTGTCGGGAATTTTTGACTTGACTTATCAACTAAAAATTAACCGCAGACAGAGAATACCCATCTATCGTGCCCTGAGTGCAAGATGGTTGATTGTGCTGGAGGTTTGTCATGGACATGTTTCGATACCGCCCCGTTGTTACGATATACTACTGGCTGGGACCAGCAGACATTCGGGTGCAGGGGTCTCGCTGGTGGTGGGCATAAACCCCTGCTGCCGCTGTCACCGGCCTCAGAAATATATGAGAAGGGCGAGGACAGAAACGGTATAGTTCTCTCTGGCAAACATTGTAAATTAACCCCATTGGGATAGCCAAATTAATACAATGTTCGCCGACAGCAATAGTTCTTCGACTCTTTGTGTATGCGCTCAAAGCAATGAACATTAAAATGACAAACTGGGAAGATAAATAGATTGTCCGGACAGTCATCCTCGGGCTGTAAGAGGGAATATACTAGCTTGGTGTACAAGATAAAGCACGCTCACAAAACACACACACACACACACACACACACACACAGAAAAGCTTGTCAACATAGATCGCAGTTCGATGGGAAACAGCGCGGAGTTACTTCAGTGTTATGGCCATTGTCCGGGCGCTTGTTTTCCGCTGTCTACTGCAGGAGTCAAGAGCTTCATGTGTTGCCAGCCTGAGATCCAGCAACATCACACTGCACATTTCACAGGCGGGAGGTGTAGATGCTGTCTGCTCATGCAACCTCTAGCCGAGGCTCAAAGTTGCGGATGTAGATGTGACTGTGTTGAAATCAGGCAGAGAATCATAGACAATGCTAGGAGAATAACGTCTGCAGTAACATTACAGGTGTCGATTGTCAATCATGTAAGACTTTGTAGAGAACTAGAAATAACATGACTGGCTAGAAGAAAGGGCAATTGAAAGAATGCTTCATTGCTTGTATTCATTGATTTAATAACCTGAGATTTATACTGTTGTCTGTAACGTAAACATAGCTGTGGGCTATTTGGCAGCAGACCACATTGTCTTGGGTTTCATACAATGGTATGAGTGCAGGTCGTTCAGAAAGCAATCGCAAACTATTGAACGTAAACTTGTCATGATATCACGAACAACCAAAACGTACACGGGTTGATTACGTCGTCCCGTAAAGGTATGCAAGTAACTTTCTTTCTATTACGAAAACACAATGATAAAAAAAGAAAAACCTCCGTCTGTGCTGTTCACGAGCACTTATTCTCAGGGCTAACCTCTATATGTAGAGGCCACTCCACCATCCGCCACACGGTGGACTCGCCAGTAGATGGATAGGCTCCAGGTAAGTAATACGAGAGGACAGAAGTAATGGTAATTTCAAGGACACGGATCCTATCTAAACATAAAGTTACAGTCAAAGGCTTTAATTTGGAGCAAGCAGAGAAATTCAAGTATCTAGAGCAGAGGTCTCAGAAAGCAATGGCAAACTACTGAGCGTAATCTTGCCGAGAAATCATCAATCAGCTGAAAGATGCTGATGTTGACAGCGATGTCCTGTAAAGGATATGCAAACATCTCGTTATTTAATATAATATATATTAATAATTTCAAAAATACATTCAGAGCGTGCGATAATTTACTCTGCTCGTGGTTGTTATGCTCAGATATTATCGAATGCGCCTGTTCAGTTTGCAACGAAACGTTATGAAGTTCCCATTTCCCAGCATTGTCGACCAATCAGAGTGCGCAAGGCGACATGTTGTCGTCTGTTACAATTGTTTATCAGAGTCGATAGTATTGTGTTGAAATTAGATTTTTTTTTTCAAATAAAAATTTACCGTTAAAGCCTATAAACGTGAGTGTGAAAAATCTAAAATCAAACAATGGTAAAAAGCGAAAATGTGAAAACGTTGCTTGTCGTGAATTCAACGAAGATTTTTTTTCTCCTGCATATCCTTTTTTCAGGACATCGCTGTCAACACCAGCATTTTACCGCTGTCGTTGATTTCTTGGCAAGATTACGCTCAGTAGTTTGCCATTGCTTTCTGAGCAGCCAGCTCATTTATCCCGTTAAGTTACCAAAGCGGTGAGAAACGCTTCCAATTCTCGCGCGCTGCTTTACCTTACGTGGATAAACGGGATTATGGAGAAAGTCGTTTAACACCTGGGCCAGGAAGACCGCCTAGCTGTAGTCGTAAACCAGTTTCTTAATCTGCGGATTTTGTGTTTCTGTTACAAAACCTCATTCATGTGGTTTTAATGAGAATGTTGAAAACGCATCGGGCTGCCAACATGATCAATCTAACTGTTTTAAAAGAGGCTATGGCACTAATGCAACGTATCACAAAAATCAGAAAGAGACAGTCGTCATTGTTTGGCCACACTATGAGAATAGAAAACTGGATCGTAAATAAAAAGTTGCTTAAAAGTTGAAAAGGTCGACTTCATTGCACCCGGTTTTTATCCCATATGGGTCAGTCTCTTTCCGCGGCCCGGAAAACGTCGCACAAAGCACGAACTCCGTAGCTCCAGCGACGACCCTCAGGAGTCTTTAAAAAAATACCGCTCGTGGACCGAAAGACGCGGCCCGGAATCGAACCCACAACCTTCGGAGCCCGAGTCAGACAGCTTGACTACTTCGCCACGGAGACTCCCTAAAACTGGATCATGTTGTGACAATTGGATGACTTATGCAAAAAGAGACAAGGGAAGGCAATAAGATCACTGTTGACAGCATTTCGTCTTGGCAGGAAAGATTCCAGACGATGACGTCATACATGCTGTTAAAAATCGCATGGCGTACAGATTCATGATGACTCACACTTTTCGACAAGGCACGTGATGATGATTTTGAAGATCACAAGCGAGAAGCATGATTGCCCCTGTCAGTCGGCAGGACACTTGATGATGCATCTGCTAAACCCAGCATCACTGTACGATGTGTTTGTGTTGAACAATGCCTAGTGATTATAATCTTTTATTCAAGCAGTGCTATAGAATGGATGAGTGATAATTCTAGTCACATTGTACAGGTGAATTGTAGACCTGCCCAGTGATGACCACAAGCCTTGCATAAACCAGATGTGGAATAAAGTACGAGAAAAGAACCCATTTTAACGATGTGGAACAAATAGTTATAACCCCATACACACACACACGCACACACACACACACACACACACACACACACACATATATATATATATACATATATATATATATATATATATATATATATATATATATATATATATATATATATATATATATATATATATATATATATAACCCCATAGTTTTAGACTAGTCTGTAGTCGATGTGTGATGGGGTCAGTAAATTCACGGGTTGTCATTTGAGGTTACAAGTAATCCTGGCCGCAAACATCTCATAGACGAGAAGTCCGTCTTCTCATAGACGTGAAGTGGGACATCTCATAGACGTGAAGTGGGACTTCTCATAGACGTGAAGTGGGACATCCCATAGACGTGAAGTGGGACATCCCATAGACGTGAAGTGGAACATTTCATAGACGTGAAGTGGAACATTTCATAGACGTGAAGTGGGACATCTCATAGACGTGAAGTAGAACATTTCATAGACGAGAAGTCGGATATCTCATAGCGAGACGTCGGACATCTCATAAACGAGTAGTCGGACATCTCACAGACAATAAGTGAGACATCTCAAAGATGAGAAGTCAGGCATCTTTGCCAGGACTTAATCGTGTTGTTTTGGTCAACGATGTTCTCTAATGCGCGCGAGCACACACACACACACACACACACACACACACACACACACACACACACACACACACACACACACACGCACGCGCGCTCACTAACATATGTCACCATTACCACCAGGCGCCATGCCAACTTCTATGGGCGATCTCCATATTTCACTATCTCCATCTGTGTCTATCAACTCGCTCGCCGACATCACTCCATGCCATGACACAGAACTGTCAAGAATCTTCTCTCCCTTTCTGACTCTATCTCTTTTTCACTTTCTACAACCGCTATATCTATGGCTGTAAGCATAAACTTATACTGGTCATGTCAAGTGAAAATGAACTGACAATGGTTATGTCATATTAAGATAAACTGGCCATATTAAGATAAAATGGTCATGTCGCATGAAGATAAACTGGCAGTGATCATGTCACGTGAAGGTAAACTGACCCGTGGTCATGTCACGTGAAGATAAACTGGCCCGTGGTCATGTCACGTGAAGATAAACTGGCAGTCGTCATGTCGCATGAAGATAAACTGGCCCGTGGTCGTGTCACGTGTAGATAAACTGGCCCGTGGTCGTGTCACGTGAAGATAAACTGTCTCGTGGTCGTGTCACGTGAAGATAAACTGGTAGTGATCATGTCACGTGAAGATAAACTGGTGGTGGTCATGTCATGTGAAGATAAACTGACCCGTGGTAGTGTCACGTGAAGATAAACTGGTAGTGGTCATGTCACGTGAAGATAAACTGACAGTGATCATGTCACGTGAAGATAACTGATGTCATGCGAACTCTCCATAGTAAGACAAATTGACAGCGTCATATTTCCTTTCATCTATAGTGTAAACTGATAGTAACATTTACTCTCGGGCTGATAATTACAATGGCAGACATTCTATACTAACTAGAAGAAACAGGTCATTTCATGTATAGCAGAGAAACAAAGCAGATCATTTTCTTCTCTAACAGGGAACAACCCAGCCATCTTGTCGGCACTTCCCGTTATAACTTTATATAACAGTGAACAACGCAGTCCTCTTATCATTATAACCTTCTTTAACAGTGAACAACGCAGCCATCTTGTCATTATAACCTTCTACAACAGTGAACAACGCAGCCATCTTGTCGTTATAACCTTCTACAACAGTGAACAGCGCAGCCATATTGTCATTATAACCTTCTACAACAGTGAACAACGCAGCCATCTTGTCATTATAACCTTCTACAACAGTGAACAACGCAGCCATCTTGTCATTATAACCTTCTACAACAGTGAACAGCGCAGCCATATTGTCATTATAACCTTCTACAACAGTGAACAACGCAGCCATCTTGTCATTATAACCTTCTACAACAGTGAACAGCGCAGCCATCTTGTCATTATAACCTTCTACAACAGTGCACAGCGCAGCCATATTGTCAGCTCTTCCCATTGACCTTCGATGCCGCATGCCATGGACCAAACAAGAAGGCAAACGTACCTGCCATTAAGCTTCTTTAATGAGCCAATCCCCTGGACATCGTCTGCAACGACCTTTTGTTGTCCACAACTAGCACAGTTTCCATTCTACGATAATAAACGTCTCTTCGTCAAAGGTCTAAATAACTCACTAATAGAAAACAACACATTTAAATAACATGTAAACGACTCACTAATACGGAACAAAACAAACCAATAACATTTAATCAACTCACTAATACTGGACAAAACAAGCCAACAGCATTTAAACAACTCACTGATACCAGACGAAACAAAATAACAACACATAAACAGCTCACGGGACAAAACAAACCAATAAGATATAAAACGACATAAACTCAGCCATTATTAATAATCATTGACGTAGCGTACAGGACTGTTCCCGTGCCGTGACTGGAGCTGGGTATTTGGTGCGAGCCCCATACTGTAGAGACCGCCTGACACTCGATGAATGTGGTCAAGATTACAGAGCATGTCCTGGTGCCAATGTTAGATTGGGTCGACCTGGGAGCCAAAATAAATGTAATAATAAATCCCTGCTGCAATCGGAATTCGAACATCTGTTCTCCCGGCTGTGGGTGCAAGCGTGCTAATACCTGAACCACCTCGGCATCCGTGTAAATAACAACAGTAATATGAAAATCGCACAGACTAGCTGTGCAAGCATAAGTTTTGAAGCCCAGTCACTTAAATATTCCCCCAGCTCTTTCCATCAGGGAAAAAGTCAACACTTTGACACTGAAGGAGGAAATGTGACTGTGAAACATGACCGTTCTTGCCGATAGCGGTCTGGCTCACCTGTTTGGACGTGACTAGTTTTGCCGACTGCGTTATCAGCACGTCCCTGGCAAACATACACGACCACACCGGGATTTGGCTTTTAATGCACGCCAGGATATAACCTGGCAACAGCTGGGGCTCTTCCGGGTGTGACCACGTGACAGCAACGTCGTCATGGTGATGGCGATAACAGTCGATATTTGACAAGAGTGCTGCAAGCTTGGAGTTGCAAATAACTGCTACAATAATAGTCACAGAAACCACGTGATTATTCTGCTGGAGATTAATGCTACCAGGTAATCAGAGATTCTCTGACCTCGGAGGAAAAAAACAGAATATGCGTGAACACTGGGGGTGGGGAAGGGAGAGTTCACACTTAATGTTCTCGTAAGCTAGTCGAATTTCAGAAAATGATGGCAGATCGTGTATTCTCGGTTGTTCTAAAAATCAACAACTCACATACGAATTACACTATACCACTATGTTCTCTTTAAAGCTATGAGAATCCATGTTTCCAACTTAATTACACACTCACGTTCTCGCTGTTTGTTGGGCGGCTTCCTATACCAAGTCTGCTTTTCTGAAATCCCTAAGCCACCAGATAGATGGCCCAGAGGTATCAGTGACAGTGTCGGGTTCTGAGGTTAGAGGGTTCGCTCCCAGTAAGGACTGAAGGTTTAAACGACACAAACCGAGTGTTTCTAATACTATCACATGGCCATCTGATCTCTTGGGTAGGGAGATAAAATGTCTAACCTTCTCGGATATCGGCAGAGGGTAGAAGGTTCCAAGAGCGAAATCCACACCTCCAAACTTCAGCGTCAATTGTAATCCATTAATCATTGGTATCATGAGAAATAACATCACAGGCATTGGTCGGCGATCATAGTGAAAAAAAGAAAGAAAGAGGTTGACACGGAGTAGACACTAGGCAATATACACAATATATACTGACAGCTATAGGTGCACCGGGAATGAACGACTCGCTGTAGGAAAACATGTTCTTCCACACACACCCGATGAGACACCCATGAACACGAGCGTGTGTCAGTATTAGCCGGACCTGTCCTCCAGCTGAACTCACACATGTGTCAGTATTAGCCGGACCTGTCCTCCAGCTGAACTCACACATGTGTCAGTATTAGCCGGACCTGTCCTCCAGCTGAACTCACACATGCGGACATGCTTTGTTTCCTTCTGTCGTCATGCATCCCCCATAAGCCTACAACCAATTCACCCCAAGTCCTCTTATTCTGAAATATCCCATACTGCCCCGCTCGTGTCCTCCCCATTATATTTACTTCTGTCTTCACTTTTCTTCGAGAGCTTTTGGGTCTTCCTTTATTTTTTGTGCCTAGTGGTGTTCAGACAAAAGCTGGTCTGGTTAGACTATACTTAGGATATATCAATGTATGACATTTCCGGCACCAGTGTCTTTTCTTCCCTTGGTTGGTTGGTATGTCTCTAGCTATCCCCATGAGTTCCACGTTGGTGATTCTGTCATACCATTTTAGTCAATCTATTTAAGCACACACACACCAGTTAATTACATTTTGCAACTTGTTTGTGTTCGTGTTAGCCTTATCCATGTTTCTGATCCGTACAGTAGTACCAATTTAACGTTTGAATGAAATATTCTAAGTTTGGTGCTAATTTTAATTTCTTTTGACTTGCGCACATTTCTGGCACTAACAAATTCCTCTCGCCTATTGCAGTCTCGTTTTGGAATCTGTCTCCGTTTCGCCATCTATGACTACATTGCTACTGTCACGAAACAAGCGATCTGTCGAATGAAGAACACGCATCCTTAATAGATATTATCACCATATGATATAAAATGCAAAAAAGAAAACGAATTCTCTCTCTCTCTCTCTCTCTCTCTCTCTCTCTCTCTCTCTCTCTCTCTCTCTCTCTCTCTCTCTCTCTCTCTCTATATATATATATATATATATATATATATATATATATATATATATATATATATATATATAGACTAGCTGACCCAGCCCGGCTTGGCCCAGACTCTGGTGGGGAGCATCTCATTTAATTCATATAAGTAGTCATATAAGCTCCCGTTCCCGACTATCTATCTGTCTGTCTGTCTATCTGTCTGTCTGTCTGACCCGGCCCGGCTTCGCCCAGACCCTGATGGGGAGCATCTCATTTAATTCATATAAGTAGTCATATAAGTTCCCGTTCCCGACTATCTGTCTGTCTGTCTGTCTGTCTGTCTGTCTGTCTGTCTGACCCGGCCCGGCTTCGCCCAGTCCCTGGTGGGGAGCCTTTCATTTAATTCATATAAGTAGTCATATAAGCTCCCGTTCCCGTTCCCGACTATCTACTGTCCGTCCGTCTGTCTGTCCGTCCGTCTGTCTGTCTGTCTGTCTGTCTGTCTGTCTGTCTGTCTGTCTGTCTATTATTAGAAAGAGCACTTGAAAGATCTTTACATCTTCCCCCAACAATTAACTTGGGTAAATGGAGCGTCTTATTTAATTCATATTTGGCCCCTGCTCCCGTTCCCGTTCCCAAAAAAGACGACCCTGCCCGGCTTCGCCCAGTCCCTGGTGGGGAGCATATCATTTAATTCATATTCGGCGGAGGGAGGAGGAGGAGGGAGCAGGAGGGAGGAGGAGACAGGAGGAGGAGGGAGGAGTAGGAGGGAGGAGGAGGGATTAGGAGGAGGAGGGAGGAGTGAGGGGAGAGAGTGGAGGAGGGAGGAGGAGGAAGACGGAGGAGGAAGGAGGAGGAGGGAGGAGGAAGAGGAGAGAGGAGGAGGGAGGAGGACGGAGAAGGAGGAAGGAGGAGGAGGGAGGAGGAGGAGGGAGGAGGAGGAAGAGGGAGGAGGTAGGAGAAGGATAGGAGAGGAGGAGGAAGTGGGAGGAGGAGGGAGAAGGAGGAGGAAGAGGGTGGAGGAGGGGGGATGAGGAGGGAGGAGGAGGGAGGAGGAGGAGGAGGAGGAGGAGGAGGGAGGAGGAGGAGGAGGGAGGAGGCAGAGGGAGAAGGATGAAGGAGGAGGAGGGCGGAGCAGGGAGAAGGAGGAGGGAGGGGGAGGAGGGAGAGGGAGTAGGGAGATTGAGGAGGGGGATGAGGGAAAGGGAGGAGGAAGAGCCGGAGGAGGGAGGAAGAGGAGGGAGGAGGAGGGTGGAGGGAGGCGGTAGAGGGAGGAGGAGGAGGGAGGACGTAGAGGGAGGAGGAGGAGGGAGGAGGAGAAAGGAGGAGGAGGAGGATGGAGGAGGAAGAGGGAGAAGGAGGAGGAGAAAGAGGGAGAAGGAGGGAGAAGAAGGAGGGAGGAGGAGGGGGAAGGAGGGAGGAGGGGGAGGAGGAGGGAGAGGGAGGAGGAGGGAAGAGGGAGGGAGGAGGAGGGAGGAGGCGGAGGGAGAAGGAGGAAGGAGGAAGAGGGAGAAGGAGGGAGGGAGAGGGAGGAGGGAGGATGAGGAGGAGGGAGGATGAGGAGGCAGAGGAGGGAGAGGGAGGAGGGAGGAGGAGGAGAGAGGAGGAGGATGGTGGAGGGAGGAGGTAGAGGGGGAGGAGGAGAGAGGAGGAGGAAGGAGGAGGAGGGAGTTCGCCATTCCGAATTCATACTAGTCTTGGTTCTGTGATTTCGGTCCTTCCATTGATTGTTCTTCCCTTCTACATGACTGTAGATAACTTCTTTACACATAAAAAGATGAATTGTTATTGACATTGCCGTGTGACGATTCTGTGTAGTCACGTCATTTTCTTCGCTTTTTCTAGCGTTGTGGTTCAGTGATTCTTTGATCTCTTATATTTACGTACGTATTTAGGGATGTGAAGGAGGAAGGAGGAGGAAAAAGAAAAAAAACCTATCACAGTTGGCGGCGCGGGAATGAGAGGAAAACGTGTAGAAAATTTCATCTCAATCGGATGGACCGTTCGCGAACGCATAAAGTACATACATACAGACGGAGATTGCCTTTTATATATAAGACTAGCTGATGCGGCCCGGCTTCGCCCAGTCCCTGGTGGGGAGGATCTCATTTAATTCATATAAGTCGTTATATAAGTTCTCGTTCCCGTTCCCGACTATCTGTCTGTTTGTCTGTCTGTCTGTCTGTCTGTCTGTCTGTCTGTCTGCCTGTCTGTCTGTCTGTCTGACTCGGCCCGGCAACGCCCAGCTCCTGGTGTTGAGCATCTCATTTAATTCATATAAGTAGTCATATAAGCTCCCGTTCCCGTTCCCGACTATCTATCTGTCTGTCTGTCTGTCTGACCCGGCCCGGCTTCGCCCAGCCCCTGATGGGGAGCATCTCATTTAATTCATATAAGTAGTCATATAAGTTCCAGTTCCCGACTGTCTGTCTGTCTGTCTGTCTGTCTGTCTGTCTGTCTGTCTGTCTGTCTGTCTGTCTGTCTGTCTGTCTGTCTGTCTGTCTGTCCGTCCCTCCCTCTCTGTCTGTCTGTCTGTCTGCCTGTCTGTCTAATCATTTATTTGTTGCAGTTAGAACAACCTTAGATAAACGAAGACCAACTTACAAAAAGCATTAGAAAGAGCACTTGAAAGATCTTTACATCTTCCCCCAACAATTAACTTGGGTAAATGGAGCGGCGGCAGCAGCAGCAGCAGAAAACGAAAAATGAGGAGTAGGAGGAAGGAGGAGGAAGAGGGAGGTGGAGGAGGGAGGAGGAGGAGGGAGGAAGAGATAGGCGGAGAGAGAAGGAGGAGGGAAGAGGAGGGAGGAGGAGGAGGAGGAGTAGGGAGGAATATGAGGGAGGAGGAAGGATTAGGGGGAGGAAGGAGGAGGAGGAGGGAGGAGGAAGAAGAGGGAGGAGGAAGGAGGATGAGGGAGGGATGAGGGAGGAGGAGGAGGAGTGAGGAGGAGGAGGGAGGAGGAGGGAGGAGGAGGAGGGAGGAGGATGAGCGAGGAGGATGAGGGAGGAGGAGGAGGGAGGAGGAAGAGGGAGGAGGATGAAGGAGGAGGAGGGAGGAGGAAGAAGGAGGAGGAGGAGGAGGGAGGAGGAATGGGAGGGGGAGGGAGAAGGAGGGAGGAGGAGAACGCAAGAGGAGGAGGGGGAGGAGGAGGAGGGAGAGGGAGGACGAGGACGAGGAGGGAGGAGAAAGAGGGAGAAGGAGGAGGGAGGAGGAGGGAGGAGAAGGAGAGGGAGGAGGAGGAGGGAAGAGGAGGGGGATGTGGAGGGAGGAGGAGGAGGAGGGAGGAGGTAGAGATAAGAGGAGGAGGGAGGAGGAGAGTGGAGGGGGAGGAGGAGGGAGAAGGAGAAGGGAGGAGGAGGGAGGAGGAGGAGGGAGGAGGAGAGGGAGGAGGAGGGAGGAGGAGGAGGGAGGAGGAAGAGGGAGGAGGAGGGATGAGGGGGAGGAGGAGGGAAGAGGAGGAGGGAGGAGGAGGAGAGAGGAAGAGGAGAGAGGAGGAGAAGGGAGGAGGAAAGAAGAGGAGTGATTAGGAGGAGGGAGGAGGTAGGAGGAGGAGGAAGAGCGAGGAGGAGGGAGGAGGAAGGAGGAAGGAGGAGGAAGATGGAGGAGGAGGAAGAGTTAGGAGGAGGATGGAGGAGGGAGGAGGGGAAGTGGAAGAGGGTAGGAGGAGGAGGAGGGGAGAGGAGGAGGATTATAACGCATATGCCTGTAGATAACTGCAGCGAAAAGGTGGGTCTATCTATCTATCTGACCCGGCGTGGCTTCGGCCAGCTCCTGGCGGGGAGAGTCTCATTAAATTCATACCCCGGCCAAAAAAAAAAGTTACTTAAAATAATGTCCTTCCACACACCATCCATTATTTTTAATGAAAACTGTTTTTAATCACCTACATGATTGTAGATAAATTCTTTAAGCATAAAAAGATGAGTTACAATGTTATGCATTATGCATTATTTTTATAAAAACTTTGAAAATACCTTAAAGATTATATCATTATTTATTATAACTCATATGCCTGTAAATAACTATAGACAAAGAGTTTATAAATCTTTGAAAACCATGCAACAATATGACTATAAGCTATATAGCAATGTTATTAAAAGTTGTGCACCTTGAAATAATTTTTCTAGAGTTACGTCCCCTTGCTATATAGAAATTATAATGAAAAATGAAATATTAAATAATATTAAGTAAGTAGCCTATTTTACAGAAAAAGAACATGACAGTTGGCAGCGCGGGAATGAGAGGAAGACGTGTAGAAAATTTCATCTCAATCGGAGGACCGTTCACAAACGCATAAAGAACATACATACAGACGGAGATTGCCTTTTATATATAAGATATATATATAAGATATTGTGGCATCGTTTTCGAAGATTTATAAACTCTTTGTCCATAGTTATGTACCGGCATATGAGTTATAATAAATAATGATACAATCTGTAAGGCATTTTTCAAAGTTTTCATAAAAATGATGCACAATGCATAACATTGTAACTCATCTTTTTTTGCTTAAGAAGTTACTGTAGTCATGCAGGTGATTAGAAAGAGTTTTCATTAAAAATAATGGATGGTGTGTGGAAGGGCATTTTTTTAAGTTACTTTTTTTGTTGTATGAATTTAATGAGACGCTACCCGCCAGGAGCTGGGCGAAGTCACGCCGGGTCAGATAGATAGACAGACCCACCTTTTCGCTGCAGTTGTCTACTCCTCCTTTTCCTTCTTCTGCTGATGCTGCTGCCGCCGCTCCATTTACCCAAGTTAATTGTTGGGGGAAGATGTAAAGATCTTTCAAGTGCTCTTTCTAATGCTTTTTGTAAGTTGGTCTTCGTTTATCTAAGGTTGTTCTAACTGCAACCAATAAATGATTAGACAGACAGGCAGACAGACAGACAGAGAGGGAGGGACGGACGGACAGACAGACAGACAGACAGACAGACAGACAGACAGACAGACAGACAGACAGACAGATAGTCGGTAACGGG